>CM060913.1:234874809-235347309 GCA_030737875.1 Allium sativum | reverse complement strand
TCGATTATATTTACTATCTTGATCTCTCAATTATAGGTGTGTTTGAGCACAATCTCAATGAAAATGACCTTTAGATTATTAATAATGCATGGATAAATCATAAATGCAAATTGATATTGTATCATTGTGGAAAATACATGGCAGGCTACTGTTTTTTGCAATCTGATGTACATGATTTTTCTTCTGTTTTTCAATCCTTAAATGCTTTAATATAAGAGACATAGATAAGATCTTGATAGTACATTTACTCAATCAATAATAAAATAGCAGTAGCCATCATTCCAAACACATGACCAACATTAACTATGGGTGCACCCATTGTAAATAATATAAGAATGAACTGATCCTATCATAATATGGTTAATAAAAAAAATTGTGAAGACTCAAGATTTATTTTAACAAGAAAATACAGGAAATGCAAACAACTTTTATTGGTACAAACCAAGGAGAAAAGGAGAACAGACCGGATCAACAGTTTCAATAATATCGATTTGAAACTTGAACCGAGTCAATTCAATTATGTGATTGTAGGCTCCACCAACTGTTAGAATTTGGGAATAAGCCTGTATGACAACTATTGACAAGAGCAGTGCATATTGTTTGATTCACCTGCATATATAGAAACGGAAATTTGAGATCCAAGTATGTAAAACCATGCACCTTTGATTTGTATATACAAAAACTATGTATATTGTTAGTAAACTAAACTAGACTAGTGTGTTCCTTCTTTTTTCTCCATTGTGTGTGTCTGTTGGTTCTTTTGTATATATGGGTCTTTATGGTATTTTCTATTGTTGGTATCCAGTTCAAAACCCATTACATTCATGTTTTGCAAGTTCGTTTTGGATCGACGCGCGCGCACGCACGTGGGTAACACACACACGTGACCAACATTTTGCAATTCAGGTAGGTTCACAGAAGCTAGAGAAAACCATTCCAGAGGCTGTGCTAAAACAAGCGAAGGGCCTAGTAATCCTTACTGCTGCAAAATTTGGTTTGATGGTTACATATAATGTCAGCACAGGTTTAGTAATTGCACGTGGAGAAGATGATTCATGGTCCGCACCTTCTACAATTTCCACCTTTCGTCTTGGATGGGGATCTCAGGTGACACGCATTTTTCCTTCCAAAAAAAATAAGATGAAAGAAAATGATTGTATGTTACACAATCTTGTTAAGAAATACAGACTCTATAAGAACTTTTTATGGTAATGCGCATGTTTCTATTGGAGCTGGTGTTGGTGCAGCTGTTGGGATAGGTGGACGAGCAGCCGAGGTTGATTTTCATTTAGGTGATGGTGGATATGATGCCTGTTATACTTACAGTTGCAGTAAAGGTATATGTTCTAAAAAAATATCACTTTGAACCCTTGTCAAATAATACTCAACTAAGTATTTATATCTCTATAAAGACTAAACTCAAGACATTGCATCAAGAAAAAGGCAAGCAATGCCTTATGATGAATTTGGATGATATTCATCCTTCTTAAGTTCTAACAAGTATTCCATTTCTTTAGACAAACAATTACATGATTCTTTAAGCTAGAAATTAAGTGGATATGCAGTTGATTCTTCCTCTATGTAACACGTTTTATATCACTTATAAGATGATATGCCAATTTGATCTTCATAAGCATATTTTAAATAATCACGAGTCAAAAGATTCTTGGTACCAATACCTAATTAAGGACTAGAACGAACGTGAGCCAAGTACGTTAGTGTTGACATGTCTACTTCAGAATAGAACAGGTATTTCCTGGAGTACTTCATCTATCTTTCTTTACAAAAAGTGTGTGGTTAACCCACCTAGTATACTTGATCCAATTTAACCGCTGATTTGAACTAATATAGATCTATCTTTTAAGATACATCATGATAGATTAAAATAAGTTATATGTATATCTGGACCGATACATAAACCAAGAAACAAAAAAAGTAAAGCTGCTATATAATATACCTTATCCAAGCATATCACATAAATCCCTGAAACGCAATCAAATATTCTTAACGAAGAAGAGGGATGTGTTTTCCAGACAACCGGAAAGATGGATGTCTACAGAATGCCGACAGAAGAGGGAAGTGTTGGCCGAACAACCGGAAAGATGGATGGCTACTGTTAACCCTGTTAAAACACAGTTCAAAATGCCGGGTCGGTCCATCCAGATCTGGATTGGCCAGATCTAGATCGGACAGATCTGGATCGGATAGATCCGGATCGGACAGATTCGGATTGGCCAGATCCGGATCGGGCAGAACCGGATCGGAAAGATCTGGATCGGACAGATCTGGATCGGACAGATCTGGATCGGCCAGATCTGGATCGGCCAGATCGGCACGGACAGATCTGGAACGGACATATCTAGATCTGGATCGGCCAGATCTGGATCGGTCAGATCTGGATCGGCCAGATCTGGATCGGTCAGATCTGGATCGGATAGATCTGGACCAGTGGCATTTCTGTAACTAGTTTCAGCCCGATCCAAATTCTGTACAAATAATTACAAGACTGCCACTGCCTTTAAACTTCTTCTATAAATAGCCCCTTACTCCACAATTCAATGGGGGGATTTCTTAACCCCGAAGGGCTGTCTAAACCATTCCTACACCTCTCTAAAAGCTTCAAAAACATCATTAATGGCTTCCTAAGTTTGCTTCATCATTCTCCAACAACACGAAGATCAAATCAATCTAATTCTCCTTCTAAAGTTGATCTAACTCAGCTCTAATACTCGTTGATTGCTATCAACTCTCTCTAAAAAACCGGATCTAGCGCAAACTCCATCATGAAATTAAGGAGAAGCATCTACATGCTAAAGTGATCAACGATTCATATATTCTCCATCAGGAAGCTAGAAATCTCAACAATTCCTTGCCAAATTCAAGTGTAATTTGATCATAAAATGAGAGAAGTGAGAAATGAATGTATGAGAGATTCCATGAGTGTTGTAAAGCAAAAGTCCATAATGAGAAGAGATTGAAAAGTGGACGTAGATTCATAGCGAATCGAACCACTATAAAAATTCTTTTGTCTTCTTATTGCTTTTGTTTTGTGTTCGTGACTTCACAATTTCATACCATTTACTTGGTGACGTGCTTTTCTAGCATCATTTGGTGTTTGACCATTTTCGGTTCAAACATTTGGCGCCCACCGTGGGGTCATGTTCGCATCTCCTACCTCCTCTTACACTCTCACAAAGTTGAAAGCCTTGCATTAAAGCTTTAAACCATCTCCTTATCCGACATAATGGCTAAGTCTAAGAGATCCGCAAGAAAAGCCGTCGAGGAGACTAACAAAGAGGCTGTACCACCTACTAATCGCTCTAAAGTCGGTAAAAACTCCATTGGTGGAGCGGGTGTCACGAAGAACGAATTAAACACCGCTATTGCTAACATGAATCAACGAATGGATGTCTTTACTAAAGTTATGATGGAAAAACTTGACGCCATCCTTAGTGCTCGACTAAATCAAGCCCCTCAAAATGTCCATTTCAATATGAAGGACGGCAATGAATGCTTGAATGACAAAGATGAAGCTAACGCCGAAGGCTTGAAACCAAAAGCTAAGAGTCATTCCGGGATGAAAGCTCGAAAGATTACCAACCTCGTCACGAGGGAATTTCCTCACCGCGAAGAGTAACATGACACTGAAGAATACACTTCGGATGTGATAGAACAAACCATGAAGAAGAATCAAGTTGGCAAAGTCTCGAAAGATGTTGTGTCTTGAGAAGAGTTCCACGGTGCTATAGCCAACCTACATCAAAAAATAGATGCTTCAAATGAGATGTTGCTGGACCAACTCTATCCTATCAAAGTTGCTCAAGCTGATTTTGCAAATTGCTTAACAAACATTGTTTTGCAAGGAAATGTATATTCTTATGCCTCGTATTCTCACAAAGGGAAGTGTGTTTGCCATAATCAAGAGGAAGATGAGCTCAAGCAACCTTCCTTTCCCATTGATTCAGAGGGTAGTCAGAAAGATACTCGGGGGCAAAAACGCGCCAACGATGGAAAGAGTGACAAAGAACATAAGAAAATTCACCTTTTCAACCCATCAGAACTGACACATTTGAATGACACCCCTGAAAATATCTATCTTGCAACAAAGCAGTCTGAAGAGTATGCAGAACCAAAACCACTAAGGACAAGCGATAAAGCATTAAAGTCTGGAAGTTTTTGCCTCTATCATAATCAGCTTGGCCATGATACCAATGACTGCAGACATCTAAAAGGCTCAATTGAAATGTTGATTAAAAGAGACAAGATGCGGCAATATGTTAAGAAATCGCATGCAATAAGTTCTCTTCCAACCACCCAGGGGCAAAGCATACTCGCCAATCAACTGGGCTCGAACGAAAAGGCTCCAACAAAAAATAGTTCTTGCTTAACTGATAAAAGCTGGGAGCAAATGCAAAGCTATGCAAATGCTCAAGAGTACAGTCCAACAGAAGCGATAACTCTTATGGAATTAAAAGCTCCTGTTCATCCAATGATCTCCATGCACTTCCATACCAAAGCTTAGTAAAAGCTAGATGGCATCTACATATCGTGAACCCTTGACGGAATCACAATGCATAACGACCACTTGTGACAACATTCTGCATAAAAGCACTACTCGGCGCTTATGCAAAATTGATTTACTTTCTTTTACAAATATAAGCCTCCCTTGGTAAAGGTGCGATTGTAATAGAATATCATATCTACTATTGAAAGCATACTTGCAAAATTTATATGAAAATTTGCTAACAGACGATTCTTCATTACAGGCTATCCAATGAGTGTTTTCTCTCTCGAGGTCTGACGAAGTGAAATGATCCCGACGAACACTAATTCAGATATTGAGTGCTTTAATCGTTGGCATGCATGATTCAAGGAAGAAAAGCACCACTTTGAAGGATGAATGGGAAGAATCATGATGAGTTAAATATTGAAAGAAGAAAAGCACCGCCTTGGAAAGTGAATGGAAAAGTCGCAGAGATTCAAACAGCGAACAAGCGCACCGACAAACAAACAAGAGGGTTGTAACTTTTGTCGAAGGGGCACTTTCCTAAGTGAGAGTTTCAAAGATATAATTCCTAAACGGAGTTAGCTCGCCAAGTCAAGCGTACGACAAAGGAATTAGATCCTGCCCCGTGGAATGATACAACAACCGTCCAATTAACTTGCGTAGCGTCTGAAAATCTCAGATGCGATAGGTGTTGGATCATTAACCAAATAACTTGTGTAGCGTCTGAAAATCTCAGATGCGATAGGTGTTGGATCATTGACCAATTAACTTGCGTAGTGTCTGAAAATCTCTGATGCGACAGGGGTTGGATCATTAACCAATTAACTTGCGTAGTGTCTGAAGATTTCAGATGCGACAGGTGTTGGATCATTGACCAATTAACTTGCGTAGTGTCTGAAAATCTCAGATGCAACAGGTGTTGGATCTTTGACCAATTAACTTGTGTAGTGTCTGAAAATCTCAGATGCGACAGGTGTTGGATCATTAACCAATTTACTTGCGTAGTGTCTGAAAATCTCGGATGCGACAGGTGTTGGATCATTGACCAATTAACTTGCAATAGGTGTTGGATCATTGACCAATTAACTTGCGTAGTGTCTGAAAATCTCAGATGCGACAGGTGTTGGATCATTCACCAATTAACTTGCGTAGTGTCTGAAAATCTCAGATGTGACAGTTGTTGGATCATTGACCAATTAACTTGCGTAGTGTTTGAAGATCTCAGATGCGACAGTTGTTGGATCATTGACCAATTAACTTGCATAGTTTCTGAAGATCTCAGATGCGACAGGTGTTGGATCATTGACCAATTAACTTGCATAGTGTCTGAAGATCTCAGATGCGACAGGTGTTGGATCATTGACCAATCAACTTGCGTAGTGTCTGAAGATCTCAGATGCGACAGGTGTTGGATCATTGACCAATCAACTTGCGTAGTGTCTGAAGATCTCAGATGCGAAAGGTGTTGGATCATTAACCAATAAACTTGCGTAGTGTCTGAAAACCTCAGATGCAACAGGTGTTGGATCATTAACCAATTAACTTGCATAGCATCTGAAAATCTCAGATGCGACAGGCGTTGGATCATTAACCAATTAACTTGCGTAGCGTCTAAAAATCTTAGATGTGACAGGTGTTGGATCATTAACCAATTAACTTGCGTAGTGTCTGAAAATATCAGATGCGACAGGTGTTGGATCATTGACCAATTAACTTGCGTAGTGTCTGAAAATCTTAGATGCGACAGGTGTTGGATCATTGACCAATTAACTTGCGTAGCTTCTGAAAATCTCAGATGCGACAGGTGTTGGATCATTAGCCAATTAACTTGTGTAGTGTTTGAAGATCTCAGATGCGATAGGTGTTGGATCATTAACCAATTAACTTGTGTAGTGTCTGAAGATCTCAGATGCGACAAGTATTAGATGCAAACTCAAGCAATAACACAAAATTCAAAAGCAACTTCTCCAAAGGAGAAATCAGCAGCAACGTTGTAACAACCCAGAAAATATGAGCCAATTAAATTTTTTTAAATTGGTTACTTTAAAGAAATAGGGGCAATTGAAATAGAATATTCCAATAAAATAAAGAGTTAGAAATGGTGCGGCAGTTTGAAAATTTGAATTCGAACTTTGACTGACTGTACCGGGTGCAAAGTAAAACAGATTTTAGTGAAACCAAAAATATCTAAATCTATTTGTGAATATCTTTCTAACGAATCTGAAAAATCGAAGTTTCATAGTGGGAATCAAAAGTTATGGCCAAATGAATTTTCAGAAAGGTCGCTATAGAGAATATATCGCCCTTGAAAATAAACATTTTGCAAACGACCTTAGAATTCGACGAAACCACTTTTGTTGGATCTAGGATGTCAAATTATTGCTAGGTTTCAAATTCCATAATTTTTGAAGTTAATATGCAAGCGTGGCGAAGGAAAATGTGTTTGGTCAATTATAGTTAAATTGGATCGACCAGAAATTGGCCATTTTTCAAACGGTCTCAGAATTCGACGAAACTAGTTTTGTTAGGACCGTATTGTCAAAACATAGCTAGATTTATTTTTCTGGAATTTTTAAAAATCAGTATGTGGCCCCGGTAAATTGAAATGCATGTTCAAATCAAATATTGAATGTTTTATATTTTAATTTGAAGAAAAACTGACTGAAACAATCGAATGGGCCTACGAAATATAACCCGTTGTGTTCGAAATGGGCGTATTTAGCTTGGGACGACAATCGTTGGGTTTGGATTGGAGCTAGTATGTGAAGAGGGGTATTTTAGAATTTTAAAAATATATAAATAAAATAAAAAATCCTATTGGCCATCACTTTTCTCTCTCCCCGCTTTTCTCTCTCCCCGATCGCGATGCACGGCAGAAAAGCCTTTCAACCTTCCCGTCCACTTTCCAACCAAACCACGAAGAATTACACCCCGATCTAGTTGAACTTTTTGAAGAACTCTCTCCACTCTTCAAATCCATACCAGTTGCTTAATTTTTCGTCCAGTGTAGAGGGAGAATCGACGCTTCGAAGTCGCGGGTTTTAAACCGCAGCCGCCACCAACAGGGACCACCGAAGTGGACCCCACCCCCCTGCGCACGTGCGCCCCTCCTTCCACTTCAATGCTGCACTGCCCGATCCTCTCATCGCTTCACGGATTCGACGAAAATCGTAGACCTAGTTTGAAGATTTGTTGAGAGGTAACGACTGATTATTTTTAAAACTGATTATAGCACTTTAAAGCGCTACGGTTTATGATTTTACAACAAAAATCGTATCTTTTTGCTATGTTGATGAAATTCGATGAAACAGGAGACATCGGGACTGTGTCGACACTCTCCACATTCTAGAAGTGTCCGTGGATTTTTCTGAGCTCGCTACGATTTTCAACAAAGCAACAAACCAATGTGAGATTTATAAACTGAAATGTGAATGGAAAGGTGTTGTATAAGTTATATAAGCGAAGTATAAATTATATACGCGTTGTATACCTCATGTACATGTGTTGTATAAGTTATATAAGCGATGTATAGATTATACAAGCATTGTATGAAACATGTGTGCGTTGAAATTGAGTTGGAATGGAAATAAAATATATTTATATATGAATATATATATATATATATACACACACACACTCCCCTTGTCCACAAACCATGGACGATATTTATTGTTTGTGAATTGGCGTGAAAAATTTGGTGAATAATGCGAATGGTTGATAGGATTATTTGTGATTGATATTGTTGGATTGTGGTTGAAAAATACCCGTTTGTTGTTGAAACAAAATTAGAATAAATTGTGGAAAAGAAAAACATACTCGCCTGCGTACTAACTAGATGTATGAAATCCCCATTGTCAAAAACCGCGAGGTTTTAAGGTAAAGTGAGGAGCCGTACTCGGGACGGTGCCGGTTTTAAATACCCTGCCGTTATGTTGCCGAAATTTTCAATAATATTCATGTGTTAGAATTATTTTCATGTGTTGAAACCATATTCATGTGTTGAATAGGAATTCATATGTTGAATAAATTCTTTGAAAGATAAAAATAACATTTTATCACATATATAAACTATATAAACTATTCGTGTTTTAAATAAATTGTTTTACCAATAAAAATCACATTTTTATTATACATATAAAGTAAATGAAACATTCATGTGTTGAATAAAAGACTAGAACGATAAAAATCATATTTTTATCGTATGTGTGAAGTCAAAAACATTCATGTGTTGAATAACTATTTTTGATGATAAAAATATCATTTTTATCATGTATACGACTCGCTAAAAATATACAAGTGTTGAAATAAATATTTGTTTGCTATGAAAATTATTTTTAACATGTATATGAACTAAATAAAATAGTCATGCATTGAAATATATTTTTGTTCGCTAAAAATATCATTTTTATACAAAATGGGAAGTGTTAAAAATAACCCCTTGTTCAAATAAATATTTGTGGGTTGAAAATATTATTTTTAACATGTGTAGGAAGTGTTAAAAATAACCATGTATAGAAATAAACCTTTTTTCGCTAGAAATATTATTTTTAGCTTAGATGTGCATATATATATACATGTGTTGAATAGGAAAATGGATTAGCTGTTGAGTAAAGAATTTATTTGCGTGCCCGACAAATAGGTAAGCCTTAATGAGTTGGCCGCGCAATTTTATTATTATATCAACTCCTGTGAATGCCATTGGATGCGGAGTGCTGGTTGTTCTGTGTGTAATTATAAAACATCGCCATAGGATAGTAACAATAAGTTTTGAACTACACTACATGGCATAATGCAAGAAGATAGAATACTTCATCATATACCACATTAGCATTTGAAGCTGATGTGACGAGGTTGAAGATGTACCATACAAGCAAGAGGCTTGTATGGCGATGACTATGTTTTACAGGTTGAACTGATGACTGATATGGACTATTTAAAATATAACGGTAATTTGCCAGATTAATAAAAACCCTACATGGGTCTGGAGTTGACAATAAACACGTCTCTCTAGTTGATAAGGCACAAAAACCATTTATAAGGTGATGAGAATTTATTCTCTGGAGTTATGATCTATACACTCCCCCATGTGGACACTAGATTATATCACTATAAATTTGTGCATGCTTTTTAGGATTTATTGGGTACCTAATACGGCCCAATAAATTTCCAAACCCCTTCCCGTACAAAGAAGGTTATGGCGAAATTTTCTGAAATTTAAAGGCGTTAGTGAAATATTTGAAGTGGAAACGATATTGAAATCGTCGAATGAATTTTATTTATATATATGTATAAATTAAATAAAACTAATTGAGGCCCTATAGTTCGCCTTTTGAAATCGTAACTTCAAACGATTATACCGAAAGATTCGACCATCAGATTTTGACGAAACTAGAACCGTTAGGTTCGCTTTTGAGAGATCTTTCCAACGATATAAACTTTGTTAAGATCCAACGGTTAGATTTCCAGATATGTGTAAAACAAATTTGGAGAAAAATAGCGCCAGTGCCACGGCACGACCTGAAAAATCGTTTAATTAAATAGGGCCATATTTAAATAAATAAAAATGGCGAAAAATCGTTATAAAATACTATAAGCGATATGGAATGGAAATGAACCAATTTTACTTGGTTTGCTTGATATTTGATGGTTGAATGTGTTTGACATGAAAATTATACTAAAGAACTGAAATGTGAATGTCGAATAATTTAACCATGGAAAGAATTGATTTGAATTCTAAATATACGTGAATTATTTGAAAAGGCCGAGTTAATTCTCATTTCAAATAATTGATCGAATAATTCGAAGTTGAAGATATGAAGACGGTTCAAGACCGGCAATCTTCACATCGAATGGATGGGTGCTACTGAGGTTCTTGATTGGAGTAGCTACCTTGAAAGGGCTGAAGTGGACGTGTGCGTTGATTGTACGGATATACGAGGAATATGGTGCCTCCGGTTTCGTTCAAACCCAGAATGGACTTGTAAATGGACTGTGTGTCTGACATTGGATTTTGTTTTGTGCTGATTGATCTCTATTAAATATATATCTGTTTGGCGGCGGAGAATTTATTATCTTGCTTAACGCCCTTCTCTGAGACGTATGAGCTCAGAGGTTATATATCAATGGAAATCAGTTGCATGGAGAGAATTGCCCGTGTGGAATGCTAAGATGCAGTGATCAAGGCTTCTGTTGCAAAGTAAAGTCTTGTTGTTGATGATCAAAGTACGGCCTATGTGGCCAAGCTTTGTGTATAGCGTGGAATCGCGAGCCTCACACCTCGGTATGAGTCAAAAACGGGATAAGGACCCAAGGAGTGCACGACGTTTCTTTCTAGCTAGATGTAGTGTCACTGCTTAAACTGGCTGACATTTATATTATTTTTACCTATGTGGTTGTTGGAATGCGAGGCGCCTCGGATATAGGTCTGATAGGACCGGGAAACGTGTGTACAAGAATACTAATCCTCAAACGTAAGTGAGGACCGACCTTGGAGGTTCCAAGGGTTACCCAGAGTTTGTAGTCCTGAGGCATTTGCTAGAGTGTATCGAAGCAGAGAGGAGCTTGCCCCCTGCCTCGACTCACGATGGAATCCAAATTTCCAATACGAAATAACGAATTTGATTGTAGAACAAGTATGACGACATAGTATATGGTTGCTATGCCATCTATGATTGATATTTATGATTGAATTTGCTTTTGAAACATATATGCACTAGTAATAATATCAAACACTTTTGTTTTATACGTATCAAGCATTTCTTGGCCATTATAAGGTAAAACTCTATCCTCCGGCTTGCGTTGCATTGTGTGATGGGACCTGAGTCTTATAATGGCTTCATTTTTATAAAAAGCATTACGATGATCAAAAGATTTATTTTATTTAATGTACCGACAATCACTGGAGTAAACCCGTTCCGCGAAAGTTGCGTGGTCCTATGATTTGTCTTGTTAATATTATTTAAGCAGTTAAGTAAATTTCTCATACCAGTCCCATGACTGACTCGTAGTTTGTTTCACTTTGCAAACTCGGGTGCCCTTATTTTCACACGGGCAGCCTAGTACCAGGCAGCAGGACATATTTTGGCTTTGCACTACAGCAGGAGTGCGTCTTTTGGCTCATGACGAGGCTTGACTTCTCAGTGTTGACTATTGATATTCCGCCATTATTATCTATGTATATGATTCCACCTCTGGCGATGTAGACTGATATTTCTTTTATGTACTCTCTATGTATATGTACCGCTTATGGCGATGTAGACTAATCATGTACATTAATGCACTAAGTTGTATCCTATACTGTGCTCTCTGATGTTGTGATATATATGATTCCGCTGTCATATTTATGTAAATTGTTCTATTTGTTGCTTATGCTATTATCTGTACTCTGCTAATGATGATTAATGTATTATATTCCAATGATTATCCTTAACACCGTCGTACGGGGTTTTGGGATCGTCACAGGTGGTATTAGAGCTTTGGTTAACCTTAGTTCTGGAATATAACACATTAAACACCTCGTCAGAATATAATCAGTAGTGTTCTAAGGCGAGTAGCTCATTAGAGATAGGATTAGTAATATCCTAGAATGAGCTAAGAAGAATAGCGAAATAATTTGATCAATACATCATTACCTTTCCTTATGTTCTCCTGCTTTACCATATATTAAAGTTATCATTTCTGTGAGCTTCAGTCTTTTCTTGCTTATACAGAACTTGACTAGATGGCTACACAACCAGCTGCAGCTAGAGGAGGCCGAGCAGGCCGAGCTGGAGGACGGGGGAATATCCCTGTTGCAGAAGGGCCTTTGATACAACCACCAGCTCCTCAGCCATTCGAATTAGACCGAGTAGCGAAGAGATACAAGAACCTCGAGGGCAAAACCTTTTCAGGCACTGGCACAATGACAGAGGCCTTGGCATGGTTGAAAACTTGTGAAAAGATCTTAGGTGGCATGAGACTTTGAACCCACGATAAGGCATTTATGGGTGCATGGCTTTTACAGGAAGAAGCAGAATTATGGTGGGATGCCATCGCTGCTGAGGATGAGGAAGATACAGTGAGGACTTGGGATGAGTTCAAGACATTGTTTAAGGGGAAGTTCATCCCCGAGAAAGGGATGGAGCGTATGCGAGATGAATTTGCCAATATCCAACAGGGAGACCGCTGTATCCAAGACTATCTTAACAAGTTCACGCAGCTATCACGTTATGCACCGGAGCTTATCTTGAATGGAAAGGCAAAGAACAAAAGGTTCATACATGGGCTATAGCGCAAGTATCAGGACAGATCCATGAGCAACATCAAACTTCCATTTTCAGATCTGGTGGAAATGGCCTGCAACTATGAAGACTTGGATGAAAGGAACCTCGGTCTAGACCGCGCCAAGAATCAGGCAGGAAACAAACGCAAAGCTTCTGGGGATCAGCCTGAGTCTAGCAATGCATCAGCCGCTAATCAACAAGCTAGTAAGCCACCCAAGGGAAGCTATTACAATTGCGGTAAGAAGGGACATTATTCTAATGTGTGCACCGCTCCAAAGCGGCGGAAGACAGACCCACAAAGCTCAAATCCGAACCCCCGCAACTTGGTTGAATGCTACAACTGCAACCAGAAGGGGCACATTAGCAGAAATTGTCCTTTGAAGAAGAATGCTCAGGTTGCTCATGTTTGTGACGGGGCGAACCAACCGGCTACTTCAGATGAGCCAGGTAAACCCGATGTTTTGGGAGGTACCCTTACTATTAAAAATATTCCTGTTTCTGTACTTTTTGATACTGGTGCATCTCGAAGTTTTATTTCTAGTAACACTTTAACAAGTTAAAGATAAATCCAAGAAAGCTTAAAGAATCGATTAAAGTTCAAAATCCGACAGGAGGCTCTCTTGTTCTCAGTTCATATTGTAATGTGCCAGTCTCTTATTCTTTTTACCAGTTCCCTTCTAAGTTGATCGTTATGGATTTTTCTGAGTTCGACGCTATTCTAGGGCTTGACTAGTTAACGAAATATGAGGCAGAAGTAAAATGTGCCGAAAGAGAAGTTAAAATTAAAACCAAACTTCGGCGTATTGTTATACCATGTCATGGCTCAAATCCAGATAGAAAAGCATTTTGGTATGCTTTAGAAGTCATTCCCACTTCATTAGAGAAGATTCCTGTTGTTAAAAACTATGCGGATGTGTTTGAAGAAGTCGAAAACTTACCTCCGCAAAGAGAAATTAAATTCAGAATCGATCTAATTCCGAATGCCAGATCAGTGGTACATCCAATACGGAGAATGGCCCCGAAGGAAAAGGAAGAGTTAGGCATCCAAACTCGAGAATTGCTGTGGAAAGGCCTGATCAGGCCAAGCTTTTCTGATTGGGGAGCAGAAGTAGTGTTTGTCCTGAAATCAGACGGTACTCTACGACTTTGTGTTGATTACCGTGATCTCAACAAGCAGACACTAAAGAATAAATATCCATTGCCGTGAATCGATGATTTGTTAGATCAATTGAATGGAGCACGAGTATTCTCCAGAATGGACCTAGCTACAGGTTTCCACCAATTACGTATAGCCGAAGACTGTGTTCCTTTGATAGCCTTCAGGGGTCCCGATTTATTCTACGAATGGTTAGTAAGGTCGTTCGGCTTGTGTAATGCTCCAGCATACTTTGTCGATCTAATGAACAGAGTGTTCCGTGGTGTCTTGAATAAATTTGTTCTAGTATTCATCGATGATATTTTGATCTACTCCAAGTCAGAAAGCGAGCATGAAAAACATTTAGAACAAGTGTTGGGAATTCTGAGAAGGAATATCTTGAAAACTAAATTTTCTAATTGTATCTTCTGGCAAGATGAAGTTAAGTTCCTTGGCCACGTTGTATCAAAAGAAGGGATTGCTGTTGATCCAAGCAAAATTATAGCGATTCAAGATTGGAAATAGCCTACTACTCCCACAGAAGTTCGAAGTTTTCTGGGATTGGCTAGTTACTATCAGAAATTCGTTAAGGATTTTTCGAAGATATCAGGTGCATTAACAAAACTTACAAAGAAGCATGAAAAATTCAAGTGGACTCCAGAATGTGAGGAAGCTTTCCAAGAGCTGAAACTGAAATTGACAACTGCTCCAGTATTAACAATTATTGATGGAAACCAGGATTTAACCGTATGGGCAGATGCTTCTATTAGAGGTCTTGGTGCAGTATTAATGCAAAGAGGCCAAGTTGTCGCTTATGCTAGTCTTCAATTAAAGCCACATGAAAAGAATTATGCAACTCATGATTTTGAGTTGTTGGCCATCGTATTTACTTTGAAAATCTGAAGGCACTATCTCTTGGGTGAGAAATTCGAACTATATACAGACCATCAATCATTGAAGTATCTGTTCACCCAGAAAGATCTGAATTTGAGACAGTAGAGTTTGCTAGAGTTTCTTGCGGCATATGATTTTGAGATTCTGTACACACCAGGGAAAGCCAATGTTGTGGCAGATGCGCTCAGCAGAAAGAATGAAATCATCGCCAGTCTGATCGTTACGTCTTCATTAATTGACAAGATTTCCGTCCTTCAGAAAGACGATGAATTTATTCAGAGGATCAGTCAGAGAATCAAGGAAGGTGAACCTACGAGCTTTCAAATTGATAACCAAGGGGTTCTAAGGATAAAAGGTCGAATATGTGTTCCAAACATTTCTGAGCTCCGGAAGGAAGTACTTGATGAATGTCATAATTCCAAACTGAGCATCCATCCAGTGGTGAGCAAAATGTATAATGACATCAAACGCACCTTCTAGTGGAAATCAATGAAGAGGGACATTTCCTTATACGTTAGCAAGTGTTCTACTTGTCAACTAGTCAAGAGCGATCAAAAGAAACTGGCTGGATTATTACAACCCTTGGACATTCCAGGATGGAAGTGGGAGCAGATTTCCATGGACCTCATAGATGGTTTGCCCCGAACAAAGAAAGGGAATGACAGTATTTGGGTGATCGTAGATCGCTTCACGAAGACCGCCTATTTCATACCTGTCAGATCCAATCGAACCGCTCAAAGTCTAGCACAGATTTATTTCAAGGAAATTATTAAGCTACATGGAGTGTCGATCAGTATAGTCAGTGATAGAGATCCATTATTTACTAGCAAATTCTGGGAGGCATTTCAAGTAGAACTGGGGACAAAACTAAACCTAAGTACCGCATATCACCCTCAGACAGATGGCCAAACTGAGAGGGTGAACATAATTCTAGAAGATTTACTACGGGCTTGTATTATTGATTTTGGCGGGTCATGGGAAGACCATTTGCATTTGGCCGAATTCTCATCAACAATAGTTATCAGGAAAGCTTGGAAATGTCGCCATTTGAAGCATTATACGGTAGACCATGCAGATCTCCCGCATGTTGGGTAGAACATGGCAACAGGCTTGTGTTGAGACCTGATATGATTCGAGAAGCTTCAGACAAAGTCGATTTCATCAAGAAACGATTGCAAACCGCGCAAAGCCGACATAAAAGTTATGCGGATTCGAGAAGAAGAGATTTGTCATTTGCCATTGGTGATTATGTGTACTTAAGAGTTTCTCCGATGAGAGGAGTAATCCGATTCGGTAAAACTGGGAAGTTGGCACCGAGATTCATTGGACCATTTCCTATTCTAGAACGAATTGGAACTCTTGCTTATAGGGTTCAATTACCTGATTGGTTGCTTGGAGTACATAATGTGTTTTACGTATCTCAACTTAGAAAACATGTGCATGATCCAGATCTTGTTGTAGAGGAAGCAGCGCAACAGGACTTTGAAATTACTCCATAATTGGCAGTTAGAAGAGAGCCGATGAAGATCATCGGCAAAGAAACTAAAGAGCTAAGGAACAAGAAGGTTCATTTGGTTAAAGTGCAGTGGAGTAGTAATCCAAGAGACTGTACTTGGGAGACTGGGGAAGGCATTAAGCAAGCTTACCCCAAGTGCAGAGTGGAAATCTCTGACTAACTCCGGTGCAAGGTACCTTTACAGTACGTTGCATTTCCGTTTTGTTTCCTGCTGTACTGCTGTTTCCTTTTCGAGGACGAAAAGTTTTAAGTGGGGGAGATTGTAACAACCCAGAAAATATGAGCCAATTTAAATTTTTTAAATTTGTTACTTTAAAGAAATAGGGGCAATTGAAATAGAATATTTCAATAAAATAAAGAGTTAGAAATGGTGCGGCAGTTTGAAAATTTGAATTCGAACTTTGACTGACTGTACCGGGTGCAAAATAAAACGGATTTTAGTGAAAACAAAAATATCTAAATCTGTTTGTGAATATCTTTCTAACGAATCTGAAAAATCGAAGTTTCATAGTGGGAATCAAAAGTTATGGCCAAATGAATTTTCAGAAAGGTCGCTATAGAGAATATATCGCCTTTGAAAATAGACATTTTGCAAACGACCTCAAAATTCGACGAAACCACTTTTGTTGGATCCGGGATGTCAAATTATTGCTAGGTTTCAAATTCCATAATTTTTGAAGTTAATATGTGAGCGTGGCGAAGGAAAATGTGTTTGGTCAATTACAGTTAAATTGGATCGACCAGAAAACGGACGTTTTTCAAACGGTCTCAGAATTCGATGAAACTAGTTTTGTTGGGACCGTATCGTCAAAACATAGCTAGATTTACTTTTCTGGAAATTTTAAAAATCAGTACGTGGCCCCGGCAAATTGAAATGCACGTTCAAATCAAATATTAAATGTTTTATATTTTAATTTGTAGAAAAACTGACTGAAACAGTCGAATGGGCCTACGAAACATAACCCATTGTGTTCGGAATGGGGGTATTTAGCTAGGGACGACAGTCGTTCGGTTTTGAGCTAGTATGTGAAGAGGGGTATTTTAGAATTTTAAAAATATATAAATAAAATAAAAAAATCCTATTGGCCACCACTTTTCTCTCTCCCCGATTGCGACGCACGGCAGAAAAGCCTTCCAACCTTCCCGTCCACTTTCCGACCAAACCACGAAGAATTACACCCCGACACAGTTGAACTTTTTAAAGAACTCTCTCCACTCTCCAAATCCATAGCAGTTGCTTAATTTTTTGTCGAGTGTAGAGGGAGAATCGCCGCTTCGAAGTCGCGGGTTTTAAACCGCCGCAGCGGCCAAAAGGGACCACCGAAGTGGACCCACACCCCTGCGCACGTGCGCCCCTCCTTCCACTTCAACGCTGCACCGCCCGATCCTCGCATCGCTTCACGGATTCGACGAAAATCGCATACCTAGTTTTGAAGATTTGCTGAGAGGTAACGACTGATTATTTTTAAAACTGGTTATAGCACTTTAAAGCGCTACGGTTTATGATTTTACAATAAAAATCGTATCTTTTTGCTATGTTGACGAAATTCGATGAAACAGGAGACATCAGGACCGTGTCGACACTCTCCACATTCTAGAAGTGTCCGTGGATTTTTTTGAGCTCGCTACGATTTTTAGCAAAGAAACAAACCAATGTGAGATTTCTAAACTGAAATGTGAATGGAAAGGTGTTGTATAATTTATATAAGCGAAATATAAATTATATACGCGTTGTATACCTCATGTACATGTGTTGTGTAAGTTATATAAGTGATGTATAGATTATACAAGCATTGTATGAAACATATATGCGTTGAAATTGAGTTGGAATGGAAATAAAATATATTTATATACGAATATATATATACTCCCCTCGTCCACAAACCATGGACGATATTTATTGATTGTAAATTGGCGTGAAAAATTTGGTGAATAATGCGAATTGTTGATAGGATTGTTTGTGGTTGATATTGTTGGATTGTGGTTGAAAAATACCCGTTTGTGGTTGAAACAAAATTAGAATAAATTGTGGAAAAGGAAAACATACTCGCTTGCGTGTGAACTAGATGTACGAAATCCCTATTGTCAAAAACCGTGAGGTTTTAAGGTAGAGCGAGGAGCCGTACTCGGGACAGTGCCAGTTTTAAATACCCTGCCGTTATGCTGCCGAAATTTTCAATAATATTCATGTGTTAGAATTATTTTCGTGTGTTAGAATATATTTTCATGTGTTGAAACCATATTCATGTGATGAATAGAATATTCATGTGTTGAATAGGAATTCATGTGCTAAATAAATTCTTTGATAGATAAAAATAACATTTTATCACATATATAAACTATATAAACTATTCGTGTTTTAAATAAATTGTTTTAACAATAAAAATCACATTTTTATTATACATATAAAGCAAATGAAACATTCATGTGTTGAATAAAGGACTAGAACGATAAAAATCATATTTTTATCGTATGTGTGAAGTCAAAAACATCCATGTGTTGAATAAATATTTTTGATGATAAAAATATCATTTTTATCATGTATACGACTCGCTAAAAATATACAAGTGTTGAAATAAATATTTGTTTGCTATGAAAATTATTTTTAACATGTATATGAACTAAATAAAATAGTCATGCATTGAAATATATTTTTGTTCGCTAAAATATCATTTTTATACAAAATGGGAAGTGTTAAAAATAACCCCTTGTTCAAATAAATATTTGTGGGTTGAAAATATTATTTTTAACATGTGTAGGAAGTGTTAAAAATAACCATGTATAGAAATAAACCTTTTTTCGCTAGAAATATTATTTTTAGCTTAGATGTGCATATATATATATATATATATATATATATATATATATATATATATATATATACATGTGTTGAAAAGGAAAATGGATTAGCTGTTGAGTAAAGAATTTATTTGCGTGCCCGACAAATAGGTAAGCCTTAATGAGTTGGTCGCGCAATTTTATTATTATATCAACTCCTGTGAATTCCATTGGATGCGGAGTGCTGGTTGTTCTGTGTGTAATTATAAAACATCGCCATAAGATAGTAACAATAAATTTTGAACTACACTACATGGCATACTGCAAGAAGATAGAATACTTCATCATATACCACATTAGCATTTGAAGCTAATGTGACGAGGTTGAAGATGTACCATACAAGCAAGAGGCTTGTATGGCGATGACTATATTTTACAGGTTGAACTGATGACTGATATGGACTATTTAAAATATAACGGTAATTTGCCAGATTAATAAAAACCCTACACAGGTCTGGAGTTGACAATAAACACGTCTCTCTAGTGATAAGGCACAAAATCCATTTATAGGGTGATGAGAATTTATTCTCTGGAGTTATGATCTATACACACTCCCCTGTGGACACTAGATTATATCACTATAAATTTGTGCATGCTTTTTAGGATTTATTGGGTACCTAATACGACCCAATAAATTTCCAAACCCATTCCCGTACAAAGGAGGTTATGGCGAATTTTTTTGAAATTTAAAGGCGTTAGTGAAATATTTGAAGTGAAAATGATATTGAAATCGTTGAATGAATTATATATATATATATATATAAAAATTAAATAAAACTAATCGAGGCCCTGCAGTTCGCGTTTTGAAATCGTAACTTCAAACGATTATCCCGAAAGATCCGACCATCGGATTTTGACGAAACTGGAACCGTTAGGTTCGCTTTTGAGAGATCTTTCCAATGATATAAACTTTGTTAAAATCCAACGGATAGATTTCCCGATATGTGTAAAACAAATTTGGAGAAAAACAGCGCCAGTGCCACGGCACGACCTGAAACGTCGTTTAATTAAATAGGGCCATATTTAAATAAATAAAAATGGCGAAAAATCGTTATAAAATATTATAAGCGATATGGAATGGAAATAAACCAATTTTACTTGGTTTGCTTGATATTTGATGGTTGAATGTGTTTGACATGAAAATTATACTAAAGAACTGAAATGTGAATATCGAATAATTTAACCATGGAAAGAATTGATTTGAATTCTAAATATACGTGAATTATTTGAAAAGGCCGAGTTAATTCTCATTTCAAATAATTGATCGAACGATTCGAAGTTGAAGATATGAAGACGGTTCAAGACCAACGATCTTCACATCGAATGGATCGGTGCTACTGATGTTCTTGATTGGAGTAGCTACCTTGAAAGGGCTGAAGTGGTAGCCGTCCGGACGTGTGCGTGGATTGTACGGATATACGAGGAATATGGTGCCTCCGGTTTCGTTCAGACCCAGAACGGACTTGTAAATGGATTGTGTGTCTGACATTGGATTTTGTTCTGTGCTGATTGATCTATATTAAATATATATATATGTTTGGCGGCAGAGAATTTATTCTCTTGCTTAACGCCCTTTTCTGAGATGTACGTGCTCAGAGGTTATATATCGATAGAAATCAGTCGCATGGAGTGAATTGCCTGTGTGGCATGCTAAGATGCAGTGATCAAGGCTTCTATTGCAAAGCAATGTCTTGTGGTTGATGATCAAAGTACGGCCTATGTGGCCTAGCTTTGTGTATAGTGTGGATTCGCGAGCCTCACACCTCGGTATGAGTCAAAAACGGGATAAGGACCCAAGGGGTGCACGATGTTTCTTTTTAGCTAGAGGTAGTGTCACTGCTTAAACTGGCTGGCATTTATATTATTTTTACCTATGTGGTTGTTGTAATGCGAGGCGCCTCGGATATAGGTCTAATAGGACCGGGAAACGTGTGTAAAAGAATACTAATCCTCAAACGTAAGAGAGGACTGGCCTTGGAGGTTCCAAGGATTACCCAGAGTGTGTAGTCCTGAGGCATTTGCTAGAGTGTCTCAAAGCGGAGAGGAGCTTGCCCCTTGCCTCGACTCATGATGGAATCCAAATTTCCAATACGGAACAACGGATTTGATTGTAGAACTAGTACGACGACATAGTATATGGTAGCTATGCCGTCTATGATTGATATTTATGATTGAATTTGCTTTTGAAACATATATGCTCTAGTAATAATATCAAACACTTTTGTTTTATACGTATCAAGGATTTCTTGGCCATTATAAGGTAAAACTCTATCGTCCGGCTTGCTTTGCATTGTGTGATGGGACCTGAGTCTTATAATGGCTTCATTTTTATAAAAAGCATTGCGATCATCAAAAGATTTATTTTATTTAATGTACCGACATTCACTAGAGTAAACCCGTTCCGCGAAAGTGGCGTGGTCCTATGATTTGTCTTGGTAATATTGTTTAAGCAGTTAAGTAGATTTCTCATACCAGTCCCATGACTGACTCGTAGTTTGTTTCACTTTGCAAACTCGGGTGCCCTTATTTTCACATGGGCAGCCTAGTACCAGGTAGCAGAACATATATTGGCTTTGCACTACAGCAGGAGTGAATCTTTTGGCTCATGGCGAGGCTTGGCTTCTCAGTGTTGACTATTGATATTCTGCCATTATTATCTATGTATATGATTCAGCCTCTGGCGATGTAGACTGATATTTCTTTTATGTACTCTCTATGTATATGTACCACTTATGGCGATGTAGACTGATCATGTACTTTTATGCACTAAGTTGTATCCTATACTGTGCTCTCTGATGTTGTGATATATATGATTCCGCTGTCATATTTATGTAAATTGTTCTATTTGATGTTTATGCTATTATTTGTACTCTTCTAATGATGATTAATGTGTTATATTCCAATGATTATCCTTAACACCGTCGTACGGGGTTTTGGGATCGTAACAAACGTTCATTTCGAAGCCCACATTTCACACAAGCGAAAAATACAAGCTTCGGGGGCGCAAATGTCAACCCTGTTAAAACACAGTTCAAAATGTCGGGTCGGTCCATCCAGATCTAGATCGGCCAGATCTGGATTGGCCAAATCTTGATCGGACAGATCTGGGTCGGACAGATCTGGATAGGAAAGATCTGGATCGGCCAGATCTGGATCGGTCGGAACTGGATCGGACAGATCTGGATCGAAGAGATCTGGGTCAAACAGATCTGGATCGGCCAGATCTGGATCGGCCGGAACTGGATCGGCCAGATCTGGATCGGCCGGATCTGGATCAGCCAGATCTGGATCGGCCAGATCTGGATCGGATAGATCTCGATCGGACAGATCTGGATCGGGCAGATCTGGATTGGACAGATCTGGACCAATGGCATTTCTGTAATTAGTTTCAGCCCAATCCAAATTTTGTACACATAATTACAAGACTGCCACTACCTTCAAACTTCTTCTATAAATAGCCCCTTACTCCACAATTCAATGAGGGGATTTCTTAACCCCGAAGTGCTGCCTAAACCATCCCTAAACCTCCCTAAAAGCTTCAAAAACATCATTAATGGCTTCCTAAGTTTGCTTCATCATTCTCCAATAACACGAAGATCAAGTCAATCTAATTCTCTGTCCAAAGTTGATCTAACTCAACTCTAATGCTCGTTGATTGCTATCAACTCTATCTAAATATTCGGATCTAGCTCAAACTCCATCATGAAATCAAGGAGAAGCATCTACTTGCTAAAGTGATCAACGATTCATATATTCTCCATCATGAAGCTAGAAATCTCAACAATTCCTTGCCAAATTCAAATGTAATTAGATCATAAAACGAGAGAAGTGAGAAATGAATGTATGAGAGATTCCATGAGTGTTGTAAAGCAAAAGTCCATAATGAGAAGAGATTGAAAAGTGGATGTAGATTCATGGCGAATCAAACCACTATAAAAATTCCTTTGTCTTCTTATTGCTTTTTTACTTTTGTTTTGTGTTCGTGGCTTGACAATTTCATACCATTTACTTGGTGACGTGCTTTTCTAGCATCATTTGGTGTTTGACCATTTTCAGTTCAAACAGCTACAGAACGCTAACGAAAATAGGTTACATGACGGAAACCGCATAATCGAATGTTGAGGAGTAAATAGTTGAGGATTAAAGGAGAACCATTACCTAATTTCATCTCGGAAGGCATCATGGGATGAGTTGTTGGCGGCGAAATTAGGGATGTGACGGTATGATAACAGAAATGGCGAAAATGGTCGAGGATGATTAAGGTTTGTTTGGGAGAAGGTGAAGGAAGAGGGGGTACACAAGTAGTGGGAAGATTGCAGTCACGTGAGGGATAAGGAAATAAAATAAATAGAATGGAAATGAATTACGTTTCAATATTAGAGAAGTCGAAATAGCAAAGGATTCCACATCAAATTGGTGAAAGTCCTATTATTAGATTTAAGTAATAGATAATAATAATAATAATAATAATAATAATAATAATGCAATAGTGTAGATTTGAATTATGATTTACCTTCATATTTAAAACGTATACGTTTCTGTATTTATTTCCTTCACAAATGAGATTTTGATTTTGACCAAAAATACTACATTTATCTTCTGAAAAAGATAATTTAATTCCTCTATCACATAATTGACTAATACTTGATGAATTATATTTCAAATTCTTAATTAATAAAAGCATTTGAAATAAGAGGTAAATTAGATGTACCGTATTTGCTCACATCATCTTTACTGATACTAAATCCCTTGGAATTATCTCCAAAATTGACAGAACCACCATCTGAGTAATATTTGTCGGCATATCTTTGTCTCCTATCTTGTGTTTTGAGCAACCATTGTCGATTATCTATTTTCCTCTTTTCTTCGGTGGCATCTATAAAAAAAATAAGAGATGTTGTTAGCATCTATAAAAAATAAGAGTTAGGTCTTAGGAAACTAAACCCAAGAGGGTTCAGTATCCCTTTTATACATATAACACGTGTGCACCTATGCTTCGTATGCAGGCGTTGCAAATGTCATGTAGGTTCAATATTTTTTGTGTAGTATGGTATATAAAAAATGATTTAATAGCAAAGGGAAAATCAATACATAGCACACGTAAGACTATGGATATGTGTAAAGGTAACATTATTGGGTAGTGCTTGGTTGATATAAATAAATTCATTATACAAAAACTTATGTACAAACGCGGTTAAAATTAAACATGCAGAACAAATTCAAATGTAATGTTTGTCAATGAGAGATAAATCGACAATATATTAAAGAAGTGGAGACATACTATGACAGTCTAAGATAAAGAGTAGTTAAATATAACATTATGTCAACTTAAAGCATAATGCAAAGTGGAAAGAATGATATGGTCAAATATTTAATTCATGCATGGTAATAGATTAAGTGAAGTCAGAGTTAAGGCGGGGAAAACTTATACAACATATAAATAATGAAGGTTAAGGAGAGCTAAAAGTATAAATATATTTGTACACGCCATGTTCACCTTGTATAAAGAATATTGCGCTATTATTTGGACACAACAGTTGGAATAGTTTACGAAAAAGCACAACCGGAGGTGGGATCAATTCAATGAAAATTTTTGCTTCAAACAAACATAAAAACATACATTTCTAATTTTGCGTTTGAATGTGTCTAAAAATGCATAATGGCTGCAGCTAAAAAAGGATAGAGCAGTTCTAAACAGTGTATTGTAACATTTAGATGTTCAATAAAAACTAAATTGATATTTACGGTTTGGTAAAAAACGCTATCGAAATGAAGAATGTTAGAATGAAACAATCGCAAAATAATCAACTTGAAGCAATGTTCCTGTGTAGGCTTTCAAACCTACCGCAGTCAACTTCAAATGTACTTCAGATTCCATGCACTCTAGTATAGCACACCAATTGTCCCACTCAGTCACGAAAGTTCTCTTAAATTACACTTTAGTTCTCTTATATTACCGACATAAGTTACTCTTCACCCTAGTTCAGTGTTTCAATCCACTTCACTTGCACTTCAGATTTTAAGCAACCTCACGTACTATCAACCGCCACATGATAGTCTCTTTGAAGCTATGTAGCCATCAGTACAACTCAAGTTGGAAAACAGCTGAAATTGACTTAACAATAATTTTATCAATAAAATATTTCATAGCTATTATAACAACTAAATATTATAAGCACTACTATCAATAATATTACAAATTCCCCATCGAAGAGTCTTTCATGAACATAATGTTGGGTTGTGCATGAGCATAAGAAACAAACTATAATATGTTTCATTATTTCATAGCTATATTTATAACAACTACATATTCTGCTAACAAAATAGTACTCGTTCAGTTAGCAAATGATATCTCTTCATGATGAATATAAAAGTCTAAATATGACCGTATCCATACAAAACAACAGAAACACACATAATAAAAGTATTTACCAATTTCTAACAGAAATATAACAGAGCGAATTATGGCACTACACCCTTCCATGGTTCTCATTTTTTATAACTAATATTGAAAACCCATAACATAAAAAATAAAATAAACCAAACACTATATTTATAGTGTGGTGCTAAGGGCACCCCAATATATTCTTCCTAATACCGCGACTAAAAAATATCATAAGAATTAGTATTACACTCTTTTTAATACCAAAAAATTAAAAAATATGGGCTACCACACTGTTTTACCTTATTTCTATTTCGCTCGATATTCATTCGTCCTCATTTCTAAAACCCATCAACGAGTTATACCCAAGGTCTATAACCGATCATCGAATTCGACGCCGCAATGCTGAGGAATATACAAAAGCCATGAATAAGGTTTGAATTAACCAAACTAGTAGATAAAATAATAGATTAGGGTTTTCAGATCACCAAACAATTGGGAGATTGCCGTACGAGTTTGAATTTCCCCGCGAGAGATGCGAAGAAGACAGCGATTACGAGAGATTAGGGTTTTTAGATTAACTTAATACGTGATTAGTTTGACAAATACTTATTGAGTGAGAGATTAAAATGGAGAGGTAATGTGGTATTAGGAAGCATACAAAATTTAATAAGTTTTTTTTTTTAAATGCGGTATTAGGAAGAACAAATTGGCGTGCCCTTAGCATCACACTATATATATTTGTTTCAACTACATTTGCATTCTTACCATAAATCTCTTCATATAAATTTTAAATCAGTGGAAAATGTGCCTATGTTTTAAAAGAATTTTGAAATTCATTATGATAATATAATCAAAAATTAAAATTAAAATCAAAACGATATTAAAGAATACTTAAACAAAAAAAAAATTAAACTATGAAAGAATAATATTGCCTGTTAAACTGTCAAACAGTAATATTGTTGATCACATGTTCAAAGTAAATAATATTTTATTTATGCATTATGTAAAGATAAACCAATATCTTAAAAAAAAGTTTAAGGCATTTTATATGGTTTGATGTACTCTTCATACAGAAATTAACATTCATAATATTGAATTAACGAAATTGACTTATTTTGGTAGCTTATGTCCATGTGGTGTCATATAGGGAGAACTTGGAGCAAATGCTATGTTGGCTGTGTCAATTGCTGCCTGCAAAGCTGGTGCTGCTGAAAAAGAGGTAAATGTTATTATACTTTGTCAAGTTACCCGATTTCTAGCTTGCATGTGTAACACCCCGTAATTTTAAAACAGGACATAAGTGGTAATTAAAGAATAATTAATTATTAAAAGAAGAATTAGATGAAACGGGTTACGCCATTGCGTTCGTCTCGGAATTCTTCTTGAGATAGTGTCCGAGTTTGCGTGAATCGGACTTTGTATGAAGAAGTTATGGAGGTTAGAAGATTTCTAGTGTAAATAGTAAATAATTAAATAATAAATTCGGTTCGAAATTCAAAATCGGCTAAGAAGGAAATTTCCCACTCAGGGGTGTCGACCCCCCTATAGGGGTGTCGACATAGGTGTCAACCCCCCCCCCCCCGGGTAGGGAGTCGACCCCTTTGAGATCCTGTTCCTGTGACGATTTTTTTAACCCTGAGCTGATGTGGCCTTCTCTGATTGGCCGATGACTAATTTCTGAGGTATTAGGGCTTATGTGTCGTGCTATAGTTGGCTAAATGACACATCTCTTGGGTTTGATGGCTCTGATTTCTCCTAGACTAATCTAAAGGCTAGAATTAATCCTAGACATCTATATATACATCTCTAAACCTAAACCCTAATTCATAACAATTCCTTATGATGACTCTATGCTGCTGAACTCTCAATTCTCTTAGTCGCCGCCTCAAAAACCTAAATTATATTAGAAGTTCTTCATCAACAATCAACTTTGAAGCTTAATCAAATCCAAACTAGAAATAAATTAGAAGAACTTCAAATCCGAAGTCTACATCAAAGGTTAAGCTTAACAAATTCAGAAATCAGATCCCAGAAAACAAGATCAGTTCTTTTTCTATAAGTTCACGTTATTTTCAGTTTTGAATAACTGATTGTAATCATGACATGTAATAAAATGAATCGAAGTCTATGCCTGATTGTAAGATAATCTTTTTAGATTTATCCCTATCCTTCTATCGAATCTATGTCTTTACATGCCTTAGAGGTTATTTTTATAGATTAAATCAGGCCTATCTTTGTTGTACATCAGGTTTATAATCCTCTTTGGTTCGTGATGTTATTCTTATGCATGTGATAATGATTGTATCAGTTTATTCGAGAATCTATCTTTGTGGGATCTAAATCTCTCTTATTAGGTCTGTTGTTACATGCCTATTTTTATGCCTATTCTTATTTTATGCTCCTTCTCTATCTCTTCCCATATTTCCTTTTTCTTTTATGAACCTGGGTTACCTTCGAACCTAGGCTGAAATCGCGAAATATGAACAATTGGAATACGAGGAATATTTTGGGTAAATATTGGGCATAATGCATTCGGTGGAATAATTGGGCATAACATATTCGGTGAAATTGTTGGACATAATTATAACTTGTGATTTGGGGTATAAATGTTATTGTTGCGAACATGGGGTAAATTGAAATATTAAATCTAGATTGGGAGTAAACTGTAAATTGGAATATTAAATCTAGATTGGGCATAACTATTGGTTGGAACGCCAAGAACAATATATATTGCGATTTTGGGGCATGACTATTATTGCAAATTTGGGAAGATTGGGTGTAACCTGTTTTGAGTAATAACTTGTAATTGAAATTGTTGGGCATAACTTGGAATTGGAACATGACTAGTTTGGTGAATTTTAAGATAGTTAGCATATGAAATCTAGACTTGGACATGTATAGTAAATATGTAAATTAGCTAAAGATGAACACGCCTAACACGAGGTTAGATTGAGTTGCAGTGTAAGACTGCCCGGAACCGCCCGACACATCCAGCGACTGCAACAATATAGATCTAATGTGAGAGGTTAGCGCATTGGGCCCAAAACCCGAGGTTAGAATGAGTTTGCGGTAGAAGTCTGCCCGGAACCGCCCGGCACATCCAGCAACCGCAAACAACGGTTCTAATGTGAGAGGTTGAGGCATTAATGAATGAGTTAATGCTAATGAACGGACATGCTTAGAGTGGTAGAGTTAAGTTAACACAAGAGGGCAACACTTAACCAAAATATAACATGATGTGTGATAGGGTTAAGTAACACAAGAGGGCAACACTTAACCAATGTAACATGACAAGTTGTAGGGTTAAGTAACACAAGAGGGCAACACTTAACAAATGTAACATGACAAGTGGTAGGGTTAAGTTAACACTTAACCAATGAACGAGTGGGGTTAAGTTAATAGGAAACACTTAACCAATATAACATGATAAACGAATGGGGTTAAGCTAAGGGGAAACACTTAACCAATATAATATGATGAATGAACAGGGTTAAGTTAATAGAAAACACTTGACCAATTACAACATGATGGATGAGAAGGGTTAAGTTAAAACACTTAACCAACATGACATGATAAGTGGGCAGGTTAAGTTAACTTGAATGGATGGATAACACTTAACCAATTTGGGGAGTATACGAATAGACCCTAGGAAACCCTAGTAACGGGGACCCATTTCAGCAGTAGCCCACATAGATGTATCACGGTACCCTGAACTAGGCAGGGTAGGGCACGATTATTGGGATGATTATAAGCGGTTAAAATAGCGGTAGGTGGTGCAGTAGTGTAGGTTCCGACGGAGTATGGGCGTGCACGTACTCCGGAGTGGATAAAGCAGGCACTGGGCATCTGTAGTATACAGTGTGCATCTAGAATTTGTGTCGGGTTGCTATCATAGGGATTGATACACCTTATGCTGGGACCAGCACAAGGTATCTACACGCAAGAGAGGACCGATTTACACAGACACGAGGAAAATTAATACAAGTAGGGAGCCGATCGATAGGGTAGTAAGGGTACATCTAACACATCCATGGCAATTAAGCCGATTGAGGTAAGATCCTCATACTAGATGTACACCTAAAGGCTACCACAATTGCGGCGTCGGGATCACCTTATTATATAACATAGGATACAAGTTGGGGAACTAGTAGGGGATACAGATCCTTTTCCACAGGATACTAGTTGGGACACTAGTCGGGAATACAAATTGTTCTATAAAAAGACGATAGTTATGATGCTAGTTGGGTGGTGTAGAGAAAATAGGAAATCAGAGAAAGAACTGAAGCGCATTCAGTGTATCTTGCCTTGTCATATCTAACGATCATCATTTGTTGTCTTGCTATGCTATCATCATGGTTATGTCTGGTATCCAATTTATTCATGTCATGATGCTTTTATCTATTTACATGCTGAAAGTCACTGGAATTACCAGTCCTTATGTCTGACTCTGTTTTGTTTCGCTTTCTTTTCTTCCGTTTCCCTCCTAGGTTCACAGGGAGGGAATATTACCACTTAGCTTAGTTTTCTTTCCAAGCTCGAAGATAGTCGATGTATTGCTTTGGACCCTCTTTTCCACTGCTATGGTTGGCTCATGCTTTATTGGGGAATATCATTGTTATTTTATGCTTCTTTATTTTGTTAAACAAGACAGATGCTTTGTTGTAATGGGTATAGGTGTTTTGGTGTTGGAAAACAATCTTCGTACAAGTTGTTTTACCAAGCTACTGTTTTATCAATAAAGTAAAGTTTTATTTATTTTCCGCTGTTTAAATTTTGTCTGTTTTGTAATTTATCTGTTATATACACTTATGACGCTCCATTAAAGTTAATGCATTCCCTTTGTGAGTGACCTTAACAGAGGTGGGGTGTTACAGCATGCAACTGATGATGTGTACTATCCACAATTGCAAGTCCAATTGTATAAATATATTTCAGATCTGTCTGGTAAATACGGCCCAGTCCTTCCTGTTCCTGCCATCATAGTAATCAGTGGAGGAAGACATGTTGGAAATAATTTGGCCCTGTAGGTATGATCGCTGCTAAACCACTTTATAAAACCAATAAGCATAAATCTCCACCAGAAACCCTTTTTAGGTACGATTTTTATATTGTTTTACTTCTCGAGAAAATCTTTATCTTGTGATGGAATACTTGAATGGTGGGAACTTTTATTCATTGCCAAGGAATTTAGATTGCCTAGATTAAGATATTGCTCGTGTGTATATAGCAGAACTTTTTCTTGCTTTGGAATATCTACATTCCTTTCGAGTGGTACACCATGACTTTAAAACTAGACAATTTATTGATAGCCCATGATGGCCATATTAAGTTTACCGATTTTGGACTTTCAAAAGTTGGTCTCATAAATAGTACAGATGATTTATCAGGTCCTGCTATTAGTGAGACATCACTGCTGGGTGAAGAAGAACCTCTGGTAACTGTATCTAAAAAAATTAATCAACTGGAGAATAGAAAGCGTTCTGCAGTTGGCACACCTGATTATTTGGCACTAGAAATCCTTCTGGGAACTGGACATGTTGCAAGTGCAGATTGGTGGTCTGTTGCTGTAATTCTTTCTGAGATGGTAGTTGGAATTCCTCCTTTCAATGCAGAACATTCTCAGATGATATTTGACAATATTTTAAATTGGAAAATTCCATGGCCCCATGTACCAGAAGAAACGAGCTTTGAAGTTTGTGATTTAACCGACAAATTGTTAATAGAAGATCCAAATCAAAGGTTTGGAGCTAAGGGAGCACCAGAAGTAAAGCAGCATGAGTTCTTTAAAAATATTGATACACTTGCCTAGCAAAAGGCTACATTTATTTCCCTTTTTGATGATGCACTTGATACTAGCTACTTTGCTAGTCGATATAATTGGAATCCATCAGATGAGTTTATAAATGAAGCTTGTAAGTATGAAAATTCTAGTGACAATGACAGTTTGAGTGGAGGCAGTAGTTGTGTCAGTAATTGTTTCGAGGAGCAGAGAGAAGAGTGAGGCAGTCTTTCAATGATGGAATCTGAAACATCGGTTAACTACTCTTTCAATAAATATTCATTCAAGAATTTATCACAACTTGCATCCATCAATTACGATTTGCTGACGAATGCATAATAGAAGTAATCCCTTACATAAGTGCGTTTTTTTTTGTTTTTGTTACAGTTTTCTTTTTCCTTTTGGTTTCTTTTGCTTTGTTTATATGTGACATAATAATCACTAACACATCGACTGTTTGTTTGACATTAACAGGTCCACCATTGTTCATGTTAAGCAAAAAGTATCAAAAGCAAAGCAAAACTAATTTATAGTTTGTCGGTTTTGTAAGCAACTTGTTAATGTAAAAATGTATGACATATCATGTATGAACATTGTAAGTTGATAAAACAGTTATGTATGAAATAATAAGTTGTTTGAATGATATGTACGAATACTATGTCGTAATTTATATAATTGTTTGCAAAAATTTATTATATTTATATGCTGATAAGAAATGTTTAAATGTGTGTATGCATGAAAAAAGCTGAAACGACGATACAAAAGGAAAAAAAATCCATAAATTAATAATATAATCAATAGTGTTTCAAAAACGCTATTGAATAAAAACGCTATAAAAAGAGACATTGGTAATGCTATAGTATAACTAAATAAACGCTATTGAAATATCACAAAAAATGCTGTAACATACAAATAAAATGCTATATAAACGTTAACACAAACGCTATAGGAAGTCAATATTGGATAGTATATTTTACAGTGTTTCTGTTTGATAGAAAATAAAAACGCCATATAAAAATCATCTTTCATAGCGTTTTTGTTTCCGCTATTCAAAGTAGAAGGTCTAAAATAGCATGTCGTTACATGGCATTCTATGAAACGCTATGTCAGGATATAATAGCGTTTTTCAAATGCTATGAAAGCCTCATTTTGTTGTGGTGGGCAGAGGGATATCTGATGGAGATTTAATGGCGATATCCTCTTCTGCTTCTTCCTTTTCCTTTGATTCCACCTCATTTCTTCCTCTTTCATCCTCCAAACCCTCGCCACTTCCAGATCCTTCTCCTCTGTCTCCTCTCAAGCAAATCTTCCTGATGTACCGCTCTGCTGTATCAAATCCTCTGATGTAGGCTGGTAAAAATTTGGCTTCAGATATCTCTGAGAGTTAACCTCTTGCAAACAGATCTGGTGCTAAAGTCGATTATACTTCTCTTTTCAATTCTCTTCCAAGAAATGCTAGTATCTATAAACCAATCCAGTTTGACATAATTAAAGATGGTACTCCTAAGCAGCCGCCTGTTCTTGTAAGGAATGAGGGAATGAAGTATTGGAGTAATCATCTGGTTGGATTTTTCTTAGATGGTACACACCGTATCTCTATGTTGTTAATTTTATTAAATGCAACTGGAAACTACATGGTGAATTCAATGCTAAATATGATGGAGTAAATTTCTACTTTTAGGTTACTAATGATCTTGACAGAGTTAAAATTCTACAATCTCATCCGATATTCATCAATGGTAGAATGTTCATTATTTCACATTGGGATCCATCTACAGGTAATACTCTGATGCAAATTAAAAAGGTGCCGGTCTGGATTCACTTTTATAAAATTCCTTTAATTTTGTGGACACCAGTAGAAATAATTTGGCTTGCATGTCATGTAGGAAGGCTTATCTGTTTTGACAAAAGTACAGAGAAACTATAACGATTTAGGTATGCCAAAGCTTTGGTAGAAATTTCACCTGATGCCGAATTGCCTTAGTATATAGAATTGGCAGGTTTAGGTGATTGCCCCCCCCCCCAGTAAAGCTTTCATATGACTGGAAACCAAAAATTTGCACCATTTGTAAATGTTTTGTCATAGAAATGTTGAATGTGATAATAGAGCTAAGGAAGTCATGGTTGATGATACACAGTTTAATGGTTTTTGTGAGGAGAATTATGATGGTGTTAAGTTAAATAACTAGCAGTTCAGGGGAAAAGAAAATGTTGATGTCAATGAGAGGGGATGGACTAAGGTTGTTTCTAAAAAGAAGATGATATGGAGAAAGAAGAATGTTGGGGATAAGGATGCTACAGTGAATATAGATGATGGTTGTAAGGAAAGATTTGGTCCTATGGGTACTCGAATTGGTAAATCAATTGATTAGACAAGTGGAAATGGTGTTAAGAATACAAGTACAAATACTGGAGGTATTCGATCAGGATATACCAGTGCAGAATTTATTGAGGTTCATGGCAAAGATAATCAAGTTACTTATGATAGTGCAGATTTTTTTTCCGGGTGCTTGGTTCCTGTAATTTTATGTACAAAATTCAATTTGTAGTAATATAGCTAGTGAAGAAATTTGGAGTGTACAAAATGTAATTTGTACACTCTAAGCCATTGGAGATGCTCTTAAGCTATATTTCACTATAATTTTTTGTTGTTTTATGTAGTACTATTATTCTAGTTTTTTGATGGATTTTGGGGATATAAATAGTAATACATACATACATAAATACATACATATATATATATATATATATATATATATATATAGTTGTAACACACGCATATACGTCCCCGACCATGTTGGTTGTTTCATAGGATCTTCTGTGTGTAACCATTAGGGACAGTCCTAGGAACTTGGGTACCTAAAGTGAACTATAGAAATGAGTTTCTAATACAAAAACCAATGCGATTATCGTTAATTAAGTAATCAAAATAATTTATGTTACTACAAATAATGAGAAGAGGAAAAGATAACTGCATCGATAAAAAAAATTAAGTCATACAACAAAAATAATATCAGTTTGCATCCATATTCTATTATTAGTTAATTGAAGATTAGACCATTACGGAATGTGGATCAAATTTGAATCAAATCATGGGAATCTAAAATACAACACATTCATGTTTGCAAATTCAAAATTACATCAAATGGAATAAGAATCAAAATTGAATAACTAAGTTGACAATAGAATCTAAAACACATCAGAATTTTGTTATTTGCAATATGAAATTTAGAATATATGGAATGGAATTGTCGGTCTAGGACACCGAAACATAACTTCAGCTTATTGTTAAATTACAATACCAAATATCAACTACAAAAAAAATAGAACTTAAATTAAAACTAAACAGATGCAAAAGCCAAAATCAGAACTGAATAACTATAAATTATGAATCACTGTGATGTGAATCTGAACTGAAAAAAACCCTAAAAATATGAATATCTTTTTAAAAATATGATATACCATTTCAGAAACAAGTAGCAAGCTAGGGAAATAGAAAATTGTGAACCGCCGAATCAAATCTCAATCGTTCACCGGGATGTCGACCATGTGGGTGAGGACTGAGGAGCGAGCACCTTGCAGTTGTGCCTTGATCAATTGAGAATTTTCTAATCACCATGTTAGTCGAGCTATCCTCCTATTGTTGTCGCTTCAAGTTCGACCTTTGATTTTTCAGGGAGTTCGATCCCAGATTTCGAAAGTTACGTCTATTCCCTAGCTTCGTTCTTTTTTTCGCCTTTGATTATTTGTGCGTGTATGGTGCCCTATCTTTTCACGAGGCCCAAAGCAACGACTTTGACTGATTTGGTAAAGGGCCGGTTGTGGTAACCATTATCACTTAAACTGTTGCATTCTTAAGTAGCATGGAACAATTCAATTCTGGGATTATTACTAAATAAAATGCCAATCTCATTTACTTATAATGTAACCCTCTTGTTTTCATTATTATTTTCTCCTCTTAGAAGAGTAAACGATTGCAAAGATCACCATAGTTGTTCTCATGCTATTCCCATTCATCAACGGCAGGTTATACATTTTTCATGGGAGTATCGACGATAGCAAATGCTCCTAGTGCCCACCATGATTTCTCGCTCATGTATTTTTTGATTTCTTCTTTTGCGTTTTTGTCGTTTGATTTTAAAATTTGAATTTTTTTGAAACCACAAAGGCTTCCGAGAATCTCTTTCATGAAGTTCAGTTTCGATAATCGTGTTCTACAGTCGTATGGAAAACACATTGTAAAGTATAATGTAGTGGAGGGAATAATCAACGATTATATAGGAAGTGCACATCGTTTTGAGCGATAGATGTAGGGAGTACGATCGACAACAACAAATTAGCTTTTTAGTAGGAGAGAAATAAAATTTGATAAGTGGGTAGCAAAATTACTAAATAGGTTTTGTTGTGTTGCTGACCTAATGTACTAATTTAATTTGTACTTTATTTTATTGTTGAGTTGGCAATAAAGCACCACATTTTTTTTGTCTAGTTCTCACGCTGAGTTCTAGTTCAGGTTTTTAACGAGGTGGTTTTTTCATTTATAAAAATATATATTAAATAGGTATTATGATGCATGCAATGAAATCAGATCGGGTAAAACAAAGTTGGGTAAAAAGAAGCTGGTACTATTGTGTATGTAACATAACTCTTTTTGACCCTTAAACATTAAAACCTTATCGATTTTTCCAATTAAAAAAATAAAAAAATATATGATTTAGTGAAAATATAAATTGATTAAATTCAGATTAATTCACTAAATTATTTTTTTAATAACCATAAAATAAAAAATTATCACAAAAAGCTTCAACAAAAATTTATTTAATTCAACTAATTTACCAAATTCCTTTGGTTAACCCCAAAGCATGATGAAGTGTAAATTTATTATTCACATAAAAAAATAAGATCTTATTGCAAATTTAAAAATGTTTTCTTTTAGTTTCTCATTTAACCATGTTGCCAATGCATCCAAAACAAACAAGTATCTAGAAAGAAAATTAGACCCATCGAAATATGACCCAACCCATTTACCCTACTTATAAATGGGTTGGATCAACCCATTTACGAATGATTAATAAATAGGTACCATTTAGAAAAGGTTACTAATGGGTATCACATTTGTCCATTTGAGTCTTATTAGGCGGAATCCACCTTTTTTTTTTAAACTTTAATAAGTTTTTCATGCTAACCCGAAATTAAACGAGACTTCGAGCGATGAACTCCCACCTAAATTATTGTTAGTGTAGAACATTCAAATGTTTCATCTTTTAAACATACATTGTAGTTCTCTATGGTGACTAACGTTTGTACTTATGGAAAAATGCGGCATTTACATATTTGAACTCCACCGAGCCACGAAGTTGTTATCTTTTTTGTTTGGGCTATAATAACTTCTTTATGCCGCCTCAAAACCTAGTGATGCTTCGATGGATGAACTCCTACCTAAATTACAAACACTATAGAACATTTGATATTTCATCTTATGAACAAACGATGTAGTTGGTAATGACTGTATTTAGAAAATAACGGGCGCCAATCCTATATTTGAACTACGCTTAGGCACGAAGGAGTTATTTTTTCCAGACTGTAGTAATGTATTCATATTGTATCCGAATAGAGAAATGCTTCAATTGATGAACTCTGTCCTAAATTATGGATGATATAGAATAGTCGAATACTTCGTTATATGAACGAATAATGTAATTCCTCAAACTAATATACTACTTAGATAACAATGGGCTACATTCTTATATTTGAGCTCTTCCTAAGTTTTAGAAAATAATGGGCTACATTATTATATTTAAATTCTGCCAAATTACTAAAACATTAATTTTTCATTTATTTTATAGTAACTTTTCATATTGCATCAAGACTAGAAGAGACTTTGACTAATTAACTCTCATATAAATTATAGTCAATATGTAACCCTTGGACACTTTTTTTATAAATGAACATTGTAGCTGTCCATAGTGACTGAAAGTTATACCTAGAAAATAATTGGCTACATCCTCATATATGAAATTTTTCTAAGCACGAGGCCATAATTTTTATTTTGTTCTGAGTATCTTAGCCTTTTCATACCGCCCCAGGTTCATGCGAGACTTTGAACGATGAACTCCTACTCAAATTATGAATCACATATAGCATTCAGATACTACATTTTATGATCGTATGCTATAGTTATCCATGGTAATAATGTATGTACTTAGTAAATTTTACCATTTAGATGGTTTTAACCTATAACCTGCTTACCACATGAGTTGGATACGAAAGACTATTATATTCAATGGCTCAAAATAAGTGAGTATTAAATGGGTTAGGTCAAAATCGATCCAACCCATTTTGATCCAACCCAAGTTGTTTGACATGTCTAGACAAAAGCAATCTAATAGAAAATCAAGTGTTAATAAACAAAACAAGTTAAACACAGAAAGTACTTACTCTAAGTTGGATATCAAAACGAGATCTTCACAACTTCATATGAAAAAAATCCTAAAGTTGAACATCACCGATCGAAAAATTTGAGAGTTCATCCACTACCTAACTGAAGTCAATAAACATAATTTTCAAAGTACCATTTTTCAGTTTTTTTTCAATCAACGAATACCTGTATTTTGTGTTACATATTATGAGGCCCCGTCCCGCACCAGTCGACATTTCCAGTGAAAGTGCGTTGTGCTAATGCCCGACTAGCACGGGACGGTCGCCAAAGAATGGAAAAGAAAGGAATTTGAACTAACAAGGAAGCTGTAGAATGCCTCGAAGTGCATGGGATAAAATATAATAATAACATAACTTTGACATAAAACAGGCGAGACAGTGCATAAGCTGAAAACTAAACCATCATAGCAGCGCAAATCCAAAATGCAGCTTATCATCCAAACCAACATTATTACAACTTTGAAATAATGTCTCTAAAGCAAAAAAAGAGGTACACTACTAATGCCCAAAGATGTGACCAGCAACAACACAAGGAGATTATATATATATATATATCATACACGGAAGCCTCCTGCTCGTCTCGGGTACAACTACTCGTGCATAATCACCTGACCTGTCTCTATTCTGCCCGTTTAAGAGCACCCAGAGTAACAAGAAGAGACATAAAACTCTGGGTCAAACAAAAGTATGGTATGAGTGATAAGCAGCAAAACAGAACAATAACAGGTATACATAACCATACCTGAACCTAGACCTACAACCAAAAAGTTAGCACAAAAGAATGTACAATACTCTAAGGTGACACTAACACATGGTGTAAAGATACGGGGAAGAGGTGTGCATTTCATAGTCTATCAAACAATCAAGCAAAGCAACCATCCTCACATCTCTCACTCAGTGCGTAAAGCATACGATATCCACTGCTTTCACCACACAAATCCTTTGCTATGATCACTCTGCCCCATGGAGTAATAACTACCCCACTACTGTAACACCCCATGTCCATTAATGTCACTCACAAAGGGAATGCATTAACTTCCATGGAGGTTATAAGTGAATATAGAACAGAAAAATTACAACAAGACAGATAATAAGTAGTACTTGAAAACTAAAGCTTCATTTTATTGCAGCGGAAACATGTTTATTACATCACAAAACCATTAATAAGAGTCAAGTACATTATCCATCTTCATAAAACAAAATACAAAACCCCATTACAAAATAGCCATTAAAGAAGATGACAAGCTGGATTTTACTTCAATGGTCCAACTTTCCAAAAAGAGATAAAGCAATCCAATCAAACTCCACTAGAGCTGGGCCCCACCTGAGGACCTGGAGGGGGAAAAGGATAGAAATGGAGGGGGGCCAGACATAAAGTCTGGCGAGTATGATAATTCTAACAATACTATTATCAAAATAACTAGACTAAGGCATAAGCTGGAAGACAAGTAAATGTTTATGAACTCTAGGGAAGATAAAGATAGCGTTTAAGATAATGTTAAAAATAACGGTAAAGGCACACCTAATTACTAACGAATGATTACTACACTGCACCGCACATTACTTCACTGCACCGCACCAGTCACCCTAAAGGTTGATCCTACTTGCTTCACACAGAAACAATATAAATAGCCTTACGTACCCCTAGCTGACTACATAGGTGTCGTCTGCCCCTATCTCCACTAGGTGTACCCCACTACCCTCTTAGAAATTTTATAAGTAACTTCGTGTACTCCTAGCTGACTACATAGGTGTCGTCTGCCCCTATCTCCACTAGGTGTACCCCACTACCCACTTTCGATCGGCTCCCTACTCGTAGATACCCATGCTGGCCCCACAGTGGGGTGTATCACTTCCCTAAAGTGGCAACCCGATACAACTGAGAATGCACGGCTTATACCTACACGATGCAACAACGTCTTACCTACCAGCCCGGGTCCACACACGCATATGAAACCCGTTGGACTTGCGTTGCCACCGCTCCCCGTTTTGGCCTCTTATAGTCAAACCCAGCATGCGTGTCCCGTCCTCGACTTAGGTCGAGCCCACAAAGATACGTTTGGGATACTGGTCGAAATGGGCCCCCACATGCTACCCACCTAAGCTTGTCACTAGTATATCCCACTTAACCCTCTTAGTCATGTTCATTTACATGTGTGTTTGGTTAAGTCTTACTAATCGTATTTCACATGCCACTAAGGGCACCCACTATATTCCTCATGCCACCCAAGGCACCTACTTAACCCCCATGTCCCACTTTACATGTTTATCTGGTTAAATATTTCTTAATTCATTTAGGCCATAACCTCATAAAGACCTCTCACATTAGATTGGCATTTATGGCAGCTGGATTTGCCGGGCGGGTCCAGGCAGTCTTACACCATAAAAGAGTCTAACCTCGTGTCTTTACAACTGTTATGCTTTAGTTTAGGCCTAGGACCTCTCACATTGGGCTGACATTTGTGACCACTGGATTTGCCGGGCGGTTCCGGGCAGGTTTACGTCACAAACGAGTCCAACCTCGTGTCCTAAGCATTGATTATCACTTATAATCTTTTACCCCAGTTTTAATAATTCCCTATTCAAATTATTAATTACTTCCAATTTTAATGATGTACGTAATTGACTCAATTATGGCCATCCATTCATAGCATGCAAAATCATATCAATTGCACCCCAACATCTTAATATTAAATCCTTAATATTACCCCTACCCCACGTTTATACGTTTGCTTATTCAACGCAGAATATACGTTAGACTCAAATAGTCTAACTCATAGCACCAAAATAAATTATCACAACATATAGGCAATTAAAATAAATCTAATCATAATAGGTGTGAAACTTGCATAAACTACACATGTTTAGGATCAAAAGGTGTAAACTTGTTAATGTCACAATTTACGTGATATGATCATAGCCCAAATCTATACATAAACTTGCATATGGGGTTTATAGGCAACATAATGATGGTGTGAACTAGCGTAGGATATCACATATGTCATAGCATAGTTCTAGATGTCATAATAGATGTCTTGGCATATGTTCATAACTTTTCTAATCAATCTAACTTGCATATGTGACTTGTCATATAGATCAACATAACCCAAACATAATAGATCAACATAGCCCAAACATGATGATTTGATTAACATGAACTAATTAGCATAGATAATAGCATCATGACTTTATAACATGTATGATTCATCTCAATTTAGCATAGAAACTCTCAACCTACATAACATCATCATAGCATGATTTACCACATATAGGATACATAGCATAGGATTTATAACATACATGATAGCATAAGGTTTACAACAACACGTATGACAATTCACATCATTTACCCATAATCCATTCATGACTTAACCTAATTAATTCAATAATAATCTTGTTAAGACTATCATACTCACAATTATAGAAGAAAGAGAGTCGAATTAGCGCTCTTTTGATGAAGAATCGCTGTTAGGGTTGGGTAGTTCTGATTTGGTTGTTGTTCTTTATCTTTAATTTGATGGCGGCTGCTCTAGGTCTCAAAATATCAGCATGACGGCCATGGTCTTTGTTTATTTTCTGATTTAGGGTTTGTGTATGGGGGTCTTTTTATAGAGTTATAAATTAATTTAAGCCGTCGGATGTTCTTAGGGTTAATCAAAACCATTTAATTATGATAGGGTGATGAGTCAGCCATAATGACTCAGCAAGGAGTCAGAATGCACTCAACAACACGGGTCAGCCTGAACCAGAAAGCTGTGCAGGATCTACCCTCGGCCTGGGCGCACTTGGCAGGTGCGCCAGTGTAAATATGTACTGGCGCACTTCCCAAGTGCGCCAGTGCATTTTTTTTCTCTCCTTGCCATCAAACTTCGTTCGTCCATAACTTTTTCATCCGGTACTCGTTTCCCGCAAACTCGGACTCTATCTCCACTAGAATTCCGAGACGAATACAATGGCACAACCCGTTTCCCACAATTCTCACGTCTGATATTAGTTATTCTTTAATTTGTAAATATTAATATTAACAGAATTACGGGGTGTTACATTCTCCCCTCCTTAAAGGATTTCGTCTCCGAAATCTTCAAGTTAAGAAGAATGTATATCCTAACATCCAAACAACCATCTACTCAACCATCAAACACAAACATCCATTGTCCTTATAGACTTCTAATGCTCTCATGTTTAAATGCACAGTGTGTGTATATGTCCCTATCCAATGCAAAATCAGGCGGTCCACTGATCCAGTTGACCTCCTTAATGCAAATCATGATAGTGTCATGCGTCCATTATGTATGCAAAAGTTCCCTAATGCTACATATTATTTCTACATGCGTGCACAACCATTCACCAAAATGCGGTATCCATATGATAGCACAAGCATTATACATCCATTTTACTAAATACAACCATTTATATGCAATATGCAGTATGAAGTGACTGAGCCGATCTAATGCCTAATAGTGTGTGTATATGCGTCCACGAGCAACCACCAGCAAACACTTGCATCCACTTTGCATCCATCATACATAACATGTCTCAAACACATGTTTCAACCATAGGATGATCCTAACTAAAGGTCAAAGATACTAGCGAGAGGATACACTAAAGATAAGATAAGTACAAGCTAAGCGATAAAGGAGAAATTAGAAGACATATCCTCAAAAAGAAAAGGGTATCGTGAATGCATCTTCTATTCTGTCTCCCAAGTAGCATTGCTCTCATCATCTCCCCATTGTACTTTGACCAGTCTGACCTCTCGATTTCTCAACTTCTACATCTCTGACTCAAGAATGCGCGTAAGAGCTCGTCGAATCGTCGCATCACGCTCTATCTCCACCTTTCTAAGCAAGCTCGGCCCTTCCACTTCCGCGGTCTCGTGCAAGCACTTCCTCAAATGTGACACATGGAATACGTCGTGTACACCACTAAGTCTCTCGGGCAACTCCACTCTATACACCATCCGTCCAATCCACTCCTTAATAGGAAACGGCCCTACAAACCTTGGTGCTAATTTCCCAACGGACCCAAAGTGAACAACGTTTCGTAATGGAGACACTTTGACAAAGACCATGTCCCCAACTTCAAACTCGAGATCTGTCCTCCTCTTATCCGCATAAGATTTCTGCCTATCTTGCGCTGCTTTCATCCTCCTTCGAATCAAGTCAATCTTCTCCGAAGTCTCCCTAATCATATCAGGCCCAAGTAAGTTCTTGTCCGTAGACTCCCACCAACATGTAGGTGAACGACAAGGTCGTCCATAAAGAGCTTAGAATGGTGCCATACCAATGCTAGACTGAAAGCTGTTATTATATGCGAACTCCACCAATGGAAGATACTCTTCCCACGTACCCCCAAAGTCTAGGATACACAGCCTCAATAGATCCTCTAGAATGCGATTCACCCTCTCGGTCTGGCCGTCCGTCTGAGGATGATATGCGGTGCTCAAACATAACTGAGTCCCTACCGCCTCTTGTAAGCTTCTCCAAAATTCGCTAGTGAAAATAGGATCATGGTCGCTCACTATGCTAGAAGGAACACCGTGCAAACGAACTATTTCTCGGACGTATACAGAAGCTAACCATGTAGCAGTCCTCTTACTCTTCACGGGAATGAAATGGGCGCTCTTAGTAAGTCTATCTACTTTAGTCCAAATCCCCGTATTACCCTTTCTCGATCTCGGTAATCCGTCAATAAAGTCCATCGAGACACTTTCCCACTTCCATAGTGGAACCTCCAATGGGTGAAGTAACCTACCGGGTTTCTTTTGCTCCGCTTTTACCTGTTGGCACACCAAGCATCTAGCGACATACTCGGCTACGTCCCTCTTCATACCGGCCCAAAAGTAAACTCGTCTCATGTCCATGTACATCTTGTCCCCGCCGGGATGAATGGACATCTTCGAACGATGTGCTTCGTCAAGAATAGTCTTCCTTAGGTCATCGTCTTTTGGTACACAAAGTCTACCGTCCCTACGTAACCAACCCTTATCATCTAGGGTATACCTACGGAGATGGCTTGATGACTCCCCTCCTTTGAGTTTTTCTACTAACTCAACCAACTGCGGGTCGTCTCGCTGTGCCTCGCCAATCCATCCCAAAAGCGTAGGTCTGACCTCCAAGGATGCTAGCAAACCGGGTACGAAGTCAACGGAAGGTCTAAAGTCAAACATCAAAATGAATTCTAAGCTTCGCCGCTCAATAAACAAGGGACTTAAGGATAATCTTTTTCTACTTAAGGCGTCCGCCACCACGTTACCCTTGCCAGGGGTATATGCTATCTCAAAGTCGTAGGATGCTAAGAACTCCATCCACCTTAACATATCTCCCTTCCCTGGAGACCACATGCCCTAAATTCCTCACTTCCTTCCTCCAAAAATGGTATCTTGGAGAACTGAGCTTTAAGCTAGTGCACTTGTTGGGTCCCTAAGCTTTCCCTAAGACATAGGGCATGCTCTTCTCTGCTTCTAGAGAAAACCAGGATATTATCCCATGTAAAATCATCACAACTATCCATCTCTCACGCAGACCATCCTAGTCGAATTCGACATCCCCCAAGTGCAAGCCCCAAAGGCCTAAACCAATATCAGACAAACACCTAAGGGATACCTCCTTCGAATTCAGACGACCTACGTGAGATGATACTAGTAAGATGGTCAATCAATTGAGCACTTGATCGACTCTGGCCGTCCTTGCCGGTCTTGCTCCAAAACTACCGCTGATTACATAACGGGCTTTGCTTAATCTATTAAGCACATACAAAAACTTATTCCACGCCTATGGGTAAATCCTGTGCTTTATCAACGACGTCTCCATACTCACGGACCACACAAATAGGTTCCTAATCATCGTTAGATGCGTCAGAAGATTCTAGGCAGCTAAGCATCACTGAACCCCTAGGGTCGCAAGAAATATGAGGGTTTTTCTACAACGAATCAATAGTCTAACTACCCTCCTTTCACAGTCTAGGATGGCACTCCGCTTGGCTAGCCAATCCACCCCTAGAATCAAACTACAGCGCGTGAAACAAAGGACAAAGGCATTGCATTCAAACTCAACGCCCAAGATAAACACTCTCAAATCCCGACAAATAGGGCTGGCAATTAGAACCGAGGCCCGCTTACCCGAACCGACCCGAACCGAAAAATTAAGAACCGATCCGAACCGTTACCCGATTCAAACTGAGACCCGACCCGACCCGACGGGTCTCGGGTCGGGTATGGGTGTCACAAAATACCCGTTAAACCCGACCCGAACCCGTTGACCGTACCCGAACCATAGACCCGTATAACATACCCGAACCGAATAAGCATTTGAATTTGAAACATAAATTATTGCAGTATTATGTGCGTCACTTGGAAAAGTAACCGCAGCCTCTTCCACATGTTCCGATACAATGAATATCAACACCAATAATATATTATCAAGAATTGCAACAGTCAGCACTACATTCTATGAATATGAGAATAATAATATCAACAATAAACTGCATGTAGCATGCATGAAGACCAAAAATTAACATACATGCCGCATGCGCATTGCTTTGGTAATGAACAATAATTATATAAATATAAAGGATCAAATAATTGCATCAAGCTGACTGGTTACATCTTCCCATACACAACTTTATATATAATACAACAACAGAAAGTTGATTAACAAATAACTAGTTCTCTTATTTTCTTCCGTACAAGTTTACATTCTAGATCAAATTGATCAATTAATTCAACAAATATAGCCTAAGCATCCCAAGATCTCGTGTTGGTTAGCTGCAGCATTTGGATCATACCTCAACAAAAGAAGCTTTGTACCTGGATTTAAAGAAGTCAGATTTTTTTTTAAAAAACTTATGTAACACTGATAGCAATAACATATAGTACTTCAACATGATAAAAGCATGGGCCATGCATGAAAATATGAAGCGTACTTCTACTTTATTTGTTGTCTCTAACTGTATAACAAATAAATAATGCATGACAATGAAATTAGCTTATATGCAATCACCTAGCATACAACATACTACAGATTACACATTATAAATTTGACTATTATCTCATATTGGTTCATGTTTCAAAATTCAAAAATGTAGGTTTTGAAATGGGTTGTCAGCTTAAAAAGTAAAGACCGACACACTGGACTAAAGCATGGAACTTGCACTCTGAAGTATTCTGGGTTGTATTCCTAAACATTAGTGCTTATTTCATCATATTATCATTTTTTGAATCATTTAGAGCATTAGAATCAAAATGGAAAATGAAGAAAATGCTAATTTACCTCTGCCTACTCATTGTGGTTCTAATCTCCCGGATGTTGAAACTGAAGGATCTTTAAATCAACCTAAAACTGGAAAAAAAACATCCACGGTATGGGAAACGTTTGAAAAAGTTTACACAGGTGAGATACATCCTACAAAAAATAAAGAAATCATTAAAGCGAAGTGTAAAATATGTCAAGAAAGGTTAGCGGGTAATGCATGGAATGGTACCTCTCATTTACGCAAACATGAGGAAAAACATAAACGTGCTTTAGACACCACACAAACTTCTTTGATCCAAGATGCTAGAAGTGGTCATGTAGTTAATTTTCGATTTAGTGCCGCGGTTGCACGAAAAGAAATAGTAGCATATATTCAAAAGACACAACAACCTTTAGGATTTTCTGAAAATCCTCATTTTGTTAGCATGGTTAGAAGAGCTTTCCAACCAAGTTATGAAGGCATATCAAGAAATACTTGTAGAAGCGACATAATTAAATCTTATAACAAAGGCAAAATTGAATTAATTGATTTTCTTCAGAAGTTTAATGGAAAAATATCTCTAACTTCTGATTTTTGGAGCTCAAACCAAAAGCTCGACTACATATGTTTCACTGCACACTTTGTGGATTCGGATTGGATTTTGCAAAAAAGAATTATTGCATTTAGACTTGCTGAAATACCCCATAATGGACTAGCTGTTGCTACATAATTCCTACATATCTTGAAAGAATTTCATTTGGACAAGAAGATTTGTTCTATTTCTTTGGATAATTCTAGTTATTATACAAACGCCATTGAGCATATGATGTTCGACTTAGATATTCGAAGTGATTCAATTACGTCTAAGTTGTTTCATGTGCGTTGTTGTGCTCACATTATAAACTTAATGGTTAAAGAAGGTTTAGATGTTATTTCTCACTCCATCGTTAAAATTAGATCATTTGTTACGTATGTTAAAAGCTCCACAAGAAGAGTGAAAAACTGGAAAAATGCATGCGTCGAAAAAGGCAAAAAGCCCTTGATGCTTATTCTAGAAGTTGCAACTAGATGGAATTCTTGTTATTAGATGTTGGAAAGAGCATACGAGTATAAAGATGTTGTGGCAAATTACTTAGCTTGTTTTGAAAGAGATTACGAAGAAAAACCAAATGAAAATGATTGGATAAATTGCATGATCTATAAGGATTTTCTGAAAGTGTTTGATGATGCCACCCTTGTTCTTTCAAATGTTTATACTCCTACTGCAAATTTAGTACTTGCGCAGCTAACCAAAGTGGCAATGATATTTAGTGCCTATGAGTCGGCTATTGACTATGACCAAAAGTATAAGTCCGCAATGACAGTGATGAAGACTAAAATTTTCAAGTATTGGGGTGAATTTCCTGCAGTTTTTGGAATAGCTAATGTTTTAGATCCACGATTTAAATCTAGAGGGTTAGAAAAAATGCTACACTTCATATACGGTGCATATGAGGGGAAAAAACAACATGACTACATTATTTCAGCAACAAGAGCTGTTTTTGCAGGTTATAATGTGCAGGCTGGTGAAACATCAACTAGTCCATCTATTCAAAGGGAAACTTCTTTTAATGGAGATTCAATTTGGGAATTTTTTAAGAGACAAAGAACGATAGATCCAAATGTAGATTCAGAGTTGGAGCTTTATCTTCAAAGGGCGGAGGAAAGAGGCGATGATAGTATTGATATACTAGAATGGTGGAAGAGAGAATCTAATGTATCAAAATGCTTAGCAAACATGGCTCGTGATTTTCTAAACGTACAAGCATCAACAACCGCATCTGAAAGAGCTTTTAGCACAAGTGGGCGTTTAATTTCAAACTATCGATCTTGCCTTAGACATGACATTATTGAAGCATCTATGTGCAATGAGGATTGGTTGAAATCTCAAGAAAGGACACAAGATGAAATAATAAGGCAAAGAGTAAAAGAAGATGAAGAAATATTGAAGACATGTGAAGATGAAGTTGAAGACCTAACCATAAATGAATAGCACCATCATATTTGATTCATTAGCATGATTTTATGCGATTCTTATTATGTAAGTGGAAGTTTATCCTATTAAAAACTCACTTTTTTTTCCAGTTAAACGGCTTAGTCAATGAATCAATATATGCATGTTTGTGTACCCAAGTGGAAGTTTATCATGCTTTTCTGATTTTCTGTACACAAACTCAGTTTTTTGGTATGCAACATATGCATGTCTGCGTACACAAACTCGGTTTTTTTGTACACAAACTCAGTTTGTTATTGGGTACACAAACTCAGTTTTATTTTTTCATGATTTTCTGTACGCAATTGGAAGTTTATCATGCTAATGATATTATGATTCTTTTCGATCAATGTTCATGCATATAATAGAAACATCTAGAATGAAAATAAAATAAAAACACTGATCTAAAAGGGTATTAACCTCTTACCTGCCAACCTGGAAGTGAAAGGAAGTAATTTGGGAAATCTGAGTTGCGAAAGTGAAACTGCTAACCGTAACCTGAAAGTGAAAGAGTTCACTATTATATGCATGCTGAACAACTATTTTCTAATACATGTAAACCCACATATATATATTTATGCATTCACTTCAGTATGTCACGGTCCATGTGAAAAACGGGCACAGACTTACATTATTTGGTTCTATGCACACTTTATCAACACTAAAAGGAGTAAAACCCTTTAAAACAGCAACTACGTTGACAATAAAACTGATACGTTATGGCTGGTTCAAATATGTCATAATTATACATTGATCATATAGCATGTCACTGTTTTCAGCCTCATATATTAATAACAAAACTAATATACAAAATACATCAAACAACCACAAGTAACAAGTTGGCTTCGAATACATCAGAATAAATACCTTCTAAATGTATAATCATTTCAGAGAGTGAAGTCACATACATATATGACTAATATGTTATGACTTCTCCTCTTTAATGTAGGTGGTTCTACTTATTTATTGTATTTACAAGTTACAACAAAAAGGAAATAAAAGGAAAACTGCTGCACTATGAAAGAGATGCTTCTTTTTTGTACATAGTGAACTGGCCCTAGCCAGTTTTACTAAATATATTGTTGGATAGGTCCTCTATCTAAGATCTACTTCACAGTTCTGCTTGTTTACCCTTTTTAAATAACAAGAATTCTTATTGTCTTCCACTTGTTATAATGTCAGGTTTGAATTGCAGAAAAGTGAACATCTGTTTAAACTTTGAACTGAGAAAAATTATAGAAAGGATAAAATATTTGAAGAAGGCGGTAAGGGCAAAAAAAAAGAACTCTAAATTCAAAGGAGTGTATTGTGTACAGAGATTCACGATTTGTATCTATGGATTAAAACAAAAGATGCTTCCTATTGCAATAAAAAGAAGAAAATTGTCCGTATGATACTAATCTCCATTATGCAAATTTGTATAATCTTATATCCACAGACCGTATGTTATTGTCTAAATATAAACAATACAAAAAGTAAACAAAGCCCAACAATTATAACTCAAAGTCAATTTTTAAGTGAAGTTTCAATGATACTTCTACATTCCATTATGGTACAGTTTTGTACCAGCATAAAGATATTGATTTCAGTCACTGTGATAAATATTTTAAAAGGGGATGCTTAAGCATAAACATATTGATTTCAGTCACTGTGATAAATAGCATACTCCCATCAACGTTTGCCATACTATATTCAACTAGTTAATCATGACTTCATATCATTAACAATATATTAAATTCAAAGCATAATGTTAATGCCAGTGCCTTCAGATGCAAACAAGACTCGATTATTCCTCAATTTCCTACTGTCAAGCAATGTAAATTATCAAACCAACATGGTGCAACACACAGCAACACCAATTCAATAAAGGTTCAACAAGAAGACAGAGCAGACAAAAAGCTAATGCCCAAAGCAAGTATACAGGCCTCAAAGCCTAGCAATGCGCATGGACTGGTCATATTTCATGAATTGATGGACTAGGTACGCTATTAATTAAAACAAGCAGCAAGCATGAGGACAAAATCGGACACAACTAGGTTTGGTACAAGTGGACTAGGATCATATGACTATGTATTGAAAAGAGAATTAAATCAAAACATAAACAACTAAGATCTCAATCATGTGATAATCACAAAAATAAAGTAAACAAGACTGAGTGTGCCTACGGACTCACCTTGCGAGGATTACAGGCAAGATTTCATCACTATAGAGGCTGAAGGAGTCCAAATAGAAACATGCAGCAGCTTATGTTTGCTGTAACTTCTTCTCTTGATTTTCCATGAAGAAGATGAATCTTTTGCTGCATTTAGGCATTGAGTCGCGGTGAAAATGGAAAAGCAGGACTGGAAAAACAATGTTGTTAGATGGAGGAGGCTCAATTTTGAGGAGCAAAAGGGAGCATCTTCCATCGCTGCTATCGATACGCCGCTCTATTGAATGTTGCATGCGTGTTATTCTGACAACTCCTGTTTTCTTATATCTGCCATGGGCATAGAAAGAAGGAAAATGTTTAAGTCATGGTGATTTATAGGCTTCATTGTTTAACTTGCAATACAAACGTTGCTATTTTTTTTTTTTTGAATTTTAGACTATTTCCTTTTATATGTCGCATTGTAAAATTATTTTTTATTTTCCCTGATTTGACGTCCATGCTATGTTTGTAGTGTTTCGGTATACCTCATGCATATTGTTCACACTGAAACTTGGTCTTTTACTGTCATTAAATAATGGGAGAATTTAACCCATATTCAGCTTTGAATAGGTAGTTTGCGGTTTGCCAAATATAATTATTAGTGAGCTGCTATTTACTACTACTGAATTTGGAGTAAAAGCTTTTACCTTAAGCAATTATGCTTCTCTAATGGGATTAATGTTGAATGTTAAACTGGAATTGGATGTTAAATATGAATGCATCGTTGTTGGAAGAAGAAAAAAAAAGAAACTTGTTATTTGTTAGCGGTCAGTGCTTTATTTTACATGAATACAAGTTATTAGAGCACATACAGCTCTTAGTTCACATTGTTGTTGTTACATACATGCACTTGAATACTTGATGCATGTTGTCTGCAACTACATGTTCAATATAATAGAAGGAATGTATTAAAATGAATTATTTACCATAAAATTGATACATATAATATTATAAGTATATGGCCAAATTTAGGAATACATGGAATGCTATAAAACTGATACATATAATATTAATAGGAGGCTCAGCAAGAAAGGAATACATGGATTAGCAGTTTATATACAAGTGGTAGCAGTTTATATACAACATACATGTGAAGCCAAATACCCAGTTCATACCAAATTACCAATTTATAATTACTCAGAATTATAATTTATAATCTGTACTTTTTTTCAATTATCTGCTACCGGTCAAATTTTTTCCAAATCGGCGGTGAAAAAAAAGCTCATTCAGCAGCATCAATCAAGTAAAATTTACGATATAAACTAAACGTATAACAATTTTAAAAAGTAAACCTGAAGCTGATTTGGCCCTTTTGAAAAGTCTCCTTTGATTTTTCCGGCGGATGAAGAAGGCGACGAAGTACTGGCATCTCTCCCACGCTTTCTCGCTGAGACTCGAAGCCAAGGCGAACCCTGAGATGCGATTTTGGTAGGGTTCTCCATTCTTGCCTCTTGCGCAGCCTTCACAAATCAATTTGAGATTGGATTCAGTAAATTAGGGTTTTGCTGGAATACGTGATTTGATGAATAAACTCAGAGAGGAAGAAATTTGGATAAAAATATAAACGACGAGTGATTCACCTGTAGGCTGCAGGTCCCCTTTTTTGTTTTGTTGGCATCGGGTACAAGCCGTACCCGAACCGTACCGAGGCCCGATTGACCTGCAATAACTACGGGTCGGGTCGGTTATAAAATGTTTCAATTGATGTTTCATACCCGTACTTACCCGACCCGAATAAACCGCATACCCGTTGGACCCGAACCGCTGCTTACCCGAGACCCGATGGGTCGGGTCGGGTCTAATTGCCAGTCCTACCGACAAATCATAGAAAGATGAGCCGAACCACCAATAGGATTTGAGACTACTAAGGGATCAGTAACAATACTAGTATCTAGGTGCAGTGTTTCAACTAATGATGTAGAGATAAATGAAAGCGATGCACCCGAATCGAATAAGGTACGGACAGGATGATCAAACAGAAAAACTAAGCTTTCAACAGAAATGGTTCTACCTCGTTCTTGTAGCGGTGGGACCGCGAGAGCCTGAACTTGTCCCTTTGCCTGCCCTGGTGCCAGAAGAGCCTGCACATGTCCTCCCGAGGTAGTCCCTGTCCTCTGCCCCTTCTTTGGGCAGTCCTTCACTAGATGTCCTGCTTCACAGCAGTGAAAACAACCAGTCTTCTTTTTCTTTCGGCAATCCTTGCTGAGATGGCCTGGGGTCCCACAGTTAAAAAATTTCTTCTTCCCCTTAGCATTGTTGCCTTTGCCACCCTTATTTTGATCCCCTTTCTTCTCGGGTGCCTTATCAGCTTTAGTGCCTTTCTCCTCGTGCATGAGTGCCCTGTCTACTAGCTTCTCAAAGGTGGCCCCCATAGGGATGTGGGTCATAGCCAACCCTTGCAATGGTTCATTCAATCCATTAACGAACCTCAGAGCCTTCTTCTCCGGCAGGTTCACTAAGTCTAAGCCAAACCTTGCTAACTAATTAAATTTGTTGACATATTCTTTCACTGATGAGCTTCCTTGCTTCAATATCAAGAACCTTTCCATATATAGATTTTCTTCCGCCCTAAGGAGAAACTCCGCCTCGAACCTACGTCTAATATCCGCCCAAGAGTCAACAGGACGCTCCCCATTAGTGACTTCCCACCAAAACGAGGCCTCTCCCTTCATCAACCAAGCTACTAAACGAACTTTCCTCCCTTCTTCTACTTCAAAGATTTCTAGCAATTCTTCCACCTTCTTAAGCCAATCTCTAGCTTCCACCAACGATTCTGACCCTTGAAATGGTTTTCCACCCATAGCCTTGAATTCCTTGCACGTCTTTGCAAAAGTATCTACGCGAGGAGGAGGAGGAACGGGTGCAACTGGTGGTGTAGGAACATTGGCCGGACCTGCAGCGGCCCTAGCCTCTAACAGCCTCCTATACCATCCTGGTATCGTTACACCGTCGGGTAGATTAAGATCTTCAGCCATGCTGAAACGAAAAAGGAAAGATTCAAAATGGAGAATTCGAAAGATAAAGATATATGGCTATTTGGGGATTATGTTTTTCTTAAAAACTTTTCTCTTTAAATTTCTCATTAAAACATGTTTTTGAAAACACTTGTTCCAAAAATAACTATTTTTCTAAAGTATTTTTATCTGTTCTGGTAACCTCGCTCTGATACCACGTGTAACACCCCACGTTCATTAATGTCACTCACAAAGGGAATGCATTAACTTCCATGGAGGTTATAAGTGAATATAGAACAGAAAAATTACAACAAGACAGATAATAAGTAGTACTTGAAAACTAAAGCTTCATTTTATTGCAGCGGAAACATGTTTATTACATCACAAAACCATTAATAAGAGTCAAGTAAATTATCCATCTTCATAAAACAAAATACATAACCCCATTACAAAATAGCCATTAAAGAAGATAACAAGCTAGATTTTACTTCAATGGTCCAAGCTTCCCGAAAAGAGATAAAGCAATCCAATCAAACTCCATTAGAGCTGGGCCCCACCTGAGGACCTGGAGGGGGAAAAAGGATAGAAATGGAGGGGGGTCAGACATAAAGTCTGGTGAGTATGATAATTCTAACAATACTATTATCAAAATAACTAGACTAAGGCATAAGCTGGAAGACAAGTAAATGTTTATGAACTCTAGGGAAGATAAAGATAGCGTTTAAGATAACGTTAAAGATAATGGTAAAGGCACACCTAATTACTAACGAATGATTACTACACTGCACCACACATTACTACACTGCACCGCACATTACTTCACTGCACTGCACTAGTCACCCTAAAGGTTGATCCTACTTGCTTCACACAGAAACAATATAAATAGTCTTACGTACCCCTAGCTGACTACATAGGTGAAGTCTGCCCCTATCTCCACTAGGTGTACCCCTCTACCATCTTAGAAATTTTATAAGTAACTTCGTGTACTCCTAGCTGACTACATAGGTGCCGTCTGCCCCTATCTCCACTAGGTGTACCCCACTACCCACTTTCGATCGGCTCCCTACTCGTAGATATCCGTGCTGGCCCCATAGTGGGGTGTATTACTCCCCTAAAGTGGCAACCCGATACAACTGAGAATGCACGACTTATACCTACACGATGCAACAACGTCTTACCTACCAGCCCGGGTCCACACACGCATATGAAACCCGTTGGACTTGCGTTGCCACCGCTCCCCGTTTTGGCCTCTTATAGTCAAACCCAGCATGCGTGTCCTGTCCTCGACTTAGGTCGAGCCCACAAAGATACGTTTGGGATACTGGTCGAAATGGGCCCCCACAAGCTACCTACCTAAGCTTGTCACTAGTATATCCCACTTAACCCTCTTAGTCATGTTCATTTACATGTGTGTTTGGTTAAGTCTTACTAATCGTATTTCACATGCCACTAAGGGCACCCACTATATTCCTCATGCCACCCAAGGCACCTACTTAACCCCCATGTCCCACTTTACATGTTTATCTGGTTAAGTATTTCTTAATTCATTCAGGCCATAACCTCATAAAGACCTCTCACATTAGATTGGCATTTATGGCAGCTGGATTTGCCGGGCGGGTCCGGGCAGTCTTACACCATAAAAGAGTCTAACCTCGTGTCTTTGCAACTGTTATGCTTTAGTTTAGGCCTAGGACCTCTCACATTGGGCTGACATTTGTGACCACTGGATTTGCCGGGCGGTTCCGGGCAGGTTTACGTCACAAACGAGTCCAACCTCGTGTCCTAAGCATTGATTATCACTTATAATCTTTTACCCCAGTTTTAATAATTCCCTATTCAAATTATTAATTACTTCCAATTTTAATGATGTCCATAATTGACTCAATTATGGCCATCCATTCATGGCATGCAAAATCATATCAATTGCACCCCAACATCTTAATATTAAATCCTTAATATTACCCCTATCCCACGTTTATACGTTCGCTTATTCAATGCAGAATATACGTTAGACTCGAATAGTCTAACTCATAGCACAAAAATAAATTATCACAACATATAGGCAATTAAAATGAATCTAACCATAATAGGGGTGAAACTTGCATAAATTACACATGTTAAGGATCAAAAGGTGTCAACTTGTTAATGTCACAATTTACATGATATGATCATAGCCCAAATCTATACATAAACTTGCATATGGGGTTTATAGGCAACATAATGATGGTGTGAACTAGCATAGGATATCACATATGTCATAGCATAGTTCTAGATGTCATAATAGATGTCTTGTCATATGTTCATAACTTTTCTAATCAATCTAACTTGCATATGTGACTTGTCATATAGATCAACATAACCCAAACATAATAGATCAACATAGCCCAAACATGATGATTTGATTAACATGAACTAATTAGCATAGATAATAGCATCATGACTTTGTAACATGTATGATTCATCTCAATTTAGCATAGAAACTCTCAACCTACATAACATCATCATAGCATGATTTACCACATATAGGATACATAGCATAGGATTTATAACATACCTGATAGCATAAGGTTTACAACAACATGTATGACAATTCACATCATTTACCCATAATCCATTCATGACTTAACCTAATTAATTCAATAATAATCTTGTTAAGACTATCATACTCACAATTATAGAAGAAAGAGAGTCGAATTAGCGCTCTTTTGATAAAGAATCGCTGTTAGGGTTGGGTAGTTCTGATTTGGTTGCTGTTCTTTATCTTTAATTTGATGGCGGCTGCTCTAGGTCTCAAAATATCAGCATGACGGCCATGGTCTTTGTTTATTTTTTGATTTAGGGTTTGTGTATGGGGGTCTTTTTATAGAGTTATAAGTTAATTTAAGCCGTCGGATGTTCTTAGGCTTAATCAAAACCATTTAATTATGATAGGGTGATGAGTCAGCCCTAATGACTCAGCAAGGAGTCAGAATGGACTCAACAACACGGGTCAGCCTGAACCAGAAAGCTGTGCAGGCTCCAGCCTCGGCCTGGGCGCACTTGGCAGGTGCGCTAGTGTAAATATGTACTGGCGCACTTCCTAAGTGCGCCAGTGCATTTATTTATTTATTTTTCTCTCTTTGCCACCAAACTTCGTTCGTCCATAACTTTTTCATCCGGTACTCGTTTCCTGCAAACTCGGACTCTATCTCCACTATAATTCCGAGACGAACACAATGGCGCAACCCGTTTCCCACAATTCTCACGTCTGAGATGTAACAACCCGTATTTTTAATAATCTGTTATAACATAAATTGAGGCAGAATTAAATTATAAAATGGGAATCAAGGGAAACGGGCTATGCCATTGCGTTCGTCTCGGAAAAATACGCGAAATAGAGTCCAAGTTTTCGAAAATCGGAGTCCGTATGACCCAGTTAAGGCCCGTTGAAGTTTGCAGAAAATTTCTAAGTAAAAACAGATTTAAGTTTAAAATTAAAAACAAGGGTTTGGGCCAGCTGGGCCAAGGCGGGAAAAATCCCGCCCAGGACCCGCATGTCGACAGGCCTGTCGACAGGGTCCTGGGCATGTCGACTGCCCTGTCGACAGCCCTGTCGACAGGGGGTGCCCGGGCTGCTTAGCCTGGTGCACCATTTCTGATTGGGGTTGGGTCTTGTGGCTTGTTTCTAGAGAGTTCCGGGATCTGATGGCCCTAATTGAATCTAGGGTTAATCCTAGGGCCTAAAAACACTAACCTAATCTATAAATAAGACCCTAACCTACCCTAAATCATTCATTATTCATCCTAGTAACTAAACTATGCCAAAATCCAAACTCTCATGGCCTCCACCCTCTTCATACAAATCCTAATTTAATTCCTAAGTGATTTTCCATGCATACAAGCATATTTAGGCTTGTATGATCCTCCTTAGCTTGCATTAAAGGCTTGTTTTTCAATTGGCACCATAAAAGAGGAGTTTTGATCAAGTTTGCTTGCATTTGGGGGTTGTAATTAGTTGCATAAGGGGTTCTTTACATTTGCTATAGTCATTTAAGCCCGCATAAGCATCGTAAGCCCTCTTACCTTCACTTTGTAAACTCTAAAGTTAATATGTGTTGAAAATTGAGATTTATGTGAGTTTATTTGATTATGCTTGCTTATGCGAACTCACTATGCCATGTTTTACATGTTTCACAAGTTATGCATGCATATGCGGATTTACTATGCCATGTTTTACATGTTTCACAAGTTATGCATGCATATGCGGATTTACTAGGACATGATTTGCAAGTTTATTTGAGTATGCATGTTTATGCGAGTTTGCTAAGCTATGATTTACAAGTTAAATGAGTTATGCATGTTTATGCATGTTTGCTAAGTCATGATTTACAAGATAATTGAGTTATGCATGTTTATGCATGTTTGCTAAGTCATGATTTACAAGTTAATTGAGTCATGCATGTTTATGCAAGCTTTCTAAGCCACGATTTGCAAGATTATTTAGTTATGCATGCTTATGCAAGTTTAAAAATGACAAGTTGTGCATATTTTACATGTTATGCATGTTTATGGTAATATGCAAGTTCACTATGCTAAGTTGTACAAGTCTAACATGTTATGCATGGTTGTTGTGCAAGTTTATCATGTATGTTGTGCCAAGTTTCCCTCTCCCTATCCTTTATGCGTTATTACGAATATGTAAGCGATAGAATGACGTTGGGGGTTTTGGGGTAAACTTAAAATACATGAAAATACAAGATTGGGAATTTACCTATTAAGTTAGGTCTACCCCTTGGGAATTTACCTATTAAGTTAGGTCTACCCAAGTAATTGTTGACTTGTAATTATGTTTTGAAATAAAGTGGACATGACACTTAGAAAACATAAATATGGCCAACTCGAGGTTGGGTTGAGTTTGTAGCGTAATTCTACCCGGAACCGACCGGCTTAACTAGTGGCTACAAACAATAGGACCCAATGTGAGAAGTTGGTCATGGGGTGCCAAGACCCGAGGTTAGACCCAGTTGTGGTGTAAAGCTACTCGGACCCGCCCGGCCTAACTAGTAACCACAACAAGGTCTAATGTGAGAGGTTGAGGTGCATTAAATTAATTAATGCCTCATGATTAGGGTTAAGTCAGGGTCCACTAATACTTAACCAATTTGGGGATTCGAGGGATTAGAATGTGGTTAAGTCGTGAACCATTGGTTACACTTAACTAGTTTAATCCATTTGGGAGCTCAAGGGATTAGAATGGGGTTAAGCCACACTTAACCAGTTTAATCCAGGATTAGTGAAGGGTTAAACCACACTTAACCCTCTTGGGAAACCCTAGCAACGTGGTCTGTTCTAACAGTAATCCCAGTTTGGTATCATACACAACCCTAGAAGCTAGGCTAGGGCGGGGCACGATTACTGGCAGATGTAAGCGACCAAAGGGCGATGGCCGAGTGGTACAGCGGTGCGGGTTCGGCGGGCTACGGACGTGCACGTAGTCCGATATTGGACAAACTCGAGGCACGGGTACCAGTAGATTAGAGCTGTGCATTATTGCTTAAGTGTTTGGGGTTGACATCTGAGGGCTTGATACACCCAAAAGGGGGACCCAGCACAGTCTAACTACATCCATACGTGGGCCATATGGACACCAACACTTGACGTGTTAGGTTTATAGGGAGCCGATCGACTAGACCGTGGGCTGGACCTTTTATTTAGGTCACTTCATGTTATTGGGCCAAAGTTTGGGCTAAGGGATCAATACCTGTTATGTTGGTTTACTAGTACACCGTGGTGCAAAACTTAACCTTGTGGTATGCGATGACACCTCTATCTGTCTTGTAGTTAATTTACCATGCCAGTATATTGTTATCTATGATCATCTCAGCTTCCATCATGATGTTAACTTTATTAGTTTATAGACTGATCGTAGCAGGGCTTACTCAGTCTTTTTGACTGACCCGTTTTGTTTCGCCTCTTTTCTTCCGTTTCCCCCCCCCCCCCAGGTTCTCAGGGAGGGAATACAGGAGCCTAGCTTGGATCTTAGCTGCTTTCTTGGATAGCTCATGTATGCTTTGGACTTGGGCTTGCTATGGTTTCTTCCACTTTGGGGATAGCTACTTTTATGTTTTCCTTTTTCAGTTCCAGATGATGTTACTTCATGTACTAGACTTGTTTATCTGGGGAAAATTGACATTTTGATGTACCAGACTTGTTTTTGAAATAGTTTAAAAATCTTCCGCTGTTTTATTTACGTACTCTGTTTATTTACATATATATATATGTCATGTCCTGCCTTGCTATATCATTATGCATGTTTACCAATAATGCCCCTCCAAAGCTAGTGCATTCCTTTGCGAGTGACCCTAGTGGAGGATAGGGTGTTACATTTGGTATCAGAGCATATGGTTTACGAGAAGGGATTAAAAGGTTTTTAAAACTTTTGAAAAACTATTTTCAAAACCAAGTATAAAGTATTTTCCAAAGAAAAGTCTAGTTGTTTTAAAAGGCTATTCCCCAAAAGCCATCAGCACTATCCTTTGACTCCTCGTTTAAATTCTTTTCTTTTCGTTTCCAGCATGTCTGATAATCCCATCTTGCCCGGAGGAGTAATGATACCCGATTGGTTTCGTCGGTACTTGGAAGTCACGGCACCGGTCCCGGGTGTCCCTAATGTTGTCTCCCCAGTCGAGGCCGCTGTTCCTCCTTCTCCTCCCGTAGCTGATGTTCCTCTTCTCCCTCAGCCTCCACAAGCGGATTTCGCGGAAACTTGCAAGAACTTTAAGAGGATGGGTGGCAAGAATTTTAATGGAACAGAGACTTTTGTAGAAGCAGGGAATTGGTTGAAAGAGACCGAAGATCTTTTAGCCACCTTTGATATAGGTGACCGCAGGAAGGTTTTACTAGCAGTATGGTTGCTAAAGGAAGAAGCTGCACGTTGGTGGGTAGTCACCACCGCTACTAGGCCAATTGAGACTTGGGATGACTTTAGAGGAAGGTTTGGACTGAGATTCTTATCACTGAAACAAGGGGACATGACTATTAGGGAATACATAGATAAGTTTAATCAACTGGCTTGTGTCGATTTAGACTTGGTTAATACAGCTCAGAAGAAGGCCCTACACTTTGCTCTAGGGTTAAACGAGCCATTACATGGTTTGGCCATGTCTCATATACCCTTAGGGGCGACTTTCGAGAGTTTAGTGAATTTGGCCCTACTTCAAGAAGAAGATAACAATGACAAGAAAGAGGTCAAGGCGAATGAGTCTCAAGGCAAGAGAGTAAATTCCGGGAAATGGGGCAAGAATAACCACAACCGCAAGGACAAGCCAAGAGGGAATATAAAATGTAACTTTTGTGGTAACGTTGGACATATGGCTAAGGAATGTAGGAAGAAGGAAAAGAGAAAGCGGGGCGAATGCTTCATTTGTGGTGAGTTTGGACATTTCAGCAAGGATTGCCCGAGGAAACAAGGGCAAGGTCAGACTCAGTGTGCAGGACTATCTGGAGGGCGAATTCATCCCCTCAACCCCATTCTTCCAGCTCATGATAGAGGTAGTGTTTCTGTTGAAAATCTTGTTTACATTTTCTGATTTTCCCTATTCGAACTTTGTTTGATTCTGGCACATCGCATAGTTTTATTTCATCTGATCTAGTTGAAAGTTTTGCACCTAAGTACTAGTGTAGTTGATGATCCCGTATGTGTTTCAAATCCAATTGGGGGTTCTGCCCGTTTGTCTATGGTCTGAGTGGATTTGAAAATTTCTATCTTGAGTATAGAATTCTCGTAGGATGTTTATATTCTCGGATTCAGGGGATATGGGTTGGTTTTGGGCATGGAATGGTCGTCCTGTTTTGGGCCATTCTGGGTTTTTTGTGTATAGGGTGTGGGGCTCATAACTCGCCTCGGTAATACCCTAGAAATTTCTAGCAACCCTATGGGTCCCGTCATGATTGTTATCTTGAGTCCCTCAACTTGTCTATCGATAGTTTGCAATCTGAGAGGGTGGCCCGAGAACATCTTGATATCTTGGGGAAGGTGAAGGGGTTACCCTTAGACGTGGGATAGATTTCCGCATTATTTGGTTGGTAATACCAAGCCAGCTTCGTGGCCGGTCAGGCACATGATCTCACGAGATGAGAGTTAAGGAAGCAAGTCAAGGAGTTACTTGAGAAGAACTTCCTGAGACGAAGCATTTTCGAGTAGGGTGCTCCAGTAGTATTCGTTACTGATGTGGACGGTTTGCTTCGCTTGTGTGTTGACCTTCGTGAGAAGAATAGATAACCGTTACTAAGGATCAATGATTTGTTTGATCAGCTTGTAGGAGCATCCGTTTTCTTTTGACCTAGCTACCGGATTCCATCAGCTTAGGATGGCTGAGGATGGAATTGACAAGACTGCGTTTAGGACTCTGGATGGATTTTTAGAATGGCTAGTCATGCTATTTGGTTTGACTAAGGCACCCGCATATTACGTGATCTTGATGGGTAGGGTGTTTAGGAAGTCCTTGAACAAGTTTGTCAGGGTCGTCGTGGACGATATTTGATCTCCTCAAAAGAACGAGGAAGAGCATGTTAGACATTTCGAGAAGGAGATGGATACGCTTAGAGCCACCGGTTGAAGGTCAAGTTCTCCAGATGCCACTTTGGAGGAAAGAAGTTGGATTTCTTGGGCACATAGTTCTTAAGTAAGGCTTAGCGGTGGATTCCGCTAAAATGGCTGCGGTTTGAGACCGGAAAGCTCTGAGAAGGGCAATTGAAGAAAGAAGCTTCCTCCGTTTGGCTAATTAGTTAGCATTCCCGGAGCATAGACTTACTCTTCTGGATTAAGAAGGGAGTTTCACGGGAAGAAGACCCGCAGTTGGTCAAGAACATGGACCAATCGACTCGAGGCGAGATGTTAAGTCACCTCGTTAGTTATATTATAGATGACAAGGGATGACTAAGGCGCGATGAGAGATTATGTGTTCCTCGAGTGGAAGACTTGGTAAAGAAGGTTCCTGAAGATGCGCATCACTCGAGGAGGTGGCCGAGTTGGTTTCAGAATACATGTTGTGCCACCAGGTTGAGGCCAAGTCATAGAAGCCCAGTGGGCCATTACCTCCATTGGAAGTTTCGCAAGGGGAGTGTGAAAACATCTCGATAGATTAGGTGGATAAATTACCTAGATCAAAGAAAGGGAATACGGGTATGTGGGTAGACTTACGAAGAGTGCTCATTTCAGTCCGGTGAAGAGCAAGAGGACTGCATCATGGTTAGCAACGGTTTATCCTCAAAAAGTTGGCCAGTTTTGAAATGGCCTCCAGGAAGCCATGGGTAGGCAACTGAATCTAGGTACGGCCTATAGGCGGATGGTTCATGTCGATTAAGCCTGAGTTATAGGAAATCACGTTTATAAGGACAATTGGCAACGTGGATTGGTATTTTCAAGAGAAGTTCTGCTGCGTGGAATACTTAATAGTAAGTTGGCGAGATCCAAGATTCACTAGTGGATTTTGGAGAGCTTGCATAAAATCATAAGGTTATAATATGGTTAAGCCAAGTATACAGGAAGAAGAATAAGTGGAAAAGAAAGACGAGAGGCGATAATGAAATGAGTTCCAACTCGAATTTGGGAAATAGGGGTTAGGAAGCCAAGGAATCATGAAGTGGAAGATAGTCAAAGCACAGTGGAGTTAAGCTCAAGGAAACGTGACTAAGAAGAGTGAAGATTAGATACGCGCATCATATCTCTTTTTAGGAGTGCATCCTTGATCCTCGTTTTCCTATGGAGCTTGCTTGCAAGTTGTCTTTTGCATATATCCTCTCGATCCCATTCTCGATCTTATTTCTGTTGTAAACTCCATAAGGGGGTTAAGACTCATCGGTTAGTACTATATGTCAAAGCTTGAGTGGATTTCTTGTAATCCAAAGAGGAGTTTATCTAGTTTATCTAGTTTATCGTGTTTATCTTGTCATGAGAACCTTAGGTAGAGACCCTTTGGATGAAACATGTGTTTGAAACATGTTATACTTGATGGTTGCAAGTGGTTGCAAGTGTTTGCAAGTGGTTGCTCATGGACGCATTATACACGATTAGGCACTAGATCGGCTCACACACTCCTCATATTGCATGTGCATGAGTGTTTATGTTTATTCTTGGATGAAATTCGTATGCTATCACATGGATGTTGCATATGGATGTATGATTGAGCACGCATGTAGATATTATACATTATGTTAGGAAATTGCATACATATGGATTCATTTCACTGACATACATGTGCATTAAGGAGGTTTACTGTATCAGTAACCGCCTGATTTACATACATATGCATTAAGGAGGTTTACTGTATCAGTAACCGCCCGATTTTTGCATTAGGTAAGTACATATACACACACTTTTGCATATGTTCATCCAGCATTTAGAATCTTGTAAGGACAATGATTGCTCGTGGATGATGCTTTGAGTAGATGGATGATTGGATGGTAGGATACGTACTTCCTAACCTGAAGATTTCGGGGACGAAATCCTTTAAGGAGGGGAGAATGTAACAACCCGTATTTTTAATAATCTGTTATAACATAAATTGAGGCAGAATTAAATTATAAAATGGGAATCAAGGGAAACGGGCTATGCCATTGCGTTCGTCTCGGAAAAATACGCGAAATAGAGTCCGAGTTTTCGAAAATCGGAGTCCGTATGACCCAGTTAAGGCCCGTTGAAGTTTGCAGAAAATTTCTAAGTAAAAACAGATTTAAGTTTAAAATTAAAAACAAGGGTTTGGGCCAGCTGGGCCAAGGCGGGAAAAATCCCGCCCAGGACCCGCATGTCGACAGGCCTGTCGACAGGGTCCTGGGCATGTCGACTGCCCTGTCGACAGCCCTGTCGACAGGGGGTGCCCGGGCTGCTTAGCCTGGTGCACCATTTCTGATTGGGGTTGCGTCTTGTGGCTTGTTTCTAGAGAGTTCCGGGATCTGATGGCCCTAATTGAATCTAGGGTTAATCCTAGGGCCTAAAAACACTAACCTAATCTATAAATAAGACCCTAACCTACCCTAAATCATTCATTATTCATCCTAGTAACTAAACTATGCCAAAATCCAAACTCTCATGGCCTCCACCCTCTTCATACAAATCCTAATTTAATTCCTAAGTGATTTTCCATGCATACAAGCATATTTAGGCTTGTATGATCCTCCTTAGCTTGCATTAAAGGCTTGTTTTTCAATTGGCACCATAAAAGAGGAGTTTTGATCAAGTTTGCTTGCATTTGGGGGTTGTAATTAGTTGCATAAGGGGTTCTTTACATTTGCTATAGTCATTTAAGCCCGCATAAGCATCGTAAGCCCTCTTACCTTCACTTTGTAAACTCTAAAGTTAATATGTGTTGAAAATTGAGATTTATGTGAGTTTATTTGATTATGCTTGCTTATGCGAACTCACTATGCCATGTTTTACATGTTTCACAAGTTATGCATGCATATGCGGATTTACTATGCCATGTTTTACATGTTTCACAAGTTATGCATGCATATGCGGATTTACTAGGACATGATTTGCAAGTTTATTTGAGTATGCATGTTTATGCGAGTTTGCTAAGCTATGATTTACAAGTTAAATGAGTTATGCATGTTTATGCATGTTTGCTAAGTCATGATTTACAAGATAATTGAGTTATGCATGTTTATGCATGTTTGCTAAGTCATGATTTACAAGTTAATTGAGTCATGCATGTTTATGCAAGCTTTCTAAGCCACGATTTGCAAGATTATTTAGTTATGCATGCTTATGCAAGTTTAAAAATGACAAGTTGTGCATATTTTACATGTTATGCATGTTTATGGTAATATGCAAGTTCACTATGCTAAGTTGTACAAGTCTAACATGTTATGCATGGTTGTTGTGCAAGTTTATCATGTATGTTGTGCCAAGTTTCCCTCTCCCTATCCTTTATGCGTTATTACGAATATGTAAGCGATAGAATGACGTTGGGGGTTTTGGGGTAAACTTAAAATACATGAAAATACAAGATTGGGAATTTACCTATTAAGTTAGGTCTACCCCTTGGGAATTTACCTATTAAGTTAGGTCTACCCAAGTAATTGTTGACTTGTAATTATGTTTTGAAATAAAGTGGACATGACACTTAGAAAACATAAATATGGCCAACTCGAGGTTGGGTTGAGTTTGTAGCGTAATTCTACCCGGAACCGACCGGCTTAACTAGTGGCTACAAACAATAGGACCCAATGTGAGAAGTTGGTCATGGGGTGCCAAGACCCGAGGTTAGACCCAGTTGTGGTGTAAAGCTACCCGGACCCGCCCGGCCTAACTAGTAACCACAACAAGGTCTAATGTGAGAGGTTGAGGTGCATTAAATTAATTAATGCCTCATGATTAGGGTTAAGTCAGGGTCCACTAATACTTAACCAATTTGGGGATTCGAGGGATTAGAATGTGGTTAAGTCGTGAACCATTGGTTACACTTAACTAGTTTAATCCATTTGGGAGCTCAAGGGATTAGAATGGGGTTAAGCCACACTTAACCAGTTTAATCCAGGATTAGTGAAGGGTTAAACCACACTTAACCCTCTTGGGAAACCCTAGCAACGTGGTCTGTTCTAACAGTAATCCCAGTTTGGTATCATACACAACCCTAGAAGCTAGGCTAGGGCGGGGCACGATTACTGGCAGATGTAAGCGACCAAAGGGCGATGGCCGAGTGGTACAGCGGTGCGGGTTCGGCGGGCTACGGACGTGCACGTAGTCCGATATTGGACAAACTCGAGGCACGGGTACCAGTAGATTAGAGCTGTGCATTATTGCTTAAGTGTCTGGGGTTGACATCTGAGGGCTTGATACACCCAAAAGGGGGACCCAGCACAGTCTAACTACATCCATACGTGGGCCATATGGACACCAACACTTGACGTGTTAGGTTTATAGGGAGCCGATCGACTAGACCGTGGGCTGGACCTTTTATTTAGGTCACTTCATGTTATTGGGCCAAAGTTTGGGCTAAGGGATCAATACCTGTTATGTTGGTTTACTAGTACACCGTGGTGCAAAACTTAACCTTGTGGTATGCGATGACACCTCTATCTGTCTTGTAGTTAATTTACCATGCCAGTATATTGTTATCTATGATCATCTCAGCTTCCATCATGATGTTAACTTTATTAGTTTATAGACTGATCGTAGCAGGGCTTACTCAGTCTTTTTGACTGACCCGTTTTGTTTCGCCTCTTTTCTTCCGTTTCCCCCCCCCCCCCCCCCCAGGTTCTCAGGGAGGGAATACAGGAGCCTAGCTTGGATCTTAGCTGCTTTCTTGGATAGCTCATGTATGCTTTGGACTTGGGCTTGCTATGGTTTCTTCCACTTTGGGGATAGCTACTTTTATGTTTTCCTTTTTCAGTTCCAGATGATGTTACTTCATGTACTAGACTTGTTTATCTGGGGAAAATTGACATTTTGATGTACCAGACTTGTTTTTGAAATAGTTTAAAAATCTTCCGCTGTTTTATTTACGTACTCTGTTTATTTACATATATATATATGTCATGTCCTGCCTTGCTATATCATTATGCATGTTTACCAATAATGCCCCTCCAAAGCTAGTGCATTCCTTTGCGAGTGACCCTAGTGGAGGATAGGGTGTTACATGAGATAAGTTATTCTTTAATTTGTAAATATTAATATTAATAGAATTACGGGGTGTTACAACTACACTGGTTCGTAGCCTAACATCCGTCTTGGCGGTGAATCAAAGTTATGGATGTCAATAACCCCTTAGCACACGTCCCGCAACAAAGCCTAATTCATGAAGTTAACTTGTTGGTTCCTATCTGGATCCTGAGTTCTACTTCCCATTTGGGCTACCTTTGCATCTCAGGTTTTGGTTTCCTCCGGATCAGTTCAGTTCGTGATGCACCTCTGGATCGGGTCGTGAATACCCCTCTGGTTCGTGAGTCTCTCACCAGGTCGTGGCGGTTTGTGAGTCTCCCATTCGGGTTGTGGCTCCTGCTCATGGCCAAAACAACAATATAATAAGTCAAAATGGATCAAACATACCCAAAACCCATGTTTTCCCCCTTAACCATGTTTAACAATAACTAATGATAGGATTAGCAAAACATATCCAAATTAACCCAAATTTCTAACAGAGGCCTAAAATAATATTTTAGAATTTCTAAACATTTTTCCATAATTTAATAATGTATAATTTCGTTAATTAAAAGTAATCACCTTTAATTAACCGTAATTAGTGTAGAAACAATGCTAATCACTCACCTTAGCCGCAAATAAAATATCAAATATGAAAACTCCACTGTTTAGGTTGAATTCTAATGCCTAGCAGCAGCTCCAACTCTGATTTGGTGCTATTTCTCCTTGATTTGACGTAGATTAGCTTAATCCTTGATTAGAGAACGATTTGGGATGAAATTAGAAGGTGGAGGCCATTGGTAGAGTTTCTAAGAGGTAAATGATGGCTAGAAAACTGAAATAGAATGAAAACCTAACTCATTTCAGCATCCCCATAACACTAATCCCAAAATGGGTTATGGGCCCATTTGCTAATTACCCTATTCAGCCTTCTTAAGCAGTTTTTCACCTTCTAAACATTGTTTCAGCCATATCTCCCAAACGGTGAGTCCGTTTGGCTAATGTGACCACTCTACGGAAAGGTAAACTCTCGTCCAGATCTAATGGAAGTGGTTCCAGGTCAAAACTCCTTACCCTTCAAAAATTATAGGCAAAACAAGATCAGCTAGGGGAAAAGCGATCATTTAAAAATCGGCAAAAATCGTGAACATGGAAAATGACCCCAATATTCGTTCCCCAAAGTTACACGGATATACGACCTCATATGAAAATAAAATAAATATTTTACGATCCTTCGATACGTAGAATTGGGGTCGTTACACTCTCCCTTCCTTGAGAAATTTCGCTCCAGAAATTCCTTAACCAAAACGTACAAAGGTGTTCCGCATTCCTATCAGTCATTCACAAACAATCAAACATACACAACAAGCACAACAAGCCTACCCTAGCATGTGGTTTACTAACATGGGAAGAAACTATCGCTATTAAAATCTTACCAGGCAAAGTGTTCTGGATGTGATTCCCTTATGCTCTCCTCTGTTTCCCAAGTATAGTCACTCTCATTCTCACCCCACTGAACCTTGACCAGTTTCACCGCTTCCTTCGAAGTTGCTTCGTATCGCTCTCGACAATACGAATCGGCTTATGGATCCCAACCGCCTCGGATTCTACTTCGATGTCATCCAACTGATCTGGTGAAATAGTCATAACGGGGTCGTGCACGAACTTCCTTAACTGGGAAATACGAAATATGTTATGAACTTACGCCATCTTGTCTGGCAACTCAACTTTATATGCTAGATTCCCAACTTGTTCGAGAAATGGGAATGGACCAACAAATCTTGGTGTTAACTTGCCTCTCCTACAAAATCGAATCACACTTTTTAACGGAGAAATCTTGACAAACACCAAGTCGCCAACGGTGAATTTTAAATCTCTTCTCCTCTTACCAGCATAACTTTTCTGCCTATCTTGGGCAACCTTCATTCGCTGTCGTATAACCTTGATCTTATCTGAGGTTTCTCTTATCACATCTGGTCCAAGCACAAATTTCTCACCGGTTACTAACCACCATGATGGTGAGTTGCATGGTCTCCCGTACAAAGCTTCAAATGGAGCCATACCAATACTGGATTGATAGTATTATTATATGCGAACTCCACTAGATGCAAATGGTCATCCCATGATCCACCTAAATCTAATATGCAAGCTCTCAAGAGATCTTCTAATACTCGATTCACCCTCTCTGTCTGACCGTCGGTTTGAGGATGGTACGCGGTACTGAGATGTAATTCTGATCCTAAAGCCTCTTGTAAGTTCTTCCAAAATCCACTAGTGAACAATGGATCTTGATCACTTACAATGCCTTTGGGTACTCCATGAAATCTCACTACCCACTTCATATACAGTTCTGCTAACTTAGCTGTTGTTCTATTTGACTTGACGGGTATAAACCTTGCACTCTTGGTCAATCGGTCCACAATCACCCAAATACTATCATGGCCCGATCTAGTCCTTGGTAACCCATCAATGAAATCCACTAAGACTTGTTCCCATTTCCATTCTGGAATTTCTAATGGTTGCAAAAAAACCACTAGGCTTCTTTTGCTCGGCTTTAACTAGTTGGCAATTCATGCATTTGGATATAAACTTGCCAACATCTCTTTTCATCCCTTCCCAGTAGTAGGTCTGCTTCATGTCTCGATACATTTTGTTACCACCGGGATGTATAGTCAGTTTTGAGTGATGACATTCTCTAAGTACTTCATCTCTCAATCCATTTACATTGGGCACAACTAGTCTCCCATTCTTTCTGAGCCATCGATCCCGATCAAGCCCATACTTGTTCATCTCCTCGTCTATACCCATCTCTAACTTAGAGATGATTCCCAATAGGTTAGGATCGTCCCTCTGACTGGAACCAATCCGCTCAATCAAAGTGGGTCTAATCTTCAAACTTGCTAATACTTCTGGATCCAATTAGCACTTTGGTCTGAAATCATACCCAACGATGTACTCCAGTTTCTTCCATTCCAGAAACATAGCCCCTAAACTGGCATGTCTTCTACTCAATGCATCAGCTACCGCATTGCCCTTTCCTAGTGTATATGCGATATCGAAATCATAGGAAGCCAAGAATTCTAACCATCTTTGATGTCAGAGATTTAGATCCTTCTGAGAGAAGAGATACATTATCGATTTATAATCGGTAAACAACTCAAATCTTTCTCCCAAGAGATAATGTCTCCACATCTTCAACGCGAACACGATTGCTGCCAATTCCAAATTGTGGCTAGGGTATCTTTTCTCATGTGGTTTCAGTTGCCGACTAGCATAAGCTACAACCCTACCTCGTTGCATCAATACAGCACCTAATCCGGTACCACAGACATCCTTGTATACCGTTATCTCTTCTTTCTCCCTAGGAATAACTAACACTGGTGCACGCATTAACTTTTCCTTTAGGCTCTTGAATGCATTTTCACACCTTTCGTCCCAAACGAAAGCTTGATTCTTCTTGGTCAACTGAGTTAACGGTGCCGCTATCTTGGAGAAGTCTTGGATAAACTTACGATAATATCCAGCTAATCCCAAGAAACTTCTTACGTCTGTTGCACTCTTGGGCATAGACCAATCTTGTACCGTAGCCACCTTCGCAGGGCCCACGGCAATACCATTCTCCAAAACAACATGGCCTAAGAATCTCACTTCCCTTCTCCAGAAGTGACACTTAGAAAACTTTGCTTTCAATTGGTGTTTTCTCAACACCTCTATCCCTACTCTCAAATGTTCCTTGTGTTTTTCTTCAGTCCTCGAATAAACAAGTATATCGTCCACAAACACAAGAATAAACTTATTCAGTTGATCCCTGAATACACTATTCATAAGATCTACAAAATATACTGGTGCATTGGTCAACCCGAATGGCATGACCAACCACTCATAGAATCCAGACGGCGTCTGAAATGTCATTTTAGCTATACTCTCAGCTTCCACCCTAAGCTGATGGAAACCTGTCGCGAGATCCAACTGGAAGAACACTCTTGCGCCACTCAACTGATCAAACAAATCATCTATCTGTGGTAGAGGATACTTATTCTTCCTCGTCACCTTATTCAACTCGCGGTAGTCCACACACAATCGAAGGGAACCATCTGCCTTAGTAGTAAACACAACTGGTGCTCCCCACTCAGAAACACTTCTTATGATAAATCCCTTCTTCAAAAGATCTCTTACTTGCACCCCAAGCTCTCGCTACTCCTTTGGTATCATACGACGAAGTGGCATCACTATAGGTTTGGCATCTTTCACTAAATCAATCTGAAACTCAATCTCTCGGTGTGGTGGAAGTCCGATCACTTCCTCGAAGATATCCGGATACTTCCCAACAATGGGAATTCTTGCTAACTGGTCCTGCATGATGCCGAGGGAATTTAGAAAGCTAGCCATCACCCCATCACTAAGTAGGCCACCAAACACTACCCTCCGCCCATCATCCGCTCTAATAGTCACCGAAAATCCCTCACAGTTTAACACCACCACATATCTTTGGAGCCAATCGACTCCCAAAATAATGCCAAACCCAGTAAAGCCCAAAACAAAGCAATCACAAGCAAACATACATCCATGACTCGATAAGACCAAATTTCGAAAAATCATGCTAAGGCTAGTCGAACCACCAATCGGGTTCGTCACAACAAAAGGTCTATCGACTATCTCGGGTTCCAATCCCAACCTATCTACTAGGTCACTAGATATGAAGGAACGGGAAGCCCCAGTATCAAATAATATTCGAATGGGAACATCATAAATAGAAAGCATACCTTGAATTACGACATTCTTTCCTTACTCCACAGCAGTTGAGGCATTCGACGAAGAAGGAACAGCATTAATAGCATATGCTTTCACAATCTGCTTCTTTTGGGGGGGTTGTGGACATTTATCCTTGTGATGTCCTACTTGGTCGCAGTTAAAGCACTTCCCGTCCACTGGATTTGCTCGACATTCTTTAGCATAATGGCCCTTCTTACCACAGCTAAAGCACTCTGCCTCTTTCTTGTCTTTCTTTTTCTAACCATCCTTGGTTTGGCTCTGCTTCCTTTTATTCTAAGAATTATTCTTGCCTCCGCCGCTTGCCTGCGGCTTTGGCCCCTCTGCAGATGCAACAGCGACTTCAGTCTTGGGCTTAGGATAAAGACTCTCTGATCTTAATGCTTTCCCAACAATTGATTCAAAAGTCTCATCAATATGGTTTATAATTCTTTCCCCCAAGTACTGGTCCAAACCAATTATGAACTTCTCGTTCTTCTTCTCGGCAGTATCGATAAGAGATAACCCATACTTCGATAAAGTATCGAACTCAACAATATATTCCGAGACTGCCTTACCATTCTGCTTAAGCTCCAAGAACTTCCTAAACAATTCTGATTTCTGAGCAGCTGGGATAAAGTTATCACTGAATCGGGCCTTAAACTGAGCCCAAGTAACTTGATCCTCAGGGGTAGCTACCATAATAACATTCCACCAATTCATAGCACGTCCGTGCAGCTGACGGGATGCTAGCTTCCTCTTCATTGCATCATCAATCCCTAAGTCCTCGAAGATGCGCTCACAACTATCGAGCCAATCCTGAACTTCTGTAGCCGATTCCGTTTCGTGGAACGGCTTCCCACCAAGACTAGTGTATCCTTATAGAGCTTGGCGAAATCGGCCCTAGGTGCCTGCACCGCTGCACCACCACCATTTGCAGCATTAGGAGCTGCCCTCTGAACATCCCTAAGCTTCTCTCTCATGAAGTCAGTGAACATCGTCCTCATATCAGGAGCATTCCCATTATTAGCTCCTCTACCAGTACTCCTCGTATGTCGGCTCATCGTTCAATCTGTAAGGAGAAAACGATTAACCATCCCTTCAGTGGTGCCAGTGCAGTGCGACTTCATCCCTAGATACACAAATAATATATATAGCTTTTGAAAACCAAAATATCACAAATACGCGCTCTCTTATACGTACTATCTCTCCCTGGTGCCTTTCCCTTGGTTAACTACGCAACCTAGAGCTCTGATACCAAGTGTGACGGCTCGCCCCGCACCAGCCGACATTTCCAATGAAAGTGCGTTGTGCCAATGCTCGACTAGCACGGGACGGTCACCAAAGAATGGAAAAGAAAGGAATTTGAACTAACAAGGAACCTGTAGAATGTCTCACAGCGCATGGGATAAAATATAATAATAACATAACTTTGACATAAAACAGGCGAGATAGTGCATAAGCTGAAAATTAAACCATCATAGCAGCGGAAATCAAAAATGCAGCTTATCATCCAAACCAACATTATTACAACTTTGAAATACTGTCTCTAAAGCAAAAGAAAGAGGTACATAACTAATGCCCAAAGTAGTGACCAGCAACAACATAGGGAGATTATATATATATAAATCATACCTGGAAGCCTCCTGCTCGTCTCCGGTACAACTACTCGTGCATAATCACCTGACATGTCTCTAGTCTGCTCGTTTAAGAGCAGCCAGAGTAATAAGAAGAGACATAAAACTCTGGGCCAGACAAAAGTCTGGTATGAGCGATAAACAGCAAAACAGAACAATAACAGGTATACATAACCATATCTGAACCTGGACTTGCAACCGAAGAGTTAGCACAACAGGATGTACAATACACTAAGGTGACAATAACACATGGTGTAAAGATACGGGGGAGGGGTGTGCATGTCATAGTGATATCAAACAATCAAGCATAGCAACCATCCTGACATCTCTCACTCGGTGCGTAAAGCATACGATATCCACTGCTTTGACCACCCAAACCCTTTGCTATGATCACTCTGCCCCATGGAGTCATGATGGCTCCACTGCACTGATCCATAACGACTAATCCCTTGTTATGTCCACTCTGACCCATGAAGTCACAACGACTCCACTACACTGGCTCATAGTCATGCTACGATCACTCTGCCCCATGGAGTAATAACTACCCACTACACTTATCCGTAGCCTAACATCCGTCTTGGTGGTGAATCAAAGTTATGGATGTCGATAACCCCTTAGCACATGTCCCGCAGCAAAGCCCAATTCGTGAAGTTAACTCGTTGGTTCTCATCTGGATCCTAAGTTCCACTTCTCATTTGGACTACCTTTGCATCTCGGGTTTTGGTTTCCTCCGGATCGGTTCGGTTCGTGATGCACCTCTGGATCGGGTCGTGAATAACCCTCCGATTCGTGAGTCTCTCACCAGGTCGTGGCAGTTCGTGAGTCTCCCATTCGGGTCGTGGCTCCTGCTCATGGCCATCGGTTCAGGTTCGTGAGCCCTGGCATCGGTTCAGTTCGTGTTCTCCAAGTCATGATACCAAATTCACAAGCGGGTCGGTTCGGAGGAGATGAGGCAGATCGGTTCATGTCTTCAACTCCGGGTCGTGATGCATGCTCAACGAGTGGGGGTTCGGGAAATCCGATCTGATCCGGTCCCCTCCATATTTCCTGCACTTTGTCCAACGAGCTGTTTACGCCATTCGATGGCGTTTTCGACCATTCTAACTATTCTAAGCAATCACAAATCATTCCAAACAGTCATAGCAACATGTATTATCAACCGTAAACGCCAAAACAATAATATAACATGTCAAAATGGATCAAACATACCCAAAACCCATGTTTTCCCCCTCAATCATGTTTAATAATAACTAATGATAGGATTAGCAAAACATATCCAAATTAACCCAAATTTCTAATAGAGGCCTAAAATAATATTTTAGAATTTCTAAACATTTTTCCAGAATTCAATAATGTATAATTTCGTTAATTAACACTAATCACCTCTAATTAGCCGTAATTAGTGTAGAAACAATGCTAATCACTCACCTTAGCCACAAATAAAATATCAAATCTGAAAACTCCACTATTTGGATCGAACTCTAATGCCTAGCAGCAGCTCCAACTCTGCTTTGGTGCTATTTCTCCTTGATTTAACGTAGATTAGCTTAATCCTTGATTAGAGAGCGATTTGGGATGAAATTAGAAGGTGGAGGCCATTGTTAGGGTTTCTACGAGGCAAATGGCGGCTAGAAAACTGAAACATAATGAAAACCTAACTAATTTCAGCCTCCCCATAACCTTAATCCCGAAATTGGTTATGGGCCCATTTGCTAATTACCTAATCAGCCCACTTAAGCAGATTTTCACCTTTTAAACCTTTTTTCAGCTATATCTCCCAAAAGGTCAGTCCGTTTGGCTAATGTGACCACTCTACGGAAAGGTAAACCATCATCCGAATCAAATGGAAGTGGTTCCACGTCAAAAATCCTTACCATTCAAAAGTTATAGGCGAAACAAAATCAGCTAGGGGAAAAATGGTCATTTAAAAATCGGCAAAAATCGTGAACATGGGAAATGACCCTAATAATCGTTCCCCAAAGTTACATGACTATACGACCTCATATGAAAATAAAATAAATATTCTATGATCCTTCGATACGTAGAATGCGGGTCGTTACACATATTGTACTTGAGATCTACAATAAATTGAATCAACGTTCATAATAGATGCTCGCATAAAAGCGCCATAAACTTTTGTACTCTCCATTTTCTATATTATTTATATTAGATATTTGTCCCATTTATACTCTCCGGAAACTTTATTCCATGTATAATATGTTTTTTGAGTACATCCAACTATTTATCTATATCTAATTTCTTAGAGTGGTTTTCCTAAATTTTCCTGAAATATAAGTATATGAATGCAAAAACATCAATAAATCAAAGTTATTCACTTAAGAACTAAAAGCATTAAAAAATACAACTTGTTTAATAAGTCATGTAAATGGGAAGAAAGTTGTTAAACATTTTACAATTGTATTTTAGAGTTGCATATGACATTGATTTATATATTCACTCTTGTATTTCAAGTAAAGCAATTAGATTTTCCAAGGAAAAAACACTAAATTTATTTCTTAGATTAAGAAAAAAATGTTATTGGAGCCAAGTTACTACACATGTAGGTACATATATAATTGGTTTCGCTAGAGCTAGTTTATTAGTTTCTGAAGTTATTTAGCTAGAAATAACCTTATGTTATTTGAGTAAAGAGAACACACTAAAATTTAAATAACTTCACAAATTTTTAACATACCAAAGTTTTAGGTTTATTGAATAAAATAAATAATGATTTTAACTTTGAAATTTAATTCATTATTTTTGAATATATATTCTCTTATAAAAGATATGTTGTTTAAGAATGATTAATTTTAAATAACTGCAAATCTGGGATATTACTATTTTCAAAGTGTTAAATATATCATGAAAATATTGTTAGAACTCCGCTTAATTATGGTGAACTCAAAATTTTAAGAATATTGGAAAAATGAAATTTTATATTTTTATTTAAAGATAATTGGAATTAGAGATGATAAGAAATATTTAACTGTTTGAATCTTTTATTTTTGGAATAAAACACTATTTGTGGTTCATATACTTCTTTGAAATATGTTCATTTTATTAGACACTTAATTAATCCTCTTTAGAGAGTGTTGAGCTTTGATTTCACTACTTAAGTATTTAGTTTATGAATTAAATCTTGTCTTTGCTTATTAGGCTTAGTTTGAAACCCAGACCTGTTTACATTTCTTTACTAAGTAGTAAGTACTCATCTCCTTTTAATTGTAGGTTTATCGTAGTAAACTAAAAGAAACCATTTCCTCTCTAGAATTCTGGAGAAAAAATATCAAAGTAAATTCAATTCTAAACATCTTTTGAAGCTATTAAATTTTAGATAATCATCTCAATTTCATTTACACCTCAATAAAATATTATATATTAGTTTATAGCAGATTAAAAGAGGTTTTGCGTTTGTTTTGTTTGAGAATTATCTAGGGTTTAATGGTTTTGAGTTTGAGTTAAAGTGATAATTTTAGCTAATGAATTGAATAGTAAAGATGAGTTAACCCTTGCACAACCAATATCTAAATTTTCGATTTGCATGCACTTGATTTGATAATGAATGGCAACTATGTGATCATTTGTTTGCGCATGAAATGTATGAATCTTACTATTTTCTATTAGTAAAAACTATCAGTGTAATGATTTTTTTTCATATAGTTAGGTATTATATATAGATAATAGGTTTCTTGCTGCATGAAGGATATCTATTTGAAAGTATGTTGGTTTCAAGAGCTTACTGTTTGAGACATACATTGAAATAAGTCCTTCGGTAGGGAAAATACATGTCTACAGTTCACGTTTCATGAATCCCGTCGGTTGACTAGTCATTGATGATTGATCAACTAGTCAGCGCCTAGGCTGTGAACTCCAGGTGTTTATCTTCTTCTTTGATTACTAGGTTTCTCGTCAAGTTTGTATGTTGTATTTTAGTGGTCTTACTACTACCAGTATGCCAGTTTTATTGAATTTTTACTCTCTAACTTTATTGAATTTAATTAACTTGAGTTTTGAAGTTATTTATTTATAGTATTATTACCCGACCTTTCGGCTCGGCTCTAATAGAAGCAATCTTGACTCACACAAACTAGGACTAAGCTTCAGAATTGGAGGACAGCTTGAGAAGCAGAAATTAACTCAACTTGAATGATTGTCTAAGAGCATCATTTGATCACTCAGATAAAGATTGATTAACTCACAAGATCATCCATATTATATGATCGATCATCTCCAAGATCAGATCAATCACTTTGGAAAAATGTAATCCACCCTATCACCCAAAACCATGTGATCAGCGCAATCATTTCACCAAAAGTCCACATCCTTCTTGCTCAATCAACTTATCATATTATTTGGCTGACGACTTATATTTTTGGAAAATTTCTCCATAACCTCCTTTGTGCGTAGTGCTCGGAAAAATCACAAATCACCTATCGATGCCCATATAAATCAATAATATATGTAGAAATATATATTCAACCAAAATTAGTTGGGAGATGTGTAAAAATATATCATTCCAACCGCCCATGTGGTGTTTACATCATGTGAACAAATAATTGTGACTTATCTACACCCAAGGGAGATGTGTAAAAATTTATCATCCCTTGACCCTGTAGTGGGGATTATCTCATGGTCCATGTGACTTATCTACAAGCAAGAGAGACATGTATATTTCTGTCATCTGAAGACGCAAGTGGGTTTGTTATTAAATCTTGTGATTTATCGTTGTATGGTTATTAAGTCCACATCATATAAGCATCAACAACTACATGCTTATAATGTCCAGTCCACCTCAAATAGTCATCAGACAATTACCTACCATATGGTTCTTCTTCTTCTTTCCCAGTTCTTGTCGTATAAGCATCAAATAATTACATGTTATATGGTTCACATCATATAAGCATCAAACAATTACATGCTTATATGGGTATGCTATGTTATGTTATGAAGTGTGGTCCTCAATTATTGTTCGCTGTCCTATGGTGTATGTTTAATTTTACATAAGAAACCATTACATTGGATCCAGTTCAAACACAATTAATAATAGTAGTAGTAGTAATTATAATAATTAAGCAACCAATGCTATTAAAGGCGCAGTAAATTCTCAATAAAATTGGTGTGTAGTTCAAGTGTTGAACATAAGGGATATCGCATATAACTGATAAAAATGATATTTTTATCGAGCTACTCAATGTTTAACAAAGAAATAAACTTGGGTGATCAATGATAAACATTATTAAATATTTTTAATCAATGACTAATAGTCAATTAAAATTCATTCCCTTTTTGCGAGAATTTTAATTACCCATAAACATAAGCAACTATGCGTATATTGATTAAAAATGATATTTTTATCTCGCTAATCGACTAACATCTTAATAAATTATTATTATGAACTGATACTCATCGCATAACTTTGTAGTAAAATTTATTATTAACTACTGTCAGTTATGATTAACAGTCAATTTTATCTAACCCTTTTTAAGTTGTGATTTCTTATCACCGATGCGGTTTTACGTTCATATATATCACATATCCAAAGTACTTCTCCTATATCAATTAAAAATGATATTTTTATATTACCAATCGTTAACTAGCATCATCATAAATTTTATTTACTAACCAATATTCATCATTTAACTCAATAATTAACTTGCAAATAGTTAATTTTAAATCTAGCCCTTTTTAAGTGAGTTTAGATTTCCCACACAAGGTTTCCACTCCACCAATCTTTTTGCTGGAAGGAATACGGACACGGTACTTCGATGTTTACACTTATTGAGCTTCAACATAATTTTTCGGTGTCCTACGGAGCTCTAACAACACTCAAACACTTGCTAACTCGCATATACTTATAGATCTGGGAGTTTGGAGCTAAATGGGAGAAGAAAAGAGGGTGTTTGGGGCTATTGGGTTTGCGGGTTTCACAGTCCGGGTTAGACGCAGCAAGGAGGAGGGGTTGTCGGGTGCGTAGGAGGTTTTAAAGGAGGAGCTAGAGGAGGTAGTAGATGAAAAGGGGAAGTAAGGTAGGGTTTTTGGCAAAATGGAGGCAAATGGGGCCTATGACGGTGGGCTATGGCGGAGGGACAGTGGCAGGTCGGGGTCAGGGCATGAGGCTGCGGGCTAGGGGAGGATGGAGGCCATTGATGTAAAGGAGGAAGGAAGAAAATGGGTAGAGGAATAAAGAAGGAAAAGGAAAAAACGAAAGGGGTTTATTTGCAAATTTACCCCCCTCACGCAGATCGCTGAGGTGGCATGATCCCGTGAGTCGCAACAAAACCACCTCAGCCCATTGGATGGTCTCCATTTCATTTCAAATTTTAGCCTCTACCTCTTTTGAAAGTGTGCTAATTAGCCTCCACCTCTTTTGATCGCATGATCACAAATTAATTCTATTTGTCACAAAATTTTAGATTCCAATAACAAACGTAATTCCGAATCCAACGGTATAGGTTTCTTCGAATTTCAAGTTCATTTGACATTCCATTTTATTTTTCGGTCAAGTTTTTGTTTGATTTCTATCCGCGTTAACGTTTTAGTGTACGTTTAATTCTTGCATGCCCACACGTTATCTTCAAAAATTATAAAACTTGAGATTCTACCATTATTCGACGCTACAGATTCAATAAAAGAAGTTTCTTTGAATTCCAAGGTCATCTCCATAATGTTCCTTTGTATGCTGATCAAATTAGCTTTTAAATAATCGAATTTTGAAATTTAGTCGTATTTTCTAACAAAATTATATTAAAAATAATTTTTAATTGGTTCTGAAATTTCAGGTTGTTACAATCTCTCCCATTTAAAACTTTTCGTCCTCGAAAAGGAAGAAAATAGTAAAGCAGAAAATAAAATGATAACATAACATAAGTTTACCTCTCACAAGAGCTAGTCAAAGATATCCACTCTGCACCTGAGATAAGCCTGTCTAATGCTATCCTCTGTCTCCCATGTATAGTCTCTAGGATCTCCTCTCTATTGCACTTTGACCCAGTTCACTTTCTTGTTATTTAGTTCTCTAGTTTCTAGGCCAATTATCTTCATTGGCTCTCTATGAACTGCCAAACTCGGAGTATTTTCCAAGAATTCTTGTGATGCTTCCTCAACAATTAAGTCTGGATCATGAACATGCTTCCGAAGATGAGAAATGTGAAATGCATCATGAACTTCGGGCAATCAATCCACCAACTGAACACTGTAAGCTAGAGTTCCTATCCTTTCCAATACTGGGAATGGACCTGTCTACTTAGGTTCCATTTTCCCCAAATCTAACCACTCCCCTCAACAGAGAAACCTTCAAATACACTTGGTCACCAGCAGAAAATGCTAAGTCTTTTCTTCTCCAATCTGCATAACTTTTCTGTTGGCTCTGTGTTGCTTTCAATCGCATCTTAATGAAATCCTCTTTACCTGCGACTTCTACGATCATATTTGGACCTAACACTTGCCGATTATGTAACAACCCGAAAAATCATAACCAATTTAAAATTTTTATTTTGGCAATTTTAACGAATTTTGAATATTTAAAATGAATTATTTTAAATAATAACGACAAGAAATTTATTTTGAATAGAACTATAACGTATATATTTATTTGAATCGAAGTTAGAACGAATGTATTTATTTTAAATATAAAATGACTTAGAAATAGCGCAGTAGTTTGAAAATTTGAATTAAACTTTGACCGAATGTGCAGGATGCAAAATAAACTGGATTTTAGTGAAACCAAAAATATTTAAATCTTTTTAAAAATATCTTTCTAACGAATCTGAAAAATCAAAATTTCATAGCGGGAATCAAAAGTTATGGCCGGTTGAATATTCAGAATAGTCAATATGTAATAAATATGGCCCTTAAAAATAGAAATTTTGCAAACGACCTCCGTTTTCGACGAAACCACTTTTGTTGGATCCAGAATGTCAATTTATTGCTAGATTCCAATTTCCATAATTTTTGGAATTAATATGTGAGTGTGGCAAAGGAAAACGTGTTTTGTAATTTCAGTTTGAATTGGATCAATCAGAAAAAGTCAAATTTTCAAACGGTCTCCAAATTCAACGAAATTAATTTTGTTGGGACCGTATCGCCCCAACATAGCCATATTTATTTTTTTGGAATTTTTAGAATCAGTATGTGGCCCCAGCAAATTAAAATGTACGTTCAAATCTAAAATTGAATGTTTTATATATTAATTTGAAGGATAACCGACTGAAACAGTAGAATGGGCTTACGAAACATATTCCATTGTGTCCGGAATGGGGGAATTTAGCTAGGGGCGACAATAGTTGGGTTTAAATTGGAGTTCGTAGGGACTGAAGGGTATTTTCTGAATTAAAGAAATTAAAATAAATATAAAATTCAATGGTCCAACCAGAATTCATTATTCCTTTTCTCACTCCACGTCCAGAAACCCGGAACCACCCAGTTCGAACGATGGAAAGACATCGCCACCTTCTCTCCTCAAATCCAGCCAAAGCACTCACCAAAATCGAGGGCTCCAGTTGGGAATTTTGTGGAGTATCCCTTCCTCTTCAAATCCATACAAACCGCGCTCTCCATTGTGTTGTGTTTGCTGAGAACCGACGCTCCAAAGCCGGAGCGTTCAAACCGTCGGATCTCCTTGCTCCGGCGCTCGCAGTGGGCCGCACTGTAACACCCCACCTCCGTTAAGGTCACTGACAAAGGGAATGCATTAACTTCAGTGGAGCGTCATGAGTCTATAGAACAGATAAATTAAAAAATAGACAAAATTTAAATAGAAGAAAATAAATAAAACTTTACTTTATTGATAAACAACAGCTTGATAAAACAGCTTGTACAAAGATTGTCTTCCAATACCCATTACAACAAAGCATCTGTCTTGTTTAACAAAATAAAGAAGCATAAAATGACAATGATATTCCCCAATAAAGCATGAGCCATCCATAGCAGTGGAAAAGAGAGCCCAAAACAATACATCGTTTATCTTCGAGCTTGGGAAGAAAACTGAGCTAAGTGGTAGTATTCCCTCCCTGTGAACCTGGGGGGAGGGGGGAACGAAAGAAAAAAAGGCGAAAGAAAACGGGTCAGACATAAGTCTGGTAAGTCCAGTGATTATTCAGCATGTAAACAGATAAAAGGATCATGACATGAATAAACTGAATAGCAGACATAACCATGATAATAAGCATAGTAAGACAAAAAATGATGATCGTCAGATATGACAAGGTAAGATACATTGAATACGCTTTGGTTCTTTCGTTGATTTCACATTTTCTCTGCACCACCCAACTAGCATCCTAACTAGTGTCTTTTAATTAATGATTCGTATTCCCTACTAGCGTCCCAACTAGTATCCTGTGAAAAAGGATCTGTATCCCCTACTAGTGTCCTAACTAGTATCCTGTGTTATAAAATAAGGTGATCCCAACCTCGCAATTGTGGTAGCCTTCAGGTGTACATCTAGTATGAGGATCTTAATTCAACCAGCCTAATTGCCATGAAGATGTTAGATGTACCCATACTACCCTATCGATCGGCTCCCTAATTGTATTAATTTTCCTTGTGTCTGTGTCGGTCGGCCCTCTCTTGCGTGTAGATACCCTGTGCTAGTCCCACCATAAGGTGTATCAATCCCTATGATAGCAACCCGACACAAATTCTAGATGCACAGTGTATACAACTGATGCCCAGTGCCTGCTTTTCCACGCCGGAGCACGTGCATGCCCATACTCCATCGGAACTACACTGCTGCACCACCTACCGCTATTTTGACCGCTTATAATCAGCCCAGTAATCGTACCCCACCCTGCCTAGCTCAGGGTACCGTGATACATCCATGTGGGTTACTGCTGAAATGGGTCCCCTTTACTAGGGTTTCCTAGGGTTTATTCGTATACCCCCCAAATTGGCTAAGTGTTATACATCCATTCAAGTTAACTTAACCCATCCACCAGTTATGTCATGTTGGTTAAGTGTTTCTTATTAACTTAACCCTTCTCATTCATCACGTTGTAATTGGTTAAGTGTTTCCTATTAAACTAACCCTTTTCATTCATCATATTATATTGGTTAAGCGTTTCCCATTAACTTAACCCCACTTGTTCATTGGTTAAGTGTTAACTTAACCCTACCACTTGTCATGTTACATTGGTTAAGTGTTGCCCTCTTGTGTTACTTAACCCTTCCACTTGTCATGTTACAATGGTTAAGTGTTTCCCTCTCGTGTTACTTAACCCTACTACTTGTCATTTTACATTGGTTAAGTGTTGCCCTCTCGTGTTACTTAACCTTATTACTTGTCATGTTACATTGGTTAAGTGTTGCCCTCTCGTGTTACTTAACCCTACCACATGTCATGTTACATTGGTTAAGTGTTTCCCTCTCGTGTTACTTAACCCTACCACTTGTCATGTTACATTGGTTAAGTGTTGCCCTCTTGTGTTACTTAACCCTACCACTTGTCATGTTACATTGGTTAAGTGTTGCTTTCTTGTGTTAACTTAACCCTACCATTCTTAGCCTGTCTTGTTTCTTAGCTTTAATTCATTCATTAAAGCATCAACCTCTCACATTAGATCTATATTGCTGTGGTCATTGGATGTACCAGGCGGTTCCAAGAAGTCTTACATCGCAACTCAATCTAACCTCAGGTTTTTGGGCTTAATGCGCTAACCTCTCACATTAGATATATATAGTTACGGTTGCTGGATGTGCCGGACGGTTCCGGGCAGTCTTACACCGTAACTCAATCTAACCTCAGGTTAGGCATATTCATCTTTTAAATAATTTACATATTTACAATTTAAGTTTATATGTAGATTATCCACTAGTGTTGTCAATTCAAGTCATGCCCCCATTTACCCTCTAAATTATGTCCATAATTTTAGGTATACAAATTCTACCATTTCATGCTACTAATGATTTACATGATTTTGAGCCAATATGTGCCAATAGCATGTAGTTTAATATTTTTCCCTAACATCTCCCCCGTTATTCGTTCGCATAATTCACATAAAACGTTAGGCTCGCAAATTAGCCTAACTTATAAACAAAAGGGAAAAGAAAGGGACAAGTAATATTTCAACAGGCATAAACAATATAGATCAACATGCGTAGTATAAATTTGGGATAGAACGACATAAACTTAATTAAGCACATAAACGTGATCTTACATTTAAATTAGATCCAATTAACATGCGAACTAGCATAGATCTAATTGTATAAGCATGAACTTATATAGATCTTAAACATGGGTACTAGCTTGGATCTAAACATGTAAGCATGTATGAATATAACTTATCATGTAATTTGCATATACAGCATGGTAGGTTCAATTGTGTCAGTCCAATAGTCTCATAAGCATAGGATGTACAACATGATAAATCAATCACAACAGTCCCATAGTTATGATAGGTTCCACTTTGCCAATCCAACAGTCTCATAGGCATGATATTTGTCATTACATCAATCACAATAGTCTCATAAGCACGATAGGTGTCATTACATCAATCACAATAGTCTCATAGGCACGATAGTTGTCATTACGTCAATCACAATAGTCTCATAGGCACGATAAGTGTCATTACGTCAATCACAATAGTCTCATAGGCACGATAGGTGTCATTACGTCAATCACAATAGTCTCGTAGGCACGATATGTGTCATTACATCAATCACAATAGTCTCATAGGCACGATAGGTGTTATTACATCAATCACAATATTCTCTTAGGCACAATAGGTGTCATTACATCAATCACAATAGTCTCATAGGCATAGGCAATTCAGAATTGACAAAAGGATTGGCATGAATAGAAATAGGCATAGTTCTAGATCCAGTTATTATAGTCATGATTTCTTATTAGGTGTTCACATCAAAACCATAACTGTACTTATAGAAAAAGGACGGATCTTGATTTCTGGGATCTGATTTCTGAATTTGAAAAGTTATCCTTTGATGTAGATGTTTGATTCTCTAGTTCTTCTAATTGATTCCTAGTTTGAATTTGATTCTCTAGTTTGGGGTAGATGAATGGAGGCTTAAGCTAGCTTGTAGACGAACATCATGAAGGCACCATAGTTTTAGTGTTATGATGTTAGGGTTTAGGTTTAGCTACGTATATATAGATGTCTAGGATTATTTAGAGCCCTTAGATGAACTAGAAAACCATCAGAACCACCCAGCTCAAATACACATCATCCGGCCACTCAGAAGAGGACACATCATCATAGAACACCCTAGAATTCTGTGTTGGATCGGTATGGGTGCAGTTGGCAGGTGCACCGGTGCATTTTTGTACTGGCGCATAAGTGCACCAGTGCATTCTGGTCAACTTCCGATTTTTCTGCCTAATTCGTCCATATCTTCTTCATACCGTATCTGTTTTACGCAAACTCGGAATCTATCTCAAGAAGAATTCTGGGACGAACGCAATGGAGTAACCTGTTTCATCTAATTCTTCTTTTAATAATTAATTATTCTTTAATTATCTCTTATCTCCCATTTTAAAATTACGGGGTGTTACATTCCCCCTACTTAAAGGATTTCATCCCCGAAATCTTCAAGTTAAGAAGAATGTATATCCTACCATCCAACATCCATCTACTCAACCATTCAATCACAGGCATCCATTGTCCTTAAAAAGGTTTCTAATGCTTTTCATGAACATATGCATAGTGTGTGTATATATCCTTACCCAAATGCAAAATCAGGCGGTCTACTGATTCAGTTGACCTCCTTAATGCAATTCATGATAGTGTCATGCGTCCATTATGTATGCAAAAGAACCCTATTGATACATATCATTTCTATATGAGTGCACAACCATTCATTCAAATGCAACATCCATATGACAACACATCAAGTTTCAATCCATATATATACAAATCCACTTATGCATATGCAATATGGAAGTGACGGAGCCGATCTAGTGCCTAATTTGTGTGTATATGCATCCACGACCAACCACTAGCAAACACTTACATCCACTTGCATCCACCAAACATAACATGCCTCAAACACATGTTTACATCCATTGGCTTCTACCTAAGGATCGAGGATAGGACCGAGAGGATATACTTAAAAGATAAAGACTAGCATGCAAATAAACTTTACAGAAAAAAGAGAGATCAAGGATATACCCTCAAAAAGGGTATGATGCGCGTATCTAGTCTTCAACCTTCTAAGTCGCATCTTCTTGAGCTTCACCCAATTGTGCTCTGACTGTTTTAACTTCATGATTGCATAGCTTCTTAATTTCTGTTCCCAAAATATGAGTTGGAATTCATTACACTATCGCCTCTCGTTCCACCTCTTCTCCTCCTAGTATACTTGGGATTACAACTTATGTTGTGTCATGCTAACATTTCCTCAAAGGGTCTTCAAAATTCACTAGAGGGTATTCCATGTAGAAGAACTATCTCTTGAAAATAAACAGATGCTAACCATGCTACCAAGTGTATTTATTAAGGTGATTAGAGGTCTCTTCTCTACTTAATTTATCCATTGTGTCAACTATCTAAGAGTCTTTTCTTTGTGAAGTCCCTATTTGATCTAAAAGCGTAGGTCTTACTTCTAGCGATGCCAACTACTAACTTAACCGAAAGTTTTAAAATCAAAGGTTGATATGTATTCTGAACTTTTCCCTTTTCACATAAAGAGGACTTGAAGTCAACCTTTCTCTTCTTAAGGCATCCGCTACCACCTTACCCTTCCTTCTTACATCAAAATGGCGCCTAGTCCCGTGCCGCATGCATCCCCGTATACCGTAAACCTTTTACTACCATAAGGTAAAAGTCAAAAATGGGGCCGTTGTAAGAGCCCTCTTCGATCGTTAAAAACGGACATCACAATCAATATCCCGAGCAAAGGTTAGATTCTTCTTCATTAATCCAGTAAGTGGGATTAATATCTTCGCAAAGTCCTTATTGAACTTCCTATATTAGCCCGCTAGTCCAAGAAAGCTTCTTACTTCTGTTGCATTCCTTGGGACCTTTCTGTCTTGCACCGCATCTACTTTTGCGGGATCTACTGCTATCCCTTCTTTGGACACTACATGTCCTAGAAACCTTACTTCTTCTCTCCAAAAATGACATTTTGGAGAACCTCACCTTAAGTTGATGTGCTCGAATGGTATCCATGACTTTTCTTAAATGCAAAGCATGTTCTTCCTCACTCTTAGAGAAAACCAAAATATCATCTATGCACAAGCAAAGTGAACCATCCGCCTTTGTAGCGAAAACTACTGGAGCACCCCATTCAAAAATACTCTGCCTTATGAACCCTTTCTCAAGTAACTCTTTTACTTGTTTACTGAGCCCTTCCTTTTCCCTAGAGTCGTGTGTTGTACAATAATGCAACTGGCTTTGCATTGTCAACTAGATATATGCGGAAGTCTATCCCGCGTTTTAGGGGGCAAACCCCTAACCTAAAAGAAACATCTGTGTACTCATGGACTACTCTAACGGATCGTAAATTATCAACAGATGCATCAAGAGATTCGAGGTAACTAAGCATGATAGAACCCTTAGGGTTACACGAGATTTCGAGGGTATTACCGAGGCGAGTCAAAAGTCTAACTACCCTCCCTCCACAATTGAGAATGACACCATTACTGGATAACCAATCCATCCCTAGAATCAACCCATGGCCCATGAAACCAAAAACGTAAGCATTACATCTAAACTCAACGCTTAGTATAGATATTCCCAAATCCAAACAAATCATAGATGAACGAGCCGAACCACCAATTGGATTTGAGACAATAATGGGATCCTCTACTATATAAGTACTAAGATGCAGAGACTCAACTATGGAAGCAGATAGAAAAGAATGTGAAGCGCCAGAATCAAACAAAGTTCTAAGAGGATGATTGAAAAGAAAAAATCAACTCTCAACAGAAACGTTCCTACCTCTCTTAGCTACACCAGCAGTGAGAGCATGCAATTTCCCGCTAGAAGATTATGTCCTTTGCCCTTGTCCTTGTCCTTCGGCAATCCTTGATAAGTTGCCCTGCTTCACCATATTGAAAACAACCACCTGTCTTCTTCTTCCTACAATTAAATAACCTGCTATACCACAGAAAAGACACTTCCTCTTGTCACGGAATCTATTATTTCTTCCACCCTTCTTATATTCCAATCCTCGTTTGTGATTCTTCCACTTTGGTCTCTTTCTTTTCACCTTTCTCTTTCTGCGAGGATTAAGCCGTATCAACAAGCTTACTATTCTTGGGCTTGTGCTCCTTATCCCAAAATCCCGTACTCTTATCCTTACTATCCTTGTGTAACTTGTTGATAAGTTTCTCGAAACTACCTCCATTGCACGACAACCTACAAAGCTTGAAAAGAAGATTAGCCGCAGGTGAAACTACTATGGCTATAGATGGAGGTTGGGCAATACTTCGCCCTCGACATGTGCCATATGCCTACGAAACTATGGCGAAAAGAAAGGAAGAAGAGGTTTAAATAGAATCGAAAGATAGTGCATATGGCTTTGGGGAATATGCCTTTTTAAAAACAATACATTTCTCTTGAAAAATGCTTCTTTAAAACATGTTTTTGAAAATACTTCTTTATAAAAATGCTTTTGAAAACGGGTTTCAAAATCCTTTATCTGTTCTGGTAACCTTCAGCTCTAATACCACGTGTAACACCCCACCTCCATTAAGATAACTCACAAAGGGAATGCAATAACTTTAGTGGAGCGTCATGAGTGTATAGAACAGATAAATTACAAAACAGACAAAATTTAAACAGCAGAAAATAAATAAAACTTTACTTTATTGATAAATAGCAGCTTGATAAAACAGCTTGTACAAAGATTATCTTCCAATACCCATTACAACAAATCATCTGTCTCGTTTAACAAAATAAAGAAGCATAAAATGACAGTGATATTCCCCAATAAAGTATGAGCCAGCCATAGCAGTGGAAAAGAGAGTCCAAAGCAATACACCGTCTATCTTCGAGCTTAGGAAGAAAACTGAGCTAAGTGGTAGTATTCCCTCCCTGTGAACCTAGGGGGGGGGGACGGAAGAAAAGAAGGCGAAAGAAAACGGATCAGACATAAGTCTGGTAAGTCCAGTGATTATTCAGCATGTAAACAGGTAAAAGGATCATGACATGAATAAACTGAATACCAGACATAACCATGATAATAAGCATAGCAAGACAACAAATGATGATCGTTAGATATGACAAGGTAAGATACACAGAATGCGCTTCGGTTCTTTCTCTGATTTCCAATTTTCTCCGCACCACCCAACTAGCATCCTAACTAGCGTCTTTTAATGAATGATTCATAATCCCTACTAGTGTCCCAACTAGTATCCTGTGAAAAAGGATCTGTATCCCCTATTAGTGTCCCAACTAGTATCCTTTGTTATAAAATAAGGTGATCCCAACCTCGCAATTGTGGTAGCCTTCAGGTGTACATCTAGTATGAGGATCTTACCTCAATCAGCCTAATTGCCTTGAAGATGTTAGATGTACCCTTACTACCGTATCGATCGGCTCCCTACTTGTATTAATTTTCCTTGTGTTTGTGTTAGTCGGCCCTCTCTTGCATGTAGATACCCTATGCTGGTCCCACCATAAGGTTTATCAATCCCTATGATAGCAACCCGACACAAATTCTAGATGCACGGTGTATACTACTAATGCCCAATGCCTGCTTTTCCATGCCGGAGCACATGCACGCCCATACTCCGTCGGAACTACACTGCTGCACCACCTGCCGCTATTTTGACCGCTTATAATCAGCCCAGTAATCGTGCCCCACCCTGCCTAGCTCAAGGTACCCTGATACATCCATGTGGGTTACAACTGAAATGGGTCCCTGTTACTAGGGTTTCCTAGGGTCTATTCGTATACCCCCCAAATTGGCTAAGTGTTATCCATCCATTCCAGTTAACTTAACCCATCCACCCGTCATGTCATGTTGGTTAAGTGTTTCTTATTAACTTAACCCTTCTCATTCTTCACATTGTAATTGGTTAAGTGTTTCCTATTAACTTAACCATGTACATTCATCATATTATATTGGTTAAGCGTTTCCCATTAACTTAACCCCAATCGTTCATTGGTTAAGTGTTAACTTAACCCTACCACTTGTCATGTTACATTGGTTAAGTGTTGCCCTCTTGTGTTACTTAACCCTTCCACTTGTCATGTTACATTGGTTAAGTGTTGCCCTCTCGTGTTACTTAACCCTACCACTTGTCATGTTACATAGGTTAAGTGTTGCCCTCTAGTGTTACTTAACCCTACCACTTGTCATGTTACATTGGTTAAGTGTTTCTTTCTTGTGTAAACTTAACCCTACCCATAACGACCCGTATTCTACGCATCATAGGACAATAGAATATTTATTTCTTTCACATACGAAGTCGTATGGTCATGTAACTTTGGGAGACGACTATTGGGGTCATTTCCCATGTTCGTGATTTTTGTCGATTTTTAAATGACCATTTTACCACTAGTTGGTACTGTTTTGGGCATAACTTTTGACTGGAAATGAATTTTGACCTGAAACCACTTCCATTGGCTCCGGATGATGGTTTACAATTCCGTAGAGTGGTCACATTAGCCAAACGGACTCACCGTTTGGGAGATATGGCTGAAACAATTTTCGGATAGTGAAAAGCAGCTTAATTGGACTTAATCGGGTAATTAGCAGCTAGGCCCAAAGGGGATTTCGGGATTGGAGATGTATAGGGGCTGATTAGGGTTAGAAAACATTTCTTCCAGCCGCCTCTTTCATTCTTGAACCCTAACAATGGCTGCCAACATCTAGAAACAACCCCAAATCACTTTCTAATCAAGTTTTGGCTTAATCTATATCAAATTAAGGAGAGAAAACACGAAAGCAAGGTTAGAGCTACTGTTAGACACCAGTATTCACCCAAATCAGCGAGGTTTCAGTTCTGAGAATTTTATTCGTGGCCAAGGTGAGTGATTAGCATCGTTTTGACACTAATTACAGTTAATTAAGGGTAATTAGTGAAGATTAGCGAATTTATACACTAATAAATTCTGGAAAAATATCTATAAATTCGAAAATAATATTTTATGCCTCTAGTAGAAATTTGGTTTAATTTGGTTAAGTTTTGTTAACCCTATGATTAGTTTTGCTTAAACATGCTTAAGGGAAAATATGGGGTTTTGGGTATATTTGATCCATTTTAACATGTAAATTCATTGTTTTGGTGTTTGTGGTTAGTTTGCTATGTTGCTATGACTGTTTGACATGTTTTGTGATTGATTAGAATAGTTAGATTGGTCGAAAACGTCGTCGAATGGCGTAAAACACTTGCTGTAAGAGTTGCGGGAAACGTGCAGGTTCTGGACCGGATCGGATCAGATATGGGGCCTCGGATCGGATAAGTTGAACTGGGCAAGGGATTCGATCGGATCGGAACTTGACACTTGAGAAAACTGGAAAAAAGGAAGGCCACGCTAATTGAACTGGGATCAGATCGGATAGAGGAGGAGAGATCGGATCGGAGCATGTGAAGAACGAGGGAGCTGATCGGAGCGGAAGCACGGACTGGATGGGAGATGGCAACCCGACCCGAAGTGGGACACCCGACCCGAACCGATGCGACGCTGTGGACCCGAACCGAACCGCTACAGGAGAAGACTACGAACCGAACCAACTCAAAGTAGAGGACCCGACCCGAACCGATGGCTAGAAAGGGAATCCGACCCGACCCGGTGTTGACCAATAACCCGAGATGCAAAGGTAGTCCGATATGGGAAGTTAGAGCTCAGGATCCAGTTGGGAACCAATGAGTTCGCTTCATGATTGGGCTTTGCTGCGGGACGTGTGCCAATGGGCTATCGATGTCTATGACTTTGGATCACTATGTATGGGAGGTACGTGAACGGATTTAGGGCCACAGTGGCCTAGGTACGACTAAAGGGCTATAAACCAATGAAGTGGGGTCATTTGTAAAGATTTGGTCATGACTCCATGTGGTAAGCTTGGTAGTAGCAGTTGTTGTACAAGTTGAACACCGTCACTACTTCGATGGGTCTAGTGATTGACAGTGGTGGACATCGAACGCTTTACGCACTGAGTGAGAGATGTGAGGATGGTTGCTATGGTTGATTTGTTTGCCATCATTATGACATGCACACCTCACCCCGTATTCTTTACACTATTTATTATGGCACCTAGGAGTACTGTACGGTATGTGGTACTAACTCTTTGGTTGCAGGTCCAGGTTCAGGTATGGTTTAGTATACCTGTTATTGTTCTGTTTAGATGCTTATCGCTCATACCAGGCTTTGTGTCTGACCCAGAGTTTTATGTCTCTTCTTATTACTCTGGGTGCTCACACGAGTATACTAGAGACACGTTAGCTGGTGATGCATGGGTTGATGATCCGGAGACGAGCATGAGGCTTCCACGTAATATATATATAGTGTTCTCCCTGTGTTGTTGAAGATCACTGCTTGGGCATTAGTGGTGCATCTTCTACTTTAGCTTTCTTTTGTTTAGAGACAGTAAATTTGGAAAGTTGTAATAAGCTGTATTTGGATTTCCGCTGCTCTGATGTTGATGTTGGTTTTAGTTATCAGCTTATGCACTGTCTCACCTGTTTTATGTCAAGTGTGTTATTATTATATTTTATTCCATGCGCTGTGAGACATTCTACAGGTTCCTCATTAGTTAATTCCCTTCTTTCCTTTCCTTGGCGACCGTTCTGTGCTAGTCGGGCATGTGTACAGCGCACTTTCGGAGGAAATGTCGGCTGGTGCGGGGCGGGCCGTCACACTTGGTATCATAGCTCTAGGTTGCGTAGTTAACCTAGGGAAGTTATTAGGGAGAGATAGTATACGTATATGAGAGAGCGTATTTGTGATTATTTTGGTTTTCAAAAGCTATATATACTATTACTAGTATAAGGGTGAAGTCGTACTGCACTAGCACCACTATGGGTCGTTAATCATTTCCTTTTACAGATTGACGATGAGCCGATATGCTAGAGGTACCGGTAGAGGGGCCAATAATGGGAATGCTGCTGACATGAGGACGATGTTTACTGACCTCATGAGAGAGATGCTTAGGGATGTGCAGAGGGCAGCTCCCAATGATGGAAATGGTGGTAGTCCAATAGTGCAGGCGCCGAGAGTCGACTTCGCCAAGCTGAATAAGGATTATACTAGCCTTGGTGGGAAGCCGTTCCATGGAACGGAGTCGGCTACGGATGTTCGGGATTGGTTGGATAGTTGCGAACGTATCTTCGAGGATTTGGGTATCGAGGATGCGATGAAGAGAAAGCTAGCGTCCCGTCAGCTGCAAGGGCAGGCAATGAATTGGTAGAATGCTATAAAGGCAGCCACTCCCGAAGATCAGACTACTTGGGAGCAGTTTAAGATTCGCTTTAGCGAGAAGTTCATTCCAGCTGCTCAGAAGTCAGTGCTGTTTAAGAAATTCTTGGAGCTCAAGCAGAATGGCGGAGCTGTCTCGGAGTATATTGCTGAATTCGACACTTTGTCGAAGTATGGGTTATCTCTTATTGATACTGCTGAGAAGAAGAATTAGAAATTCATAACTGGTTTGGATCAGTACTTGGGGGAAAGGCTTATTAACCACATCGATGAGACGTTTGAATTGATTGTGGGGAAAGCATTGAGATCAGAAAGTCACTACCCTAAGCCGAAGACTGAGGTTGCATCTGCAGAAGCTCCAAAACCACAAGCTAGTGGTGGAGGCAAGGGTGGTTCCCAGAATAAGAGAAAGCAGAGTCAGACTAAGGATGGCCAGAAGAAAAAGAATAAGCAAGATGTTGAGTGCTTCAACTGTGGTAAGAAGGGCCATTATGCTAGCAACTGTCGGGCCAAGCCAGCGGATAGGAAGTGCTTCAACTGTGGACAAATGGGACATCACATGGACAAGTGTCCGCAACCCCCCAAAGAAAAGCAAATGGTGAAAGCATATGCCCTTAATGCTATTCCTTCTTCGTCGAATGCCCCAACCGTGGCGGAGAAGGGAAAGAATGTCGTCATTCAAGGTATGCTTTCTGTTTATGATGTTTCTGTTAGAGTTTTGTTTGATACCGGAGCTTCCAGTTCTTTCATATCCAGTGACCTGGTAGATAGGTTGGGATTGGAGCCCGAGATTGTCGATAGACCTTCAGTAGTGACGAACCCGATTGGTGGTTCAACTAGCCTTAGCATGATTTGTCGTAATGTGGTCTTATCGAGTCACGGATGCATGTTTGTTTGTGATTGCTTTGTTTTGGGCTTTACTGGGTTTGGCATTATTTTGGGAGTGGATTGGCTCCAAAGATACGGGGTGGTGGTGGACTGTGAGGGCTTTTTGGTGACAGCTAGAGCGGATGATGGGCGTAGGATAGTGTTTGGTGGTCTACCCAGTGAGGGGGTATTGGCTAGTTTTCTAAACTCCCTCGACATTCCGCATAGTGAGTTGTCAGGTTTGCCCATGGTTGGCCAGTATCCGGATGTTTTCGAAGAAGTGACCGGGCTTCCACCACATCGAGAGATTGAGTTCCGTATTGATTTGGTGAAAGATGCCAGACCTATAGTGATGCCACTTCGTCGTATGGCACCAAGGGAGCAGCGAGAGATCGAGGTGCAAGTCAGCGATCTTTTGAAGAAGGGATTTATCAGAAGGAGTGTTTCTGAATGGGGAGCACCAGTTGTGTTTGCTACCAAGGCAGATGGTTCCCTTCGGTTGTGTGTAGACAACCGCGAGTTGAATAAAGTGACGAGGAAGAACAAGTATCCTCTACCGTGGATAGATGGTTTGTTCGATCAGTTGAGTGGCGCGAGAGTATTTTCTCAGTTGGATCTCGCGACAGGTTTTCATCAACTTAGAGTGGAAGCTGAGAGCATAGCTAAAACGGCTTTTCGAACGCCGTCTGGATTTTATGAGTGGTTGGTCATGCCATTCGGGCTGACCAATGCCCCAGCATATTTTGTGGATCTTATGAATAGGGTATTCAGAGATCAGTTGAGTAAGTTTGTCCTTGTGTTCATGGATGATATTTTGGTCTATTCGAGGACAGAGGAAGAACACAAGGAACACTTAAGAATAGTGATGGAGGTGTTGAGAAAACACCAATTGAAAGCAAAGTTTTCTAAGTGTCACTTCTGGAGGAGGGAAGTGAGGTTCTTGGGCCATGTTGTATCAGAGAATGGTATTGCCGTGGAACCGGCGAAGGTGGCTGCGGTACAGGATTGGCCTACGCCCAATAATGCAACAGATGTAAGAAGTTTCTTGGGGTTAGCTGGATATTATCATAAGTTTATCCAGAACTTCTCCAAGATAGCAGCACCGTTGACTCAATTGACTAAGAAGAATCAAGCTTTTGTGTGGGATGAAGGGTGCGAGAATGCATTGAAGAGTCTGAAGGACAAGTTGACATGCGCACCAGTGTTAGTCATCCCTAAGGGGAATGAAGAGATGACGGTATACACGGATGCCTGTGGTACCAGACTGGGTGCTGTATTGATGCAAGGTGGTAGGGTTGTAGCTTATGCAAGTCGGCAATTGAAACCGCACGAGAGAAGATACCCTACCCATGATTTGGAATTGGCAGTGATCGTGTTCGCATTGAAGATGTGGAGACACTATCTCTTGGTAGAAAGATTCGAGTTGTTTACCGATCATAAATCGTTAAAGTATCTCTTCTCCCATAAGGATCTAGATCTCCGACAACAAAGGTGGATAGAATTCTTGGCTTCCTATGATTTTGACATCGCATATACACCAGGAAAGGGCAATGCCGTAGCCGATGCACTGAGTAGAAGACATGCCAGTCTGGGGGCTATGTTTCTTGAATGGAAGCAACTGGAGTACATCGCAGGGTTTGATTTCAGACCAAAGTGCGAATTGGATCCAGGAATGTTAGCAAGTTTGACGATCAGACCCACTTTGATTGAACGGATCGGCTCTAGTCAGAGGGACGATCCTAACTATTGGAAATCATCTCCAAGTTAGAGATGGGTATCAATGAGGAGATGAACAAATATGGGCTTGATCGAAGTGGATGGCTTAAAAAGAATGGAAGACTAGTTGTACCCAATGTCAATGGATTGAGAGATGAAGTGCTTAGAGAATGTCATCACTCAAAACTGACTATACACCCCGGTGGTAACAAGATGTATCGAGATATGAAGCAGACCTACTACTGGGAAAGAATGAAAAGAGACATTGGGAAGTTTATATCCAAATGCTTGAATTGCCAGCTAGTTAAAGCTGAGCAAAAGAAGCCTAGTGGGTTGATGCAACCATTAGAAATTCCGGAATGGAAATGGGAACAAGCGTCAATGGATTTCATTGATGGGTTACCAAGGACTAGATCGGGTCATGATAGCATTTGGGTAATTGTGGATTGATTGACTAAGAGTGCAAGATTTATACCGGTCAAATCGACCAGAACGGCAGCCAAGTTGGCAGAATTGTATATGAAGTGGGTAGTGAGATTTCATGGAGTACCTAAAAGCATTGTGAGTGACTGAGACCCGTTGTTCACTAGTGGGTTTTGGAAGAGCTTACAAGAGGCTCTAGGGTCAGAATTACATCTCTGTACTGCATATCATCCTCAGACCGACGGTCAGACGGAGAGGGTGAATCGTATTTTGGAAGATCTCTTGAGAGCATGTATATCGGATTTTGGTGGATCGTGGGATGACCATCTGCATCTAGTAGAGTTTGCATATAATAATAGCTACTAATCCAGTATCGGTATCTCTCCATATGAAGCTTTATACGGAAGACCGTGCAACTCGCCATCACGATGGATAGAGACTGGCGAGAAGTTTATGCTTGGACCAGAGGTGGTGAGGGAAACTTCAAATAAGATCAAGATCATTCAACAACGAATGAAGGCTGCCCAAGATAGGCAGAAGAGTTATGCTGATAAGAGGAGAAGAGGCTTAAAATTCTCCGTTGGTAACTTTGTGTTTATCAAGATTTCTCTGTTGAAGAGCGTGATACGATTTGGCAGGAGAGGTAAGTTGGCACCAAGATTTGTTGGCCCATTCCCTGTTCTTGAACCAGTCGGGAATTTGGCATATAGAGTTGGCTTACCAGAGAAGATGGCAGGAGTTCACAACGTATTTCATGTTTCCCAACTAAGGAAGTTCGTTCACGACCCAGATATGACTATTTCACCTGATCAGTTGGAGGACTTCGAAGTAGAACCCGAGGCGGTTGGGAACCGCAAGCCGGTCCATATTGTCAAGCACGATACGAAGCAACTTCGAAGGAAGGCGGTGAAGCTAGTCAAGGTTCAGTGGGGCGAGGACGAGAATGATTGCACTTGGGAGACAGAGGAGAACATTAGGAAGACATATCCAGAACTCTTCGCCTGGTAAGATTTTAACTTCGATTTAGTTTTCCGCATACTAGGATAGGCTTGTTTGCTTGTTTTGCATATTTGATTGTTGTATGTGGCTGTTAGGCATGCGGGATCTTTGTATGTTTTAGGTTAAGGAATTTCGGGGACGAAATTTCTTAAGGGGGGGAGAGTGTAACGACCCGTATTCTACGCATCATAGGACCGTAGAATATTTACTTCTTTCACATACGAAGTCGTATGGTCATGTAACTTTGGGAGACGACTATTGGGCCTATGTTCATGATTTTTGTCGATTTTTAAATGACCATTTTACCACTAGTTGGTACTGTTTTGGCCATAACTTTTGACTAGAAAGGAATTTTGACCTGAAACCACTTCCATTGGCTCCGAATGATGGTTTACAATTCCGTAGAGTGGTCACATTAGCCAAACGGACTAACCGTTTGGGAGATATGGCTGAAACAAGTTTCAGATAGTGAAAGATAGCTTAATTGGGCTTAATCGGGTAATTAGCAGCTAGGCCCAAAGGGGATTTCCGAATTGGAGATGTATAGGGGCTGATTAGGGTTAGAAAACATTTCTTCCAGCCGCCTCTTTCATTCTTGAACCCTCACAATGGCTGCCAACATCTAGAAACATCCCCAAATCACTTTCTAATCAAGTTTTGGCTTAATCTATATCAAATTAAGGAGAGAAAACACGAAAGCAAGGTTATAGCTGCTGTTAGACACCAGTATTCACCCAAATCAGCGAGGTTTCAGTTCTGAGAATTTTATTCGTGGCCAAGGTGAGTGATTAGCATCGTTTTGACACTAATTACAGTTAATTAAGGGTAATTAGTGAAGATTAGCGAATTTATACACTAATAAATTCTGGAAAAATATCTATAAATTCGAAAATAATATTTTATGCCTCTGGTATTTGGTTTAATTTGGTTAAGTTTTGTTAACCCTATGATTAGTTTTGCTTAAACATGCTTAAGGGAAAATATGGGGTTTTGGGTATATTTGATCCATTTTAACATGTAAATTCATTGTTTTGGTGTTTGTGGTTAGTTTGCTATGTTGCTATGACTGTTTGACATGTTTTGTGATTGATTAGAATAGTTAGATTGGTCGAAAACGTCATCGAATGGCGTAAAACACTTGCTGGAAGAGTTGCAGGAAAAGTGCAGGTTCTGGACCGGATTGGATCGGATATGGGGGCTCGGATCGGATAAGTTGAACTGGGCAAGGGATTCGATCGGATCGGAACTTGACACTTGAGAAAACTGGCAAAAAGGAAGGCCACGCTAATTGAACTGAGATCGGATCGGATAGAGGAGGAGAGATCGGATCGGAGCATGTGAAGAACGAGGGAGCTGATCGGAGCAGAAGCACGGATTGGATGGGAGATGGCAACCCGATCCGTCCCGAAGTGGGACACCCGACCCGAACCGATGCGACGCTGTGGACCCGAACCGAACCGCTACAGGAGAAGACTACGAACTGAACCAACTCAAAGTAGAGGACCCGACCCGAACCGATGGCTAGAAAGGGAATCCGACCCGACCCGGTGTTGACCAATAACCTGAGATGCAAAGGTAGTCTGATATGGGAAGTTAGAGCTCAGGATCCAGTTGGGAACCAATGAGTTCGCTTCATGATTGGGCTTTGCTGCGGGACGTGTGCCAAGGGGCTATCGATGTTTATGACTTTGGATCACTATGTATGGGAGGTACATGAACGGATTCAGGGCCACAGTGGCCTAGGTACGACTAAAGGGCTATAAATCAATGAAGTGGGGTCATTTGTAAAGATTTGGTCATGACTCCATGTGGTAAGCTTGGTAGTAGCAGTTGTTGTACAAGTTGAACACCGTCACTACTTCGATGGGTATAGTGATTGACAGTGGTGGACATCGAACGCTTTACGCACTGAGTGAGAGATGTGAGGATGGTTGCTATGGTTGATTTGTTTGCCATCATTATGACATGCACACCTCACCCCTGTATTCTTTACACTATTTATTATGGCACCTTGGAGTACTGTACGGTATGTGGTACTAACTCTTTGGTTGCAAGTCCAGGTTCAGGTATGGTTTAGTATACCTGTTATTGTTCTGTTTAGATGCTTATCACTCATACGAGGCTTTATGTCTGACCCAGAGATTTATGTCTCTTCTTATTACTCTGGGTGCTCACACGAGCAGACTAGAGACAGGTTAGCTGGTGATGCATGGGTAGATGATCCGGAGACGAGCAGGAGGCTTCCACTTAATATATATATAGTGTTCTCCCTGTGTTGTTGAAGATCACTGCTTGGGCATTAGTGGTGCATCTTCTACTTTAGCTTTCTTTTGTTTAGAGACAGTAAATTTGGAAAGTTGTAATAAGTTGTATTTGGATTTCCGCTGCTCTGATGTTGATGTTGGTTTTAGTTATCAGCTTATGCACTGTCTCACCTGTTTTATGTCAAGTATGTTATTATTATATTTTATTCCATGCGCTTTGTGACATTCTACAGGTTCCTCGTTAGTTAATTCCCTTCTTTCCTTTCCTTGGCGACCGTTATGTGCTAGTCGGGCATGTGTACAGCGCACTTTCGGAGGAAATGTCGGCTGGTGCGGGGCGGGCCGTCACACTACCATTCTTAGCCTGTCTTGTTTCTTAGCTTTAATTCATTCATTAAAGCACCAACCTCTCACATTATATCTATATTGTTGCGATCGCTGGATGTGCCGGGCGGTTCCGGGCAGTCTTACACCGCAACTCAATATAACCTCGGGTTTTTGGGCTTAATGCGCTAACCTCTCACATTAAATCTATATTGTTACGGTTGCCGGATGTGCCGGGCGGTTCCAGGCTGTCTTACATCGTAACTCAATCTAACCTCGGGTTAGGCATATTCATCTTTTAATTAATTTACCTATTTACAATTTAAGTTTATATGTAAATTATCCACAGGTGTTGTCAATTCAAGTCATGCCCCAATTACCCTCTAAATTATGTCTATAATTCTAGGTATACAAATTCTACCATTTCATGCTACTAATCATTTACATGATTATGAGCTAATCTATGCCAATAGCATGTAGTTTAATATTTTTCCCCAACATCTCCCCCGTTATTTGTTCGCATAATTCACATAGAACGTTAGGCTCTCTAATTAGCCTAACTTATAAACAAAAGGGAAAAGAAAGGGGCATGTAATATTTCAATAGGCATAAACAATATAGATCAACATGCATAGTATAAATTTGGGATATAACGACATAAACTTAATTAAGCATATAAACGTGATCTTACATTTAAATTAGATCCAATTAACATGCGAACTAGCATAGATCTAATTGTATAAGCATGAACTTATATAGATCTTAAACATGTGTACTAGCTTGGACCTAAACATGTAAGCAAGTATGAACATAACTTATCATGTAATTTGCATGTACCGCATGGTAGGTTCAATTGTGTCAATCCAATAGTCCCATAGGCATAGATTGTACAACATGATAAATCAATCACAACAGTCCCATAGGTTTGATAGGTTCCATTTTGTCAATCAAACAGTCTCATAGGCATGATAGGTGTCATTACATCAATCACAATAGTCTCATAGGCAAGATAGGTGTCATTACATCTATCACAATAGTCTCATAGGCACGATAAGTGTCATTAAATCTATCACAATAGTCTCATAGGCACGATAGGTGTCATTACGTCAATCACAATAGTCTCATAGGCACGATAGGTGTCATTACATCAATCACAATAGTCTCATAGGCACGATAGGTGTCATTACATCAATCACAATAGTCTCATAGGCATGATAGGTGTCATTACATCAATCACAATAGTCTCATAGGCATAGGCAATTCAGAATTGACAAAAGGATAGGCACGAATAGAATTAGGCATAGTTCTAGATCCAGTTATTACAATCATGATTTCTTATTAGGTGTTCACATCTAAACAATAACTGTACTTACAGAAAAAGGACGGATCTTGATTTCTAGGATCTGATTTCTGAATTTGAAAAGCTATCCTTTGATGTAGACGTTTGATTCTCTAGTTCTTCTAATTGATTCCTAGTTTGAATTTGATTCTCTAGTTTGGGGTAGATGAATGGAGGCTTAGGCTAGCTTGTAGACGAACATCATGACAGCACCATAGTTTTAGGGTTATGATGTTAGGGTTTAGGTTTAGCTACGTATATATAGATGTCTAGGATTATTTAGAGCCCTTAGATGAACTAGGAGACCATCAGAACCACCCAGCTCAAATACACATCATCCGGCCACTCAGAAGAAGACACATCATCACAGAACACACCAGAATTGTGCTCTGAATCGGTATGGGCACACTTGGCAGGTACGCCAGTACATTTTTGTACTGGCGCACTTGTGAAGTGCGCCAGTGCATTCTGCTCAACTTCCGGTTTTTCTACCTAACTTCGTTTGTCCATATCTTCTTTATACGGTATCCGTTTTACGCAAATTCGGAATATATCTCAAGTAGAATTCCGAGACGAACGCAATGGCGTAACCCGTTTCATCTAATTATTCTTTTAATAATTAATTATTCTTTAATTATATCTTATGTCCCATTTTAAAATTATGGGGTGTTACATGCACCACCATGCGCGGAGGCGCCCTTCCTGGCTCTACGCCGCTGCGAAGTCCGATCGACACATCACTACATGGTTTGAGAGATAATCGCGACTCTAGTTCTGAACCAAACCGCTGACGTAACGGTTTATATAAATTAAACTGTTTTTAACAGTTAAAATCGTCGCAAACTGTGATTATAGAATAAAAATCATATCATTTTGCTATGTTATCGAAATCCAGTGAAACAAGAGACACCGGGACCGTGAAGACGTCTTCTACATTCTAGAAGATACCGGAGATTTTTTTAGAGCTTGCTACAATTTTAGGCGAAGCCGAAAGCAATGTGAGATTTATAAAATAAATTTAATTTAGAAATAAAATATATTAGGTTGTAGACGGAGTTTAGAAACTCCCGACACCGTCGTCCACAAACCATGGATGACTTGTTTGAGTTGTGATGTGAAATTTGGTTGATATTGCGAATGGTTGATTATGGTTGATTGTAGTTGAAACGAAATTGGAATTGGTTGTGGAAAAATTCAATGTGATATGAAAATGATCGAAATGTTTAGATTATTAGGATAAGCCCCTTAGGGAACGCCGCGAGGCCTAAGGAAGTGCGAGGAGCCGTACTCGGGACGGTGCCGGTTTTAAACCCGCTACCGTTATGCTACCAAAATATTCTGAAATATTCATGTATTTGAATTTTATTCATGTATTGAAATATATTCATGTGTTGAATAAATTATTTAAACAATAAAATTAACATTTTTATTGTGTATATGAATCGCTAGGTATATTCATATGATGAGTAAATTGTTTGAACGATAAAAATCACATTTTTATCAAATATACGAAGTGTTAAATATATTCATGTGTTGAATAATTTCTTTGAACGATAAAAATATTATTTTTATCAAGTATATGAACCATTAAAAATATTCAAGTGTTGAATAAATGGTTTGAACAACAAAATTAACATTTTTATTGTATGGATAAGTCGCTAAAAATATTCATGTGTTGAAATAAATATGTGTGAGTTAAAAATATTATTTTAACCCGTATATGAAGTGAAAATGGTTTGGAAATCGAAGAATGAATTATATATATATATAAATTAAAATAAAATGAATAACGATGTTGTAGTTCGCGTTTTGGAATCGCAATTTTAAACGATTATACCGAGAGATCCAACCATCGGATTTTCCCGAAACTGGAACCTTGGGTCTGCTTTGAAAAGATCTTTCCAACGATATAAAATTTGTAAAGATCCAACGGTTAGATTTTCATATATGTGTAAATAAAACCTGAAGAAAAACAGCGCCAGGGCCGCATTATGTCCTGAAGCATCATTTATATAAATAAAAATAGCGAAAAATTGTTATAAAATATTATAAACGATTTGAAATGGAAATAAACCAAATTTACTTGGTTTATTGGATATTTGATGGTTGAATGTGTTTGACATGAAAATTATATTAATGAACGGAATTATAGATGTCAAATAATTTAACCATGGAAAGAATTGATTTGAATTCTAAATATACGTGAATTATTTGAAAAGGCCGAGTTAAATCTCATTTCAAATAATTGATCGACGATAAGAAGTCGAAGATATCAAGACGGTGCAAGACCGACGATCTTCACATCGAATGGATGGTTACTGATGCCTTTGATGGGAGTTGCTGCCTTGAAAGGGTTACAGTGGTGGTTGTCCGGACGTACTTGTTGATCGTTCGGATGTGCGAGAGCCTCTCTCCTGTATTGTACATATGGGACGAGGAATAAGGTGCCTCCAGCTTTGTTCAGACCCAGAACGGACTTGTAAATGGACTGTGTGTCTGACATTGGATTTTATTCTATGTTGATTGATCTTTATTAAATATACATCTGTTTGGTGGTGGAGAATTTTATTCTCTTGCTTAACACCATCCTCTGAGACGTACGAGCTCAGAGGTTGTATATCGATAGACATCAGTCGTATGGCGTGAATTGCCTGTGTGGCATGCTGAGATGCAGTGATCAAGGCTTTTTGTTGAAAAGAAGAGCCTTGTGGTTGATGATCAAAGCATAGATTTAATATAGCGCCGCTTTGTGTATAGCGTTGATTCGCGAACTTCACACCCCGGTATGAACCAAAAAGGGGATGAAGGACGGCAGGGAGGATGACACGTTTCTTTCTAGCTAGAGGTGGTGTCAGCGTTTACAAGCCCTGACATTTTTATATTTTTACCTATGTGGTTGATGGAAAGCGAGACATCTCGGATATATCAGTCACTACGGGTATGATGGATTTACGCCCCATAAGGCGGGGAAACGTGTGTTCAGGCATAATAATCCACTTGATATGTGGGCCGACCCTGCATTTTCCTAGGTGCGGTTGCAGCTGTATCCTTAGGCTCGGGCTAGACAGTCTCGAATTCAGTAAGGATGACCTTTTGCCTTGGTTCATGATGGAAATCCAAACTTCCAATACGACATGTGCAGTTTTGATTATAACCTATATATGGCGGCATAGTGGCATGGGACGCCCATGTCGTCTATGATTGATATATTATGATTGAAATTGTTTTTGAAACATACAAACACTAGTAATAGTATCAAATGATTCCATTTTATTCGTATCAAGCATATTTTGGCCAATTAAAGGTAAAACTCTATCCTCCGGTTTGCGTTGCATTGTGTGTTGCGACTTGAGTCTTATATTGGCTTCATTTTTCTAAAAAGCATTGCGTTGTTTAAATACTTTACTTTATTTCATGCACTGGCAATCACTGGAGTAAACTCGTTCCGCGTTAGTGGCGTGGTCCTATGATTTGCCTTATTATTATTGTTTAACCAGGTAGATTTCTCAAACCAGTCCCCTGACTGACTTGTAGTTTGTTTCACTTTGCAAACTCGGGTGCCCTTATTTTCTACATGGGCAGCCTTGTATTCAGGTTTTAGAAGACTCATTTTTGGATAGCTATGGAGCTGGAGCTGGACTTTATCATTTCAATTGTACTGTTTCAGTCACTATCATGTATATTATGTTTGATTCCACTGCAGACAACTTATATTAAGATGAAACTGTATTATGTACTAAGTATGATCCTATTATGCTGTGTAACTCTGATGTTGTTATTATTTCCAGTGTAATTTGATGTACATTATCTGGTGTAATTATATATTTCTGTTCTGCTATCATTTTTTTATGTGTTATATTCCATTGATTATCCTTGCCACCTTTACACAGGGGTTTGGGTCGTCGCAGATTACCATGCTCAATCGAACATGCAGGAGATCTACATGTCCAACCGTACAATGCTTCACATGGTGATATTTTCAAACTTGCTTGGAAGCTATTATTATATGAGAACTCAACCAAATGTATATGATCTTCCCAAGATCATCCAAATCGAGAATGCAAGCTCTCAACAAATCTTACAAAATACGATTCACTCTCTTAGTCTGACTATCTATTTGAGGATGATATGCAGTGCTAAGATTTAAATTTATCCATAACTCAGACTGAAATGCCTTCCAGAATTTACTGGTTAAGATCGGATCTCAATCACTGACTATTCTTCACGGAACTCCATGCAGTCTAACAATCTCTTTCACATATATCTAAGTAAGACCCTGAGTTGTTCTTTATTATTTCACTGGAATAAAATGGGCGCTCTTCTTTAGACGATCTACAATAACCCAAATGCTATCATTGCCTTTCTTGGTTCTAGGCGGACCATCAATGAAATCCATAGATATTTGATCCCACTTCCATTCTGAACTCTCTAACAGTTGCAATAACCCAGTGACCTAGATCGCTCTTAACCTGTTGGCAAGTTGGACACTGTTAACATATATAGAAATATTTCTTTTCATAAACTTCCACCAGAATGTGCGCTTTAGGTCTTGATACATCTACTCACCCAAGGATGAATACTAAGCTTAGATTTGTGACATTCATCCATTACCTCTCTTCTTAAATCAGGAATATTTGGAACATAAATCTGTCCTTGTAATCTTAAAACTCCTTTGTTATCAACCTAGAAATTCAGGACTTCGCCTTCCTGAATTCTCTTGTTAATCTTTTGAACAAATTCATCATCTTTTTGAAGAACGGAAATCTTCTCAATTAACGAGGGCACAATAATCAGATTAGCAATGATTGCTTTCTTTCTACTAAGTCCGTCTGCCACAACATTAGCCTTCCTTAGAGTATACAAAATATCTAGATCATATGCTGCAAGAAACTCCAACCAAGGCTGCTGTCTCAAATTCAAATCCTTCTGGGTGAACAGATATTTCAAAGATTTATGATCCGTATATAACACAAACTTCTCACCCAATAAGTAGTGCCTCCAAAAATTTCAGGCAAATACCATAGCTAACATCGCTAAATCATGAGTAGCATACCTTCTCTCATGCTACTTCAAATGACGACTCGCATAAGCAACTACTTTGCCTCTTTGCATTAATACCGCGCCTACTCCTTCATGAGAAGCATCTGTATAGACAGTCAAATCCTGATTACCATCTACAATCATTGATACTAGTGCAATAGTTAATCTTTCTTTCAGCTCCTGAAAAGCTGCTTCACATTCAGACGTCCAACTAAGCTTAGCATGCTTCTTCATAAGCTTCATCAATGGATTAGGTAACTTCAAAAAATCATTTATGAATTTCCGATAATAACTTGCTAGTCCAAGAAAACTTCTAACTTCTATGGGAGTTCTAGGTTGCTTCTAATCTTAAATAGCTGTAATCTTTCCCAGATTTATCGAGATTCCTTCCTTTGACACAACATGACCAAGGAATTTCACTTCTTCTTCCCAGAATATGCATTTAGAAATTTTGGCTTTTAGTATGTTCTTTCTCAAAATTTCCAACACCTATTCTAAATGCTTCGCATGCTCGTTGGCTAACTTCGAGAAGATCAGAATATCATCAATGGAAACTAGCACAAACTTATTCAACACTCCACGGAATACCAGATTCATTAAATCAACAAAATAAGAAGGGGTGTTGCACAACCCGAACGACATAACTAACCATTCATAAAATAAATCTGGACCTATGAAAGCTGTCAAAGGAACACATTGATGAGAACCTATAGCTAGGTCCATCTTCGAAAATACTCGCGCTCCATTCAAGCAATCTAACAAATCATTAATACACGACAGTGAGTATTTATTCTTGAGCGTTTGGTTGTTGAGGTCTTGGTAATCCACACATAATCTGAGAGTACCATCTGACTTAGAAACAAACACCACTACTGCTCCCAAACTCACCAAATTAGGCTTGATTAGACCTTTCCATAACAACTGTAGAGTTTGACCAATCAACTTTTCTTTCTCTTTTAATGTCATTCTCCGAATTGCATGCACAACCGGCCTCACATTCGAAATCGGATCAATTCTGAAATAAATCTCTCTTCGTTGAGGTAAGCTATCAACTTCCTCAAGCACTTCCGCATAATCCTTAACAAGTGGAATGTTCTCGATATAAGTGGGTGAAATTTTAAGAGTAGACCAAAATTCCTTCCTATCTGAACCTTCGCATGGTATAGTGATAATATTCCCAAATTTAGTTTTAACTTTAACAATTCTTTCGGTGCATTTAACTTTGGCTTCATATTTCCTCAACCAATCCAACCCTAGAGTAATATCGAACTCAGCGATATCCATAATGATCAAATCGAAGTAAAACCGAAAGCGAGAATAAGAAATGGACACTATTCAATATAAACAGAGATCAAGGGAACCTCCTATCGGATTGTGAATGCTTATGGGTTCGGTCAGATATATAAGCTTCAAATTCAGTTTCTTAACCATGTTACCTGAAATAAAACTTCGAGAGGCTCCCATATCAAATAATACATTAACAGGAATACCTTTACCTGTAAGCGTACCTTTTAAGACATTTGGCTTTCCGCTGCTAGCAGAAGTTGTTGGAGCATCTGCCATGTTGTAGACGTAGGCAACCTCAACCTTCTTTATCAGTGGGCAATTCCTCGCAATATGTCCTGTCTTATGGAAATTATAGCACTCCATGTTATCTCGGGGTTTCTGGTTAGACTCTAGTTCATTCCTCCTTGCCCTCTTGGTAGCCTTGCACTCATTGGCCCAATGTCCAAACTTGTCACAGATATAACATTTAACATGACTTAATAATCTTAATAAAACCGGAAACTCTAATAATCTTAATTAAAATATTTATTCTTTTCACACGGGGTTTAAGAACAGTGTTACTGAAGACACCATTCACGACAAACCCAAAATCACATTTGATATTAAATACAAGGATCTAAATAGAAATTATATCAGCATATATTCAATATCAAATTCTAAAACCAACACAAATCGTATGGGGAATAATGATATATATCTATCTTCCAAATTCCTCCACAATATCTGTATAGTCACGGAATCCAATATCGAAATATCCCGAAGATGATTTCTAGTCAAATCCATTCTAATTCATACATTGGAAAATCCTGGTTATATCAAACCATTTCAAATCCAATTTATTTATTTAAAAACATTAGATTAATATTCTAGTTAATAAATAGTTCATTTTGATAAAATATATTTTTATCTTTTCAAATATGGCATTTTTCATCCCAACTCTTTCCAAATCATTTATTATGATTTTACACAAATTATTAATATTTTTAATAATTTTATCAAGGCTCGTACAGTCGATTTCCAATAATGGCCACCGGACTACATCCATAACGACCTTTTCCAAATTTGATTTGGACATAATTCCAAATCCAACCGTTAGATTTCAAATCTCTTATATTCGTTGGAAAGCTCTTTTAGATACGAATCCAATAGTTCCGGTTTTAGGAGAATCCGACGTACGGATCTTCCGTAATCTCAATGGTCGAAATTTGCAAACGGTCGCGGCGCGGCGCGTTCTATTCAAGCCACTAATTATATCAATATAATATATATTTCGTTTAAAACTATTTTGTAAATTAGTTTTAAAAACGATTCCCACATTCACTTCAATTTTAAATCAAAATTGAATACTCTTTATCATTATAATATTTAAATGATAATATTCTCAAAATATCAGATTTTGAAATCATTTCCTTTTCGATATTCATTATAAAAATGAATAAAATTGATATAAATATCGTTCACGTCAAAATGGCGCAGATCTAATCAATACGACTTCACATATTTCAGTATTTTCGTGTCCATCCAAAATCGGACATCAGATTCACATTTTTATCCTTTACTGAATATTATTTTAAAATATTCATTATTTTAAAATATTCGTAATTTTAAAATATTCGTAATTTTAAAATATACGTAATTCCTGAATTGGAATCAGACATGATTAATTGCCATATAATGTTATTTATATGGATTTCATACAACACATGTACACAACAATAATGATACACAATCAACCATCATCCAGAGTGCATTACACAACTACATAAGCATTAAATATAAATAATTAACGCTTACAACAGTCTGTCAACCAATCGATTGATATACCACTAAACAATTGGGATTAGTGTATGTCAAATATCATCCTAATACCCGTATGGGGTTTCAACCAACAAATACTGAATATTATTTGTGCAGTCAGGCGATGTGTAAAATTTATCATCCCAATCTATGTTAGTTAAATGGGTGTACATAAACAAATCGTTCGATTCGTAAATGAATATTTATTTTCATTTCAGGAGAATTTTATGCCGTTCATTTATACGTTAAAAATTATACTTCTAACTATAAAATATTTATTTCAACACTTGACTATTTTATATAGTTCATACATTCAATAAAAATAATATTTTTATTGTTCAAACATTTTATTCAACACATGAATATTTTATACAGTTCATATACACATTAAAAATTATATTTTTAATGAACTATATTTATATTTCAGAAAATTTCGGCATTATAATGGCGCGATATTAGAACCGGAGTAATGTCTAGCATTACCCCTCTCCTGATACTGGCTCGTGCCATACACAATAGTCAATCACATTCAATACACCACAATACAATCAATTTTCAACACAACCAAATTTCCACAATACAATCCAAAGAAATAATCATGGTTTGTACAATAAATGGTGTCGAGGGCTAATAAGCCTCGTCTGCAACCTAGAAGATATTTATCTATAAAATAATTTTAGTGAGAAAGAGTTCTCACATTGGGATCCACTCCGCCGTGCTTTTCTGACATTCTGATTTGCTGTTCAGATCCCAGAATTTGCAAACGAACTCCAATCTTCACATGGTCTTTTTTTCTAGCTTAAACATGTCATTTCGGATGACTTTCGCCTAGTGGCCTTTCTTCCGAAAATGCTCCAATTCGCCAGAATTTGCGAAAAGACAATATTTGGACAGCAGAATTTAGATGCATTTTCTGAACAATACCGCAATCCATAATATGACTTCCATATACTCAATTCAAAGAGAAAATCATGCTCTTCGATTTTGGTATTGTGCAGTTTTGGCCAGAAGTGCTCGGTTTGGGAGATATTCGCTGTGGAAGCTCAGGGTGTTATTTGCAAAAACTGAAATTAGTAAAAATTTGTTTTTTAATGGGAGGGGGGGTCCACAGTTGGAGTGGTGGTCGGAGGAGAGGCGCAGGGGGTGGCGCAGGTGGGATGGTGGCCGGAGGTGGCGGTGGTTGGCGGATTTGGGGCTTAGGGTTTGTGAAAAGGGGAGGAAGAGAGGAGGAGAGAGAGGAGGAGGGGGTGGCATTGGCCGGCGGCGCGGCAGCTAGGGAGGGGTGCGCGATGACTGGCGGTGGTGGCTGGAGTGATGGGCGACGGGGGAGAGCAGCAGTTTCTTTTTTTATCTCGTGCTGAACGATGAAGAGAGAGTGAGGGGTGAAGTTAACTTTATATAATTATTTAATTCCAAAAAGTTATTTTTTTTCATTCGAATACCAAATCAAACCCAACAACTATCGCCCCTAACTAATTAACCCTATTCCGGACACAATGGGATATGCCCCTTAAGCCAATTTGACCGTTTTAACCAGTTTTCCATTAAATTAAAATATAAATTAATATAACATTCAAAATTGATTTCAACGTACATTTTAATTTACCGGGGCCACAAACCGACTCCAAAAATTCCAAAAAAATAAATGTACCTATGTTTTGACGATGCGGTTCTAACAAAACTAATTTCATCGAATTTGGAGACTGTTTGAAAAATGGTCATTTTCCAGTCGATTAAATTCAAACTGAAAGTACCAAACGCGTTTTAATTCACCACGCTCACATATTAATTCCAAAAATTACAAAAATTGAAATATAGCAATAATTTGACATTCCGGATCCAAAAAAAGTAGTTTCATCGAAAACAAAGATCATTTGCTAAATGGCTATTTTTAAGGGCTGTGTATTATACTAAAATATATATAAATTCCATAGCGACTAATCTAAATTTTAAACTGGACATAACATTCAATTTATAAAGTGAAATCTCAGTCTCGTACACTTGTTAGAAAGATATAGTTAAACAGATTTAAATATTTCTTGTTTCACTGAATTCCGATTTATTTTGAATCATGTACATTCAGTTAATGTTTAAAATCGAATTTTCAAACTATCGCGCCATTTCCAGTTCGTTTTATAATTAAAATAAATTTATATGTTCTAACTTCGATTAAAATAAATTTTTAGTCACTATTATTTAAAATAAATCATTTTAAATATTCACAATCCTTTAATATAGCTAAAATAAAAAAATTAAAATTGGTTCTGAAATTCCAAGTTGTTACAATGACCATTTTCCTTGTCTTCCTAAGCATTCTTCTTGTCAATATTTTCGTAACGACAAGCCATCACTACTACTTTGGCAACTGGGTGCTCTATATGGGCTATCACTCTATTGTAGTACCTCCTTTGAAGACCCTCAATGAATCCCTTTTTTACCTTCGTTGGGTTCTAAATTAGCTCTGGACCTAAATGAGAGAGTTCATTGAATTTGTTTACATACTCATGGATGGTCTTGTCCCCTTTTTTGATATTAGAAAACTCACCATGTAGGCACTCAACTTCAACCTGGGGAACAAACATTTCTTCGAAAATTTCATTGAACCTTTCCCACGTCATATCATCTCCTACATTACCCACGATTATCACTTCCCACCAAATCAGGGCTTCACCCTTGAGTAACCAAGATGCTAAGAGCCTCTTTCGATTATCCGTCAGTTCTTAGCCTTCGAAGATCCGTTCGTAAGACCACGTCCATGCTTGTGCTTTGATTACGGATCCACTGCTAGTAAATGGTACTCCGCCTAAATTCTTATAATTCTTGGCAATAGTGTCTAGATCAAACTGCGGATGCGGTTTTTGCTGTTATTGAGGCAACACCGGTGCGTTAATAAGCTCTACGGGATCTGGCTGTTGAGCTCCTACGTGATTAGGTTGCTCATTTACAACTGCGATACCACCTCTTCCTCTACCTCTGGCTTTCCTGCCTCTGCGTCTTCCACTAATTTTCTTCTATGTCTGTGAATAACAAGAAAAGAGTCAGTCCAACAAAAAAGATATCTTAAGGAATTGTAAGAGCATTAAAACACATGCATAAATAAAAATGCACTTACTGAGTTATATGCTATTCTACTGTACTCATTCTAGGATATTACTAATCTTATCTCTAATGAGTCACTCATCCTAGAATACTACCGATTCTATCTCCGATGAGTCATTTAATACGTTATACTCCAAAACTAAGGTTAACTATTGGCTCTAATACGAAGCTGACACAGCCTAAGCCTCTGATCGCGGTGGTAAGGACTGCCTATGGAATATAACACATTAATCACATAAGAAGATCACAGAACATAGCATAAAACATAATATCAGAGAACAATATACATCATTTTACATCTGCGAAAATAAACATCATCATTAGAGTTACACAATATTACAGGATCTTACTTAGTACATAATATCGTTTCATCAAATAGATAATAAGTTAGCAACGAAATCAAGTATAATTATACATAAGAAAGTTTTTTGAAAGTTCAAAACAAATGATAAAGGCCTGTCTTCAGCTTCATCCAAAATAGTACATACAACTACGATGCATATCCAAAAGAAAGCAAATAACCTGATCACTTGGATGCCTATGCAAAATTATAGGCACCCGAGTTTGCAAGAAAAAAACAAACTACGAGTCAGTCATGGGACTGGTATAGGAAATCATATTGTTACTTAACTTATTTAAAGATAAGGCACATCACGGGACCACACAATATGACATGGAACGGATTCACTCCAGTCGATCGCCCGTGCATAAAATAAAACAACACAATGCTTTTTAGAAAAATGAAGCCATTATAAGACTCAGGTCACATCACACAATGCAATGCAAGACGGAGGATAGAGTTTTACCTTATAATGGCTAAATATGCTTGGTACGAGAAAAATAAAAATCCTTTGATATTATTACTAGTGTTTTAGTGTATTAAAACAATTTCAATATACATGTATCAATCTTAGACGACATAATACTCCATCCTACTATTTCGCCATATAGGTTGTAACACCCCGGATATTTCTATATATATTTGATTGTGCGTATATGTAAGTATATGCATGGTCATTGATAATTTAAAAAAAATGTTATAAAGGTAATGCATGAATATATGTTAAAAGAAAAAGATTCATGCATTTTAAAAAGGTTAATGCTTTAAATGTGCAAGTTAAAAAAGAGAAACATTAATGAATTGATGGCATGCATAAAAATGGTTAATAAAGAGGGTATCATAATCAGTACATATATATATATATATATATATATATTAAAATGCAAACGGAATAAAGAGGTGAATTAATAACATGCAATTAATAATGTGCATGTGAATATATGCATAAGTTAATATATTGAAAGTCATATTTAATGCATAGAATAATAAGAAAAGCATTGAGCGCATAAAAGTAGAAGGCATTAATTACAATGAATTAATAAATAAATGCATTAAAGGTAAATTGATTGATTGTAAAATAAGGAAGTGCAATCAAAAATAAAAAGTAAGTTAAATGCACGAAGGAAAATTAATTGATTGGAGAAAGAATGATATATGCTACGTAGTCTGAAACGGTTAAAAAGATGGTTTAATCAAAAAGATGGTGTGAAAAGGGGTTATGTAGAGAGGAGGTTAAAAAGAGAAATAAATAATCTAATTTATTAGGGGAAGAATAAACCATATACTTGTTCACATACAATTACTTAGTTTACGCACAGTGGTGAATTATAAATGAAAATAAGTTAAAACTAGCGCTGCGCGTGAACATAGGAATAACAAAACAAAGAAAGAAAAGATTGTCTTGAATTTTTATGTGCAATGAATAAAAATTTCAAATCAAAAAGAGAATATATATATATACATATAAATATATATAATAATAATAGCACATGCCCCTGCGCATGATCTATGGGTGCAACGCACCCTGGCTGTGTTGGCTGGGTTCTGGAATGTTCTTTTCTAAGGTGAGGTGGACGGTTTAGATGAGTTTTTATTTAATCCTAAGGGCCCAGTTCTTCTAACCCACCTATAAATAAAACCTTAAACCCACCGATTTATTCACATAAACTAATGGCGACGCCATGGCCTCCTTCTTCTTCTTCTTCCCCAAGCAATTCTTAAATCTAATCTCTTTTCTTCCTTTCCAAATCTCTTAATAAAATAAAAGATTAGATTTATAATTTCTTCTATTTCAAAATAAAGAGAAAAGGGATTTGGGTCTACAATATACGCCGTAAGAAAGAGATTTTGATCTACGACCTATGCCACAAGAAAAGGGAAAAACTTTGGATGCTAATCTAAATAAGACATAGGAAAACAAAAATCACTGTGAGTGGATTTAAATTACCCTTGTTGAATAATAGTAGAAGTATCGTTTAGCAATTACTCAAGTTAATTTGTTTAATTCAATTGAAATAATTTTATTTTATGTGTATTCTGTTCTTCTTCTTCCCCTTTCCTTTTTATTTTTAAGATTAGACTAACTTCGAGCCTAATCCAAATCTCGCTGAAAAGCATGCGCACGAACAAAGATTGGAATAGTGAAAATGATGTTTGGGAATGTGCATGTGACGGCCCACCCCGCACCAACCGACATTTACTCCAAAGGTGCGCTGTACACATATCCAGTTAGCACGGAACGGGTCGCCAGAAGGAAAAGGAAGAAGGAAATGAACATACAAGGAACCTGTAGAATGTCTCACAGCGCATAGAACAAAATATAATAATAACATACTTGACATAAAACAGGAGAGACAGTGCATAAGCTGAAAATCAGAACTAAACATCATAGCAGCGGAAATCCAAAAGTACAGCTTATTACAACTTTCAAACTGTCTCAAAGCAAAAGTAAGGTAAATGAGGTACACTACTAATGCCCAAGTAGTGACCACCAACGACACAGGGAGAATGTGTATATATATATATATATCATACGTGGAAGCCTCCTGCCCGCCTCTGAATCAGCTACTCGCGCACCACCAGCTAACCTGTCTCTAGTCTGCTCGTGTGAGCACCCAAAGTAATAAGAGGAGACATAAAACTCTGGGTCAGACATAAAGCCTGGTATGAGCGATAAGCATCTAAAGTGAACAATAACAGGTAGACTAAAACATACCTGAACCTGGACCTGCAACCAAAGAGTTAGCACTACATACCGTACAACACTCTAAGGTATCATATCAATCAATATAAGTGTAACAACCCGTATTTCGATAACATGATTAAGACGAGAATCAAGGCAGAATTTAATTTTAAATTCTGAATCAAGTGAAACGGGCTATGCCATTGCGTTCGTCTCGGAAAAATACGCGAAATAGAGTCCGAGTTTTCGAAAATCGGAGTCTGTATGACCAAGATATGGCCTCGCGAAGTTTCACGAAAAATTCCCAAATTAAAGTATACTTAATTAAGTGAAATGGGTTGCGCAGAGAAATATATATATATTGATATATATATATATAATTGAAAATTAAATAAATAAATATGCAAAAATGTTCAAAACAGCGAATTGGGAGAGGGGAATAACCGAACCGGACGATTTTTGAGGTCGACCCGAGCCCGCTGGGTCGACTAGGGGTTAATCCAGGGTGTTTGGCTGTCAACCCGTGGGCCGATTCGCTCAAATGCAGATTTTGCATTTGGATGGTTCTCATGGTTCATCTTTAATCTAAAGGCCCTAGATGGTTCCTACACTTGACTTCTTCCCCAAGACATACTTTGATGGCTTGGATTGAATCTAGGTTTAATCCTATGGCCTAAAACACTTGCCTAATCTATAAATAAGCCCCTAACCTACCCCTAAACCCTCATTATTCATTCATGCAACTAAACTATGGCAAAATTGCTACTCTCATGGCCTCCACTCAACTATCCTAGCCTCCACTTCATTTCTATGAGAGGTTTCATGATTATGAGAGTATTAGAGAGTCCCTATGTTAGTATGAGAGCTTCTCAAGTTGATTTCAAGGCAAAAGCTTTGATCTTTGTTCATAAAGATGGTATTTTTGTTGATTTGGAGTGTTCATCTTTGGGTTTTTGGGTGATGGCATGCATAGGCTTCATCACAATCTTTGTTTTGCATTTCGATTTGTGCCTTCATAGCTATGTAAGCCCTTCCCTACTCTTAGATATTAACTATGAAGTTAAATGTTCATGTTGAAAGTTTGGGTTTGATTAATTAGAATGATGCATGCTATCATGTTATGCAAGTTTATGAAGTCATTATCTTGATCTTATGAACTAAAAGCCACAACCTTTATGTTGAAATGTTGCATTATGCAACATGAGAATCTTCATAATCATTATGTCAACTTGCATATGAAGTCATAATCCTTATATGATGATATATGCGAGTTTCTAGCCATCATTCGATGTCTTTTGTTACCATGATTCGCTTATGTACCAAGTTTGGGTTGATGCATGTTTTTGAGGCTTAAGAATGTAACATGCAAGCTAATGAACACATTTGTGCCTCATTTGCCACCATGATTAACTTGTGGCTTAATACCCATTTTTGTCATTCCTTTGCCAAGTCTCTTCTTTTAATCCATCACGTTGTTGCGAACGTATATGCTAGTTTAAAAAGCGTTGGGGTCACATTATGGGGAAACATAATGACATGAATATGACTTGGGTAAATGGGTATAAACATGAAAACATGTAACGTTAAATATGACATGTGTTTATACTTGAAAACATGACTTGAAGTATAACATGGAAGTTGACATGTAAGTATGCATAAAAACATAAGCTTGGGAATTTACCTATTAAGTTAGGTCTACCCATTGGGAATTTACCTATTAAGTTAGGTCTACCCAATTGCTTGAAAACTTGACTATGAACATGACACTAGACTAAACATGAAAGTGGCCAACTCGAGGTTGGGTTGAGTTTGCAACGTAAAACTACCCGGAACCGACCGGCCTAACTAGTGGTTGCAAACAATAAGACCCAATGTGAGAAGTTGGTCATGTTGTGCTTGAACCCGAGGTTAGACCAAGTTGTGGTGTAAAGCTACCCGGAACCGACCGGCTTAACTAGTAACCACAACAAAGTCTAATGTGAGAGGTTGGGGTGCATTAAGTAATTAATGCCACATGATAGGGTTAAGTTAATTTGATTAATGACTCTTAACCAAATATGACATGGGTAAATGGGTTAAGTAAATTGGTTAGGCTAATGATACTTAACAAAACATGACAAGGTTGGGTAGGTTAAGTGATTTGATTTGCCTAATGACGCTTAACCATTTTTTATACGACTAGTGGACGGGGATTAAGTTAACCAACACTTAATCAATCCAACATGATAATTTGACAAGGTTAAGTAAGTTTTCTTAATGACACTTAACCATACAAGATGATTAGGGGATGGGGTTAAGTAATTTACACTTAACTAATCCGACACGGTAATTAGATGGGGTTAAGTAATCCACACTTAACTAATCTAAACACGGCAATTCGATGGGGTTAAGTTAAACACTTAACCAATTTAAACTCGGTAATTCAATGAGGTTAAGTAACCAATACTTAACCAACTTAACGTGACAATTTAATGGGGTTAAGCAACTTATACTTAACCAATTATACATGATGATTTGATGGGGTTAAGTAACTTACACTTAACCAATCTAATACGCGGACCTGATAAGGTTAAGTCACAAGACCTTTTTAGAATATACTTAACCATTATAGTACGATTAGAGGATGGTGTTAAGCCAACCTATACTTAACCAATCCGACTCGATAATTTGATGGGATTAAGATAATCTATGCTTAATCGATCCAGCAAGATAATCCGATAGGATTAAGGTAAGCTAGTACTTGACCAATTTGACTTGATAAGGTTAAGTCATGAGCCTTTGGGTACACTTAACCAACTTGTGGGACTAAGTCTTGAACTTAAATACTTAGCCAATCTTTGACGTGATTCGTGGGCGGGTTAAGTCATGGACTTGAATGATAACACTTAACCCAATAGACAAACCCTAGCTAGAAGAACTAGGTAGAAAACCGTGGTTAATCAAGGATAACGGGAAAGGAAGCTAAGTGGTAAACCTTAGTTAAGGGTAACTAAGTAATAATTCTTAGCTAAGGACATAGGACTAATTCTCAAAACGATGAGTAACCTGATACGGTAGGTCATCGCTTAGTACACGAGGGGGAGCAAGTTATCTGACTTGGATAAAAGCTCCAGCGCACTGGGTGCCGAAGTGGAAGCTTCGGGGGACGTGAGGATATTCTTGGGATCCCTCTGTGGGCTGCCAGGTAATTATACTATGCCCATGAGAGGTTAAGGTCTGCGTTAGAAGGACCAAGAGTATGCCTTGGTTGCTATGCGAGCAACCTAAAGACTGGGATGGATTAGCGTGGAGTCGACGATTCTTGTTTTTGCCCTGGATAGCGCATCGCCGACTACCTACCATCTTTAGTCAATCGTGTACGTGCGGAAAGGCAGGGAACCCCCAACAGACCATGTGCTTGCTATCGAGTCATGGGTGAGGTTGGCCCGTAGGAAAGTGGGCTATAGTGGGGCCGTGGAGTGGTTCTTATACATGATTTTTCTTGGATTGCCTTTCAGTAGTTGAGGGAGGGGTCACGTGGGACCATAGCCACGGGTACAAAAACAGACCTTGATATCTGCATCGGCAGACGATTTAAAGCTCCCGACCGAGTTCCGTATTTCTTGATTTGCCCTGGCACGGAACTCGGATGGCACATTGAGGAACATGTGCATCTAGACATGGAAAACGATTCACGATACATACGTGGGATCAAGGGCGCGGTTGACGGGTGGCGTAATCCCTAGTGGTCCTAGGTGGCCAAAACCCAAACCGAGACACGGAAACGTTCATTAGGTAGCATAATCCCTAGCGGTCCTAGGTGGCACGAATCCTAAGTGGACGCGCGATAGTTCATGGTAAGGAAACACAACTTGATCAAGGGTTGCAGTCCAAAACAACTTCAAGGATAAACCGTTTACATGGGAAAGCCCGTACAGCCTACGACAATGAACTGAACTTATACATGGAAAGAAACATATGAGTTGAGTAACCTATATATGCGGCATATTAGGTTGACATAGACCATTACACGACTTTTGAGTAAGGGTCATTCATGGTTAACACATGATACAGTGGGGATACTAGTACGGTAGGTGCAGAGCTAAAAGACAGGATAGATACTATGGGATGTTATACGTGATAGATATCTTGGGGATATTATACTTGACAGGAACTTGACGATGGAATACCTTGTTTTATCTTGACACCGTAATTTATCATGACACCTTAGTTTATTTGAGTTCAGTAGTTCATCCTGTTATTTTGATTTAGCTTATCTATCTTGTCATCATGCTTATGTTCATCTCAGTTTCTCATGTCAGTTAACTTTACTAGTTTTTATGCTGATAGTAGATAGGGCTTACTCAGTCTTTTTGACTGACCCGTTTTGTTTCGCCTCTTTTCTTCCGTTTCCCCCCAGGTTACAGGGAGGAAATACTGTTGTTTAGTTCGGACTTCTTCTGCTTGAAGGTCATCATGGATGGCTTGGATTTTTCTTGGCTATGGCTACTTTACTGTTTTTACTTGGGGAATAATTTAAGAAAAAGTCTTTATGCTTCTTTACTATTGCAAGACAGGTTTTGATGTACTCTGATGTAAAAGGCATTAGACCTTAATTATTGATGTTTATGAAAGTCCGATTTTACTTCCGCTATTTTATATGTTCTGTCTTGTGATATTTCTGTGCATGTTTACCAATAATGCCCCTCTAAAGCTAGTGCATTCCTTTGCGAGTGACCCTAGCGGAGGCGGGGTGTTACAATAAGGATACGGAGGTGGGGGAGGTGTGCATGTCATAATGATGGCAAACAATCAAACATAGCATCCATCCTCACATCTCTCACTCAGTGCGTAAAGCATACGATATTCACCACTTCGATCACCCAACAAACCTTGCTACGATCACTTTGCCCCATGAAGTCATAAATGGCTTCACTGCACTGATAACGTAGCCACAAATCCTTCGCTATGTCCACTTTGCCCCATGGAGTCACAAGAACCCCACTGCACTGGCTCATAGCCTTACTATGTCCACTTGCCCCATGGAGTTATTCACTCCATCTGCGCTGGCTCATAGTCTTACTACGCATCACCTTGCCCCTCAGGTCATAATGACCCTACTGCACTGATAACGCAGTCTTGCTACCATCACTTTGCCCCTCAGGTCATAATGACCCTACTGCACAGATAAGTAGCCCATCATTCATTCTTAGTGGTGAATCGAAGTTATGAACGTTGACAACTCCTTAGCACACGTCCCGCATCAAAGTCCAACCATGAAGTGAACTCATTGGTTCCCAACTGGTTCCGGGATCCTGAGCTCTAACTTCCATTTGGACTACCTTTGCATCTCGGGTTATTGGTCGTCACCAGATTGGATCAGATCGGGTCGCCTTCAGCATTCTTCATTGGATCGGGTCGCGCCTCCTACGTCGGATCGGGTCGTGGTCCTCTAGGTGATCAGGTCGCACTCCCCATCGTCTCGTGAATCCAGTCTCCATCGAATCGGGTCTCCACTTCTGGTCTGATCGTGAACACCCCATACGGATCGGATCGCGCTCCTCCATCGTCTCGTTGTGCATCGGATCGTGGATGCTGCCTTCCTCTAGTCGGATCGTGATATGAAGCACGAGTGGATCGGATCGGGTCGTAATGCTCATTGGCGATCCGGGTCGGAGTACTTCAATTTGGGCACGGCGCTGCATCGATTCGTCTCGTGGGCCTTGCGCAGATGGTTCGGTTCAAAGGAGATGACTCGACTCGTGGTGATGTCCCACGATCCCATAGGGCGATCCGATCGTCCCTCAACCCCCTATGCGATCCGAACCCCTGCACCTTGTCCAGCGAGCTGTTTACGCCCCTTGACGGCGTTTTCGACCATTCCAACTATTCTAAACAGCCACATAGCATTTCATACGGTCATAGCAACATGCATAATCAACCACAAACATCAAAACATCAACATGGTAGGTCAAAATGAATCAAACATACCCAAAATCCCATATTTTCCCCCTAAGCATGCTTAGGTGAAACCAATGATATGATTAGAAAAACTTAACCAAACGGAACCAAATTTCTAACAGAGGTTTAAAATATCATTCCGAATTTTATAAACATTTTTCCAGAATTTTATCATGTTTAAATTCGCTAATTAACACTAATCAACCCTAATTAGCCATAATTAGTGCAAAACTATGCAAATCACTCACCTTAGCCACAAAATAAACTAAGATCCGAAATAATTCTCTGATTTGATGTGAATCTCAATGCCAAACAGCAGCTCCTTTGTTGCTTTGGTGAAGATCTTCCTTGATTAGGGGTTGCTAAGCCAAATCCTTAACCAAAAGATGATTTGGAGGTGATTTAGAGGTTGGAGGCCATTTTTAGGGATCCTTGGTGATAAGTGGAGACTAGAAAACTGAAATGGAATGACTCTCCATCTCATTTCAGCCCTCCCAGAACCCTAATCCCGAAATGGGTTATGGGCCTACTCACTAATCACCCGATTTGGCCCGGTTAAGCAGTTTTTCACCCTCCAAACCTTGTTTCAGCCATATCTCCCAAACGGTAAGTCCGTTTGACTATTATGACCACTCTACGGAAAGAGAAACCATCAAACGAATCAAATGGAAGTGGTTTCAGGTCAAAATTCCTTTCCAATCAAAAGTTATGGCCAAAACAGTACCAACTAGGGGCAAAATGGTCATTTAAAAATCGACAAAAATCATGAACATGGGAAATGACTCTAATAGATGTTTCCCAAAGTTACATGACCATACAACTTCATACGGGAAAGAAATAAATATTCTACAATCCTATGATGTGTAGAATACGGGTCGTTACACTCTTCCCCCCTTAAGAAATTTCACCTCCGAAATTCCCTAATCTACACACAAAGGTCCCGCGTGCCCATCAACCATAAAACAACCATCAAACATACAAAACAAGTGAAATAAGTCTATCCTAGCATGCGGAATAACTAAATCGCAAAGTAAATCTTACCAGGCAAAGAGTTCTGGGTGTGTCTTCCTAATGCTCTCCTCTGTCTCCCAAGTACAATCATTCTCGTCCTCGCCCCACTGAACCTTGACTAGCTTCACCGACTTCCTTCGAAGTTGCTTCGTATCGTGCCCCACAATACGAATCGGCTTGCGGTTCCCAACCGCCTCAGGTTCTACCTCGAAGTCCTCTAACTGATCAGGTGAAATAGCCCTATCTGAGTCGTGAACGAACTTCCTTAGTTAGGAAACATGAAACACATTGTGAACTCCTGCCATTTTCTCTGGTAAGCCAACTCTATACGCCAAATTCCCAACTAATTCAAGAACAGGGAACGGGCCAACAAATCTTGGTGCCAACTTGCCTCTCCTGCCAAATCGTATCACGCTCTTTAACGGAGAGATCTTAACAAACACCAGGTCACCAACGGAGAATTTCAAATCTCTTCTCCTCTTATCAGCATAACTCTTCTGCCTATCTTGGGCAGCTTTCATTCGTTGCTGAATGATCTTAATCTTATCTGAAGTTTCTCTCACCACATCTGGTCCAAGCACAAACTTCTCGCCAGTCTCTATCTAACATGATGGTGAGTTGCACGGTCTTCCGTACAAAGCTTCATATGGAGCCATACCGATACTGGATTGGTAGCTATTATTATATGCAAACTCCATTAGATGCAAATGATCATCCCATGATCCACCAAAATCCAATATACACGCTCTCAAGAGATCTTCCAATATACGATTCACCCTCTCCGTCTGACCGTCGGTCTGAGGGTGATATGCGATACTGAGATGTAGTCCTGACCCTAGAGCCTCTTGTAAGCTCTTCCAAAACCCACTAGTGAACAACGGGTCTCGGTCACTCACAATGCTTTTGGGTACTCCATGAAATCTCACTACCCACTTCATATACAATTCTGCCAACTTGGCTGCCGTTCTGGTCGATTTGACTGGTATAAATCTTGCGCTCTTAGTCAATCGATCCACAATTACCCAAATGCTATCATATCTCGATCTAGTCCTTGGTAAACCATCGATGAAATCCATCGAGACTTGCTCCCATTTCCATTCGGGAATTTCTAATGGTTGCAACAACTCACTAGGCTTCTTTTGCTCGGCTTTAACTAGCTGACAATTCATGCATTTGGATATAAACTTCCCAACGTCTCTTTTCATCCCTTCCCAGTAGTAAGTCTGTCTCATGTCTCGATACATCTTATTACCACCGGGATGTATAGTCAGTTTTGAGTGATGACATTCTCTAAGCACTTCATCCCTCAAACCATTTACGTTGGGCACAACTAGTCTTCCATTCTTCCGAAGCCATCCATCTCGATCAAGCCCATACACATTCATCTCCTCATCGATACCCATCTCTAACTCGGAGATGATTTCTAATAAATTAGGATCGTCCCTCTGGCTAGAACCAATCCGCTCTATCAAAGTGGGTCTGATCGCCAAACTAGCTAGCATAACTGGATCCAATTCGCACCTTGGTCTGAAATCAAACCCCGCGATAAACTCCAGTTGCTTCCATTCAAGAAACATTGCCCCTAAGCTGGCATGTCTCCTACTCAAGGCATCGGCTACTGCATTACCTTTCCCAGGTGTGTATGCGATATCAAAATCATACGAAGCCAAGAACTCTAACCATCTCTGCTGACGAAGATTCAGATCTTTCTGAGAGAAGAGATACTTTAACGATTTATGATCGGTAAACAACTCAAATCTTTCTCCCAAGAGATAGTGTCTCCACATCTTCAGCGCAAATACAATCGCTGCCAATTCCAAATCATGAGTAGGATACTTCTTCTTATGCGGCTTTAGCTGACGACTAGCATAAGCTACAACCCTACCTCCTTGCATCAATACTGCACCCAGTCCGGTACCACAAGCATCCGTGTATACCGTCATCTCTTCATTCCCTTTAGGAATGACTAACACTGGCGCACGCGTCAACCTCTCCTTTAGACTTTTGAAGGCATCCTCACACACTCCGTCCCAGACGAAGGACTGATTCTTCTTAGTCAACTGAGTCAACGGTGCTGCTATCTTGGAGAAGTCTTGGATAAAATTACGGTAATATCTGGCTAATCCCAAGAAACTTCTTACATCTGTAGCATTCTTGGGTGTAGGCCAATCCTGTACCGTAGCCACCTTCGCAGGGTCCACGGCAATACCACACTCTGAAACAACATGACCCAAGAATCTTACTTCCCTTCTCCAAAAATGACATTTAGAGAATTTCGCTTTCAATTGGTGTTTCCTCAACACCTCCATCACTATCCTCAAGTGCCCCTTGTGTTCCTCCTCTGTCCTTGAATAAACAAGGATATCATCCACGAACACAAGAACAAACTTATTCAACTGATCTCTGAATACTCGATTCATAAGATCCACAAAGTAGGCTGGTGCATTGGTCAACCCAAACGGCATGAAATCCAGACGGCGTCCTAAATGCCGTTTTCGGAACACTCTCATCCGCCACTCTTAGCTGATGAAATCCTGTCGCGAGGTCCAACTGGGAGAACACTCTTGCTCCTTCCAGCTGATCAAACAGATCATCTATCCGCGGTAGAGGATACTTATTCTTCCTCGTCACCTTATTCAACTCGCGATAGTCCACACACAAACGAAGGGAACCATCTGCCTTAGTGGCAAATACAACTGGTGCTCCCCACTCAGAGACACTCCTTCTAATCAATCCCTTCTTCAAAAGATTGCTAACTTGCACCCCGAGCTCTCGCTGCTCCCTTGGTTCCATACGACGAAGTGGCATCACTATAGGTCTGGCATCTTTCACTAAATCAATACGGAACTCAATCTCTCGGTGTGGTGGAAGCCCGGTCACCTCCTCGAAGACGTCCGGATACTGGCGAACCACGGGCTCATCTGACAACTCATCCTGCGGGATGTCGAGGGAATTTACAAAACTAGCCATAACCCCATCACTAGGTAGACTACCAAACACTACCCTCCGCCCATCATCCGCCCTCACTGTCACCAAAAAGCCCTCACAGTCTACCACCACCCCGTATCTTTGGAGCCAATCGACTCCCAATATAATGCCATACCCAGTAAAGCCCAAAACAAAGCAATCACATACAAACATACATCCATGACTCGATAAGACCAAATTCCTGCAAATCATACTAAGGCTAGTCGAACCACCAATCGGGTTCGTCACAACTAATGGTCTATCGACTATCTCGGGTTCCAGTCCCAACCTATCTACCAGGTCACTAGATATGAAGGAACGGGAAGCCCCAGTATCAAACAAAACTCGAACTGGTATATCATAAATAGAAAGCATACCTTGAATAACAACATTCTTCCCTTTCTCCGCCGCAGTTGGGGCATTCGACGAAGAAGGAATAGCATCAAGAGCATATGCTTTCACAATCTGCTTCTCCTTAAGAGGTTGCGGACACTTGTCCTTCTGATGTCCCACTTGACCACAGTTGTAGCACTTCCTTTCCGCTGGCTTGGCCCGACATTCTTTAGCATAATGGCCCTTCTTTCCACAGCTGAAGCACTCAACATCCTTCTTGCTCTTTTTCTGGCCACCTTTTGATTGGTCCTGCTTCCTCTTATTCTGAGAGCTATTCTTACCTCCACCGCCCGCTTGCGACTTTGGCCCTTCTGCAGATGCAGCCTCAGTCTTTGACTTAGGGTAAAGGCTCTCTGATCTCAAAGCTTTCCCCATGATCGATTCAAAAGTCTCATCGATGTGGTTGATAAGCCTTTCCCCCAAGTACCCATCCAGACCAGTAATGAACTTCTCATTCTTCTTCTCAGGAGTATCGATAAGAGACAGTCCATACTTCGACAAAGTGTCGAACTCAGCAATATAATCAGAAACTGCCCTGCCACCCTGCTTGAGTTCCAGGAACCTCTTGAACAACACCGACTTCTGGGCACCTGGAATAAACTTCTCGCTAAAGCGAGCCTTGAACTGAACCCAAGTAACCTGGTCCTCTGGAGTAGCTGTTCTAATGGCATTCCACCAATGCATCGCTCGCCCTTGCTGCTGGCGAGACGCTAGCCTTCTCTTCATCGCATCCTCAAGACCCAAGTCATCAAAGATACGATCACAGCTATCCATCCAATCTTGAACATCTGTGGCCGACTCCGTTCCATGGAACGGCTTCCCACCAAGATTAGTGTAATCTTTGCACAACTTGGCGAAATCGACCCTAGGCGCCTGCACTACTGGGCCAACACCAGCTCCGGGATTGGGAACTGCCCCTTGCACTTCTCTAAGCATGTCTCTCATGAGGTTGGTAAACATCGCCCTCATGTCAGCGGCATTCCCATTATCGGCCCCTCTACCGGTACCTCTAACATGTCGGCTCATCGTCAATCTGAAAAAGGAAAACGATCAACGACCCCATAGTGGTACTAGTGCAGTGCAACTTCATTCTTATACTACTAATAGTATATATATACATAGCTTTTGAAAACCAAAGTAATCACAAATACGCGCTCTCATATACGTACTAACTCTCCCTAGTGTCTTTCCCTTGGTTAACTACGCAACCTAGAGCTCTGATACCAAGTGTGATGGCCCGCCCCGCACCAACCGACATTTACTCCAAAGGTGCGCTGTACACATATCCAGTTAGCACGGAACGGGTCGCCAGAAGGAAAAGGAAGAAGGAAATGAACATACAAGGAACCTGTAGAATGTCTCACAGCGCATAGGACAAAATATAATAATAACATACTTGACATAAAATAGGAGAGACAGTGCATAAGCTGAAAATCAGAACTAAACATCATAGCAGCGGAAATCCAAAAGTACAGCTTATTACAACTTTCAAACTGTCTCAAAGCAAAAGTAAGGTAAATGAGGTACACTACTAATGCCCAAGTAGTGACCACCAACGACACAGGGAGAATGTGTATATATATATCATACGTGGAAGCCTCCTGCCCGCCTCCGAATTAGCTACTCGCGCACCACCAGCTAACCTGTCTCTTGTCTGCTCGTGTGAGCAATAAGAGGAGACATAAAACTCTGGGTCAGACATAAAGCCTGGTATGAGCGATAAGCATCTAAAGTGAACAATAACAGGTAGACTAAAACATACCTGAACCTGGACCTGCAACCAAAGAGTTAGCACTACATACCGTACAACACTCTAAGGTATCATATCAATCAATATAAGGACACGGAGGTGGGGGAGGTGTGCATGTCATAATGATGGTAAACAATCAAACATAGCATCCATCCTCACATCTCTCACTCAGTGCGTAAAGCATACGATATTCACCACTTCGATCACCCAACGTACCTTGCTACGATCACTTTGCCACATGAAGTCATAAATGGCTTCACTGCACTGATAACGTAGCCACAAATCCTTCGCTATGTCCACTTTGCCCCATGGAGTCACAAGAACCCCACTGCACTGGCTCATAGCCTTACTATGTCCACTTGCCCCATGGAGTTATTCACTCCATCTGCGCTGGCTCATAGTCTTACTACGCATCACCTTGCCCCTCAGGTCATAATGACCCTACTGCACTGATAACGTAGTCTTGCTACCATCACTTTGCCCCTCAGGTCATAATGACCCTTCTGCACTGGTAAGTAGCCCATCATTCATTCTTAGTGGTGAATCGAAGTTATGAACGTCGACAACTCCTTAGCACACGTCCCGCAGCAAAGTCCAACCATGAAGTGAACTCATTGGTTCCCAACTGGTTCCGGGATTCTGAGCTCTAACTTCCATTTGGACTACCTTTGCATCTCGGGTTATTGGTCGTCACCAGATTGGATCGGATCGGGTCGCCTTCAGCATTCTTCATTGGATCGGGTCGCGCCTCCTACGTCGGATCGGGTCGTGGTCCTCCAGGTGATCAGGTCGCACTCCCCATCGTCTCGTGAATCCAGTCTCCATCGAATCGGGTCTCCACTTCTGGTCGGATCGTGAATACCCCATACGGATCGGATCGCGCTCCTCCATCGTCTCGTTGTGCATCAGATCATGGATGCTGCCTTCTTCTAGTCGAATCGTGATATGAAGCACGAGTGGATCGGATCGGGTCGTAATGCTCATTGGCGATCCGGGTCGGAGTACTTCAATTTGGGCACGGCGCTGCATCGATTCGTTTCGTGGGCCTTGCGCAGATGGTTCGGTTCGAAGGAGATGACTCGACTCGTGGTGATGTCCCACGATCCCATAGGGCGATCCGATCGTCCCTCAACCCCCTATGCGATCTGAACCCCTGCACCTTGTCCAACGAGCTGTTTACGCCTCTCGACGGTGTTTTCGACCATTCCAACTATTCTAAACAGCCACATAGCATTTCATACGGTCATAGCAACATGCATAATCAACCACAAACATCAAAACATCAACATGGTAGGTCAAAATGAATCAAACATACCCAAAATCCCATATTTTCCCCCTAAGCATGCTTAGGTGAAACCAATGATATGATTAGCAAAAGTTAACCAAACGGAACCAAATTTCTAACAGAGATTTAAAATATCATTCCGAATTTTATAAACATTTTTCCAGAATTTTATCACGTTTAAATTCGCTAATTAACACTAATCAACCCTAATTAGCCATAATTAGTGCAAAACTATGCAAATCACTCACCTTAGCCACAAAATAAACTAAGATCCGAAATAATTCTCTGATTTGATGTGAATCTCAATGCCAAACAGAAGCTCCTTTGTTGCTTTGGTGAAGATCTTCCTTGATTAGGGGTTGCTAAGCCAAATCCTTAACCAAAAGATGATTTGGAGGTGATTTAGAGGTTGGAGGCCATTTTTAGGGATCCTTGGTGATAAGTGGAGACTAGAAAACTGAAATGGAATGACTCTCCATCTCATTTCAGCCCTCCCAGAACCCTAATCCCGAAATGGGTTATGGGCCTACTCACTAATCACCCGATTTGGCCCGGTTAAGCAGTTTTTCACCCTCCAAACCTTGTTTCAGCCATATCTCCCAAATGGTAAGTCCGTTTGACTATTATGACCACTCTACGGAAAGAGAAACCATCAAACGAATCAAATGGAAGTTGTTTCAGGTCAAAATTCCTTTCCAATCAAAAGTTATGGCCAAAACAGTACCAACTAGGTGCAAAATGGTCATTTAAAAATCGACAAAAATCATGAACATGGGAAATGACTCTAATAGATGTTTCCCAAAGTTACATGACCATACAACTTCATACGGGAAAGAAATAAATATTCTACAATCCTATGATGTGTAGAATACGGGTCGTTACAGTGCAAATAATTTGTAATTGGGGAATTGTGGAATAACATATAACATAACCTGAGATTTGGAAATTAGGGGAAATTGGCACATATATTAACCTAGAACATAAAAGAAAATATGTGCGGTTAAAATTGAGAACAATTAGATATGCTTGGGTATGATGAAATAAGAATTTATGCATGAACTATATGTACATAAGAAAAGTTAGAATTGAAGATTTAGACATATGGGATTACAAGTTGAATTGGGATTTATGCAACAAGAATGAGGGTTGGCATGAAATAATTGTTCTACGCAATAAGAATGAGGATTGACATGAATTATTGATAACTTTAAAGAACAATTAATTTGGGTATAACTAAGAATAACTTAAAAGTTGGGCATAACTTATAATAAGGATTATTGGCATAACTATGTACGAGATTATGTAATCATGGTAGAATTTATGTATCCAAATTAAATTGGAACCATAAACATGAAATTGGGTTTAGAAGCGTGAACATGAATTATTGGATTGGGATAAATAAGCATATAAAACCTAGATTGAAATTGTATAGGTCCGTTAAAAGATGAATATGCCTAACCCGAGGTTAGATTGAGTTGCGGTGTAAGACTGCCGGGAACCGCTTGGCACATCCAGCAACCGCAACAACAGATCTAATGTGAGAGGTTAACGCATCATGCCCAAGAAAAACGCGAGGTTAGAATGAGTTTGCGGTAGAAGTCTGCCCGGAACCGCCCGGCACATTCAGCAACCGCAAACAACAGTTCTAATGTGAGAGGTTAGTGCATTAGTAAATCAATTAATGCCAATGATTAGACATGCTAAGAATGTTAAGGTTAAGTAAATGGAGGCGTATAGGCAAACTTAACCAAGATAATAATGGGGAATGATAGCAACCTATTATGAACATTTAGGGGAAATATGAATGTCATATAATAGGTAGACTTGTCCTAGGGACAAGGGAAGATGATAATAAGACTAGAGAATGGGACAACTTATATTATAAAATAAGTTGAATATAAGCTACAAAGCAATAATGAGGAATCTGTTGATAAACATAACATGAGTTATGATTAGAAAACCTTAGTTAAGAGAACTAAGATAACTAAGAAATAAATCTTAGTTAAGAGAACTAAGTAATAAACCTTAGTTAAGAGAACTAAGTAATAAGCCTTAGTTAAGAAAACTAAGCAATAAGCCTTAGTTAAGAGAACTAAGCAAACAACGATGGATTGTGGTGACATCAACAGATGAAAGTATAACCAAATAAGAAGATATGAGGAAAAACTTATATAAGAAATAAGTTAAGATGGATAATGGGGGTATAAAGCTTATTAAGGAAACTTACAAGTAATGAGTCATACATGAAACATTAATAAACAAGAGAAACTTGGTAATTAGAATCGAAAGGCAATATGAATAAGGATAACCAAGTTATAAAGAAAACTGATGAAGCAGAACAAGCGCATAATTGGAAAATTAGACATAGTTCTAATAACACGTAAGAATGAGGCGCTTGGACCAGTCCATATGTTAGAGGATGAGTAACCATAAGGGGTAGATCATCGGGATGTCAAAAGACATAAAGAGGAGCGCATGTCCATTTAGATATTCTTGTAGGCTCCAACGGACTAGGTTAAGAAGCACGCAACTTCCGGGGACGTGAGGGTACTCTTGGTATCCCTCTGTGAGTGGCAGATAATACGCCTGTGCTCACAGAGGTTAGGTCTGCGTGGGAAGAACCAATGAGTATTCCTTGATTGCAAAACAAGAGGCAATCAAAAGACTAAGATGGACTATCGTGATTCAGCGAGACCACTTAGTGCCCTGTGATAGCAACTCGTCGTCTACCTACCATCTTCAGTCAATACGTGAAGCGGAAAAGTGGAGAACTCCAAAAGACCATATAATTTGCTATCTAATTATGGGTGAGGTTGGCCAATAGAATTGAAGGGCATAGGGGGCCGGGGTTACAGTTCTCATTCTTGATATTCTTGGGTGCCTTTCATTAGTTAAGGGGGGGGGGGGTCTAGTGGGACCATAGCCACTATAAAAGCAGACCTTAGCATCTGCATCTGCAGATATCTGAAAGCTCCCGACCAAGTTCTGTGTTTCTTGATTAGCCCAGCCACGGGACTCGGGCGCGCATATAAAGAACGTGTGCAAATAGACATCGAGTACGATTGACGATATGTACATGGGAAAAGTCTATGTACACTCATGTCTCTCTGGGTGGTGTACCATAGACTAGAGGGCATTATTCGATGACAAAATCTAGTAGGATCTAGAATGGCAGTCCAAACGCTTACGTAACGCAGTGATGATAGTTTTATGCAAACGTAGCATTGATATACATACGACATGCGACATTGGATAAGGGACTGCGTACATACGGTGAAGACCGTGCGAGTAGAGTATACCTTAATTGGGGGTAGCTACATATACACTATATTAGGTTAATCTACTAGAGAGTAGCTGGGTGCGATGTGTGTGTAAGCCTTGAGTGCTAATAACACAAAAAACCTAATAAATAAGAAAATATAATTGAACGGTATATGTAGGATTATCCAAGAAGTGTAGTTTAAATTCATTCACACAGAACTTATGTTCTGACCCTCTCCTCATAACATTCACAGGTTAGGTTCATGACAGAGACTGTATAGCTTTGGATACTGGTTTAGCAGTATTATTATTAAGGTAAAGCTATGTTTCATCTACATTATATTTATTCGTTCCGCTGTGAGATATTTTCCGAACTCTGACATGTTTTATGTCTCTGTCTTTCTTGCAGGATACCAAAGCAAACCAACTCGGGTTTCGATGGATTAGGTTTTTGAAACAAATTCGGTCCGTCGAAATCCGTGTTGTTACATCTGGTATCAGAGCTTCGATTTAGTGTTCCTAGGGAAATAATGAGTGAGCATATTTGTATTTTCAAAAATATGAACATAATATATATAAACCTAAGTCCATAAAAGAGCCCACTAGATAGAAAGAGTAAAATATGGAATGAGTTGTGATATTGGTTTGTACACTAAAGGAATGAATATAGAAATTTTAAGACCCTTAGGTGGTTTGGTTGGAAAGTGTACAATATGATTTGGTATTGGAGAAAGAAAGTATCCCATAGGACGGAAACTGAAATGTTAGTATTTCAGAATAGTGGGTTTAGATTGAAACCTTATAAATTAGAAAAAAAGTTAGAATGTGGAAAATGGATTAGGAATATATATATATAGTTGAGAAGCGTCTAGGAAAGCCTAGTTGAGTTAAAGACCCACTTTGAGTCTAACCCAACGATTAACTTTTAAGAATTTGAATTTGTAAAAGTTTTTGCAAAAGAGTTTGTGGTGTTTCAAGTTTTAGTCTTAAAAGTATTTTTGATGTTTGAGGAAAATATGTAAAGAACATATTTAGTGCTTGTTGGGTTTTAAAGTAAAGTGGGGTATATATTCTGTAAAACAATGATTACTTGTTTTAAAAAGAATTCTCCCATGAAAAAGTTGCATTTTCAAAAGGAAGTTTTAAAATCTGTATTCTGTTAACAATAAATTTTGATTATTGATCTATAAAGAAATTTTGTTGGGAGGACAAAATAAGTTGTAGAGAGTAAGAATAGAGTAGATTTTTGCACCTTGTAGAAAGCAGCCAAAATTAACATAAGTAGAAACAATGTGAACCCGATTAAGAAGTAGTTGACCTTGTCTACTCCAGTTTAAAAAGAAAGCAGCCAAAAAGTGTTTTGCAATTTTATTTTGTGACATGTTTTATGTTTTGGCAAAAGCAAGTTTTGGAGAAGAAAATAGAGTTTTAACACTTTTAATTTTTGGAAGAAAAATGTAATGAAAAGAAAGGAAGCTAAACCATGTTTTTTTTTAAAAAAAATGGAGTAGGTAAGGATTAGTGCCTAGAAAGAATGAGAGAAATAAAAAAAAAGTTCATCTTGGAATGGTATAAAATTCCCGTAGAGTGCATAAGCATTAAGAAATTTAGGTTTGTTGCTTGAGAAAAAGAAAAGTATAGGCTAGTAATACACAGCATGGTCTAGTAGTAATTACTAGGTAGTGAAGGGCAAGTAAGTGTGTAGATCCCGTTGTTTGGACTTGTGACCAAGTCATAAGATTCTTGGCTCGTAATAGTAGCTATGTAGAAAAACGGGAAGGCTTATTTGAAAAACAATAAACTTAAGTAATTGGACTAAGTCAAATAAACTAAGGAAGAGAATAGCCTAACTAAAAAGAAAACAACAAATTCAGTAAAGCAACAAACGTGATGGGAAAAGAAAATGAAAATCTTAAGAAAAAGATGAATAAAAATGAAATTTTTCGAAGATAAGTTGAAAAAGAAAAGAACTTTTTTTATGTGGTTGTACTTGAATAGGAAAATAGGAAATCTTTATAGAATAATTATGTAAAAATCCAAGTACAATTAGAAAATGTACATAAAAGAAAAACGGAAGAAGTGAATTTTTTCATTTTATACCTTTTTGCAACATAAGAAATTAACTTTATAAAATTAGATTTTTCTAAATTTTGAAATTTAATGATGATTGGTAGGATTTTGGATGCAACAATTGGATGAACTATGCTCTTATTCTGTAAGAGTGTGGGAAAATTTGGTTGAAAAATATTTTGATTTTTCAAAAATATTGCATACATATAGAACTGCAAGTATATTTAGGATGTGAGCATCATGTTTTAAAAATATTTAAAAGTTTGCATGCATATAGGTGGTACCAATTAGGCTTATAATCTTTATTATGATATATTTCACTTTGCACATGCGCATAATGGTTGCAAAAATTGTATGCACACATGATGGTTGAATATTATGTGAGGGATTATCTATTTTACCCCTATCGAATTTCAGGGACGAAATTCCTTAAGGGTGGAAGAATGTAACACCCCAGATATTTCTATAAATATTTGATTGTGCGTATATGTAAATATATGCATGGTCATTGATAATTTTAAAAAATAGTTATAAAGGTAATGCATGAATATATGTTAAAAGAAAAAGATTCATGCATTTTAAAAGGGTTAATGCATTAAATGTGCAAGTTAAAAAAGAGAAACATTAATGAATTGATGACATGCATAAAAATGGTTAATAAAGAGGGTATCATAATCATTGTATATATATATATATATTAATATTAAAATGCAAACGGAAGAAAGAGGTGAATTAATAATATGCAATTAATTGTGTGCATGTGAATATAAGCATAAGTTAATATATTGAAAGTTATATTTAATGCATAGAATAATAAGAAAAGCATTGAGCGCATAAAAGTAGATGGCATTAATTACAATGAATTAATAAATAAATGCATTAAAGGTAAACTGATTGATTATAAAATAAGGAAGTGCAATCAAAAATAAAAATAAAGTTAAATGCATGAAGGAAAATTAATTGATTTGAGAAAGAATGATATATGCAATGTAGTGTGAAACGGTTAAAAAGATGGTTTAATTAAAAAGATGGTGTGAAAAGGGGTTATGTAGAGAGGAGGTTAAATAGAGAAATAAATAATCTAATTTATTAGGGGAAGATTAAACCATATAATTGTTCGCATACAATTACTTAGTTTACGCACAGTGGAGAATTATATATGAAGATAAGTTAAAACTAGCGCAGCTCGTGAATAAAGGAATAACAAAACAAAGAAAGAAAAGATCGTCTTGAAATTTTATGTCCAATGAAGAAAAATTACAAATCAAAAAGAGAAATATATATATATATATATAATAATAATAATAGCACATGCCCCTGCGCATGGTCTATGGGTGCAACGCACCCTGGCTGTGTCGGTTGGGTTCTGGAATGTTCTTTTCTAGGGTGAGGTGGACGGTTTAGATGATTTTTTATTTAATCCTTAGGACCCAGTTCTTCTAACCCACCTATAAATAAAACTTTAAACCCACCGATTTATTCACATAAACTAATGGCTACGCCATGGCCTCCTCCTTCTTCTTCTTACCCAAGCAATTCTTAAATCTAATTTCCTTTCTTCCTTTCCAAATCTCTTAATAAAATAAAAGATTAGATTTAGAATTTCTTCTATTTCAAAATAAAGAGAAAAGAAATTTTGATCTACAATCTATGCCACAAGAAAGGGATTTTGATCTACAATCGACGCCGCAAGAAAAGGGAAGAACTTTGGATGCTAATCTAAATCAGACCGAGGAAAGCAAAAATCACTGTGAGTGGATTTAAATTACCCTTGTTGAATAATAGTAGATGTATCGTTTAGCAATTCCTCAAGTTAATTTGTTTAATTCAATTGAAATAATTTTTTTTATGCGTACTCTGTTCTTCTTCTTCCCCTTTCCTTTTTATTTTTAAGATTAGGTTAACTTCGAGCCTAATCCAAATCTCGCTGAAAAGCATGCGTACGAACAAAGATTGGAATAGTGAAAATGATGTTTGGGAATGTGGGAATAGTTTGTAATTGGGGAATTGTGGAATAACATATAACATAACCTGAGATTGGGAAATTGGGGGAAATTGGCACATATGTTAACCTAGAACATAAAAGAAAATATGTGCAATTAAAATTGAGAAAAATTAGATATGCTTGGGTATGATGAAACAAGAATTTATGCATGAACTATATGTACATAAGAAAAGTTAGAATTGAAGATTTAGACATATAGGATTATAAATTGAATTGGGATTTATGCAACAAGAATGAGGGTTGGCATGAATTAATTGTTCTACGCAATAAGAATGAGGGTTGACATGAATTGTTGATAACTTTAAAGAAAAATTAATTTGGGTATAATTAAGTATAACTTAAAAGTTGGGCATAACATATAATAAGGATTATTGGCATAACTGTGTACGAGATTTTGTAATCATGGTAGAATTTATGTATCCAAATCAAATTGGAACCATAAACATGAAATTGGGTTTAGAAGTGTGAACATGAATTATTGGATTGGGATAAATAAGCATATAAAACCTAGATTGAAATTGTATAGGTCCGTTAAAAGATGAATATGCCTAACCCGAGGTTAGATTGAGTTGTGGTGTAAGACTGTCTGGAACTGCCCGGCACATCCAGCAACCGCAACAACAGATCTAATGTGAGAGGTTAGTGCATCATGCCCAAGAAAAACCTGAGGTTAGAATGAGTTTGCGGTAGAAGTCTGCCAGTAACCCCCCAGCACATCCAGCAACCGCAAACAACCGTTCTAATGTGAGATGTTGGTGCATTAATAAATCAATTAATGTCAATGAGCAGACATGCTAAGAATGTTAAGGTTAAGTAAATTGAGGCGTATAGGAAAACTTAACCAACGTAATAATGGGGAATGATAGTAACCTATTATGAACATTTAAGGGAAATATGAAAGTCATATAATAGGTAGACTTGTCCTAGGGACAAGGGAAGATGATAATAAGACTAGAGAATGAGACAACTTATATTATAAAATAAGTTGAATATAAGCTACAAAGCAATAATGAGAAATCTGTTGATAAACATAACATGAGTTATGATTAGAAACCTTAGTTAAGAGAACTAAGATAACTAAGAAATAAACCAAAGTTAAGAGAACTAAGTAATAAACCTTAGTTAAGATAACTAAGTAATAAGCCTTAGTTAGGAAAACTAAGCAATAAGCCTTAGTTAAGAGAACTAAGCAAACAACGATGGATTGTGGCAACATCAACAGATGAAAGTATAACTGAATAAGAAGATATGAGGAAAAACTTATATAAGAAATAAGTTAAGATGGATAATGGGGGTGTAAAGCTTATTAAGGAAATTAACAAGTAATGAGTCATACATGAAACATTAATAAGCAAGAGAAACTTGGTAATTAGAATCGAAAGGCAATATGAATAAGGATAACCAAGTTATAAAGAAATCTGGTGAAGCAGAACAAGCACATAATTGGACAATTAGACATAGTTCTAATAACACGTAAGAATGAGGCGCATGGACCAGTCCATATGTTAGAGGATGAATAACCATAAGGGGTAGATCATCGGGATGTCAAAAGAAACAATGAGGAGCGCATGTCCATCTAGATATTCTTGTAGGCTCCAACGGACTGGGCTAAGAAGCATGCAGCTTCCGGGGACGTGAGGGTACTCATGGTATCCCTTTGTGAGGGGCAGATAATACGCTTGTGCTCACAGAGGTTAGGTCTGCGTGGGAAGAACCAATGAGTATGCCTTGATTGCAAAACAAAAGGCAATCAAAAGACTAAGATGGACCAGCGTGATTTGGCAAGACCAGATAGTCCCCTGTGATAGCAACTCGTCGTCTACCTACCATCTTCAGTCAGTACGTGAAGCAGAAAGGCGGAGAACTCCAAAAGACCATATACTTTGCTATCTAGTTATGGGTGAGGTTAGCCAATAGGATTGAAGGGCATAGGGGGACGGGGTTACAGTTCTCATTCTTGATATTCTTGGGTTCCTTTCATTAGTTGAGGGAGGGGTCTAGTGGGACCATAGCCACTATAAAAGAAGACCTTAGCATCTGCATCGGCAGATATATGAAAGCTCCTGACCGAGTTCCGTGTTTCTTGAATAGCCCTGCCACGGGACTCGGGCACACATATAGAGAATATGTGCAAATAGACATCGAGTACGATTGACGATACGTACGTGGGAAAAGTCTAGGTACACTCATGTTGCTCTGGGTGGTGTACCATAGACTAGAGGGCATTATTCGATGACAGAATCTAGTAGGATCTAGAATGGCAGTCCAAAGGCTTACGTAACACAGTGATGATAGTTTTATGTAAACGTAGCGTTGATATACATACGACATGTGACATTGGATAAGGGACATCGTACATACAGTGGAGACCATGCAAGTAGAGTATACCTCAATTGGGGGTAGCTACATATACACTATATTAGGTTAATCTACTATATAGTAGATGGGTGCGACGTGTGTGTAAGCCTTGAGTGCTAATAACACAAATAATCTAATAAATAAGAAAATATAATTGAATGATCTATGTAGGATTATCCAAGAAGTGTAGTTTAAATTCATTCACATAGAACTTATGTTCTGACCCCCTCCTCATAACATTCGCAGGTTAGGTTCATGACAGAGGCTGTATAGCTTTGGATACTGGTTCAGCAGTATTATTATTAAGGTAAAGCTATGTTTCAACTATATTATATTTATTCGTTCCGCCGTAAGATATTTTCCGAACTCTGACATGTTTTATGTCTCTGTCTTTCCTGCAGGATACCAGAGCAAACCAACTCGGGTTTCGATGGATTGGGCTTTTGAAAAAAATTCGATCCATCGGAATCCGGGTTGTTACATAGGTTTACGTCTAAATCCGCAAAATCACGTACTGGAAATTAGATTCCATCTATAAGTTGAGGCAATGGATCTCTCCTAACCGAATTCGGGCCATCTCTAGCGGGATGCCCAGGACAACACACTTGGGCGACCCTTGGATCGGCAAGGTCGGTCAGTCACTACGTTGCTAATTGATTATTCCTAAATCATATGTTTCCTGGTCCTATCGAACCTCTATCCGGCCAATACGTCGACTATGGTCAGTACGTCATGTTGGAGAATGGAGTTTTAATGACAACAACCTTATTTCAATAATAATTGATTATAAATATATACTAACACCTTTATCTAGAATATATATATACACACACACACAGACATATGCAGAATTTGTATACAGGAATTAATACCAAAGACTGTACAGTTTAAGAGTTCAAGAGATTCAAGATTCAAGACTCATGAGCAATTAGGATTTCAAGAGTTCAAGATAAATATAGTAATAGAGTCTAGTTTATGTAAGACTTTGAATAGCACTCTAGGTTGAATTTCAATTTCAGATTTTGTTTTTCAATTTCTGATTTTCAGATTATATTTTCAAATTCTATCTTCAATTTTTATTAAGTCTCTCTATTTTATTTTTGAATTTAAACTCAAGATTTAAACATTATAAGTATATATATATTTATATAGTTATATACTTTTATATACTTATATTTATATCGTTTTAAACTTATGTTCGTATATTTTATATTTATGTTTTCATGTGATTTTCCACTTTATAATATTTATTTATAACACTATGTTTTAATTCAAGAATTTCCAGAAATATATATATATATGTCAAAACACTTCAAAAATGCTCAAAACTCAATTTTATACAAGAATATGTCGACATACATTATTGGACATGTCGACATATAACTGCCATATTTTTTATTTTGAAAGCATTTCACTATTTCTAACGTTCTAGAAGTGTTGCAACCTTTCAAATCCTATAAATAGGGGCTGATTTTGAAATTTTTCATCATTCTTCTTCTCCATCTTAATCCCTTTTCTTTACACCATTAATATTTCTTATTTTTATAATTTCTACACTTCTACTCTGCCCATTTCTATTCTAATTAAATAAAACTTCTTCTCTTCTCACTCTCTACTCATTACTCTCTGAATTGATGTGATATGGAAGAGTTATAGGGATGTTGTAATCAATGGGGATAATTTTGGAAATGGTTTGTTCCTTGTAGCCGTGAAATCAAGGAAGGAAATGGTGGTAACCTTGTAGTCGGGGAAATCAAGGAGAATATACTTGATCAAGGGTGTTTGGAATCGGTGGTAACCTTTTGGCTGTGAAATCAAGGGTTTTGGGCTTGGATATTGATAAAGTAATAAAACTTTGTGCAATCTAGTGTTGCGTGGGACTGGACGTTGGAGTAATCCGAACCTATATAAAATCCGGTGTGTTCTTTCCTTTTCTGCATTTTATTTTTGTTTACCTTTGTGTTTGTGTTTGATTCTGTGTCCATGGTTATCTCTGTGGTGTGTTATTCACATAGTAGATCATATTAGTTTTAGATTTTCTTAAATTCCTTAAAAACGCTATTCACCCCCCTCTAGTGTTAGTTTTGCCTTAACGATCCATTCTGCATTCCCTAACAGTTGGTATCGGAGCTGGATAGAGAACGTGATAAGGGAGTTCTCGCTCGGCTATTTGTTAGCGGGAAGGAGACTCTTACTCCTACATCTCACTGTCTGTGGGTTGGTTGAGTCGCGAGGCTAACCTTGAAAGTAGTTCTGAGGTACCATTGTTATGCCATAGTTGCAGGTTAGGCCACTGGTTTTTTAGGACCCCTAATAGTTGGTATCGGTGCAAGGTCTTTCAAAAAGTTCATAATCTGGTTTTTGAAAATTTTAAATGGCAAATTTTGAACACTAGTTTAAATTCATGCATTGCATCAGTATTAGATGAGTCTGCATTCAATTTTATTAAAAAATCAAGTTATCATGATATGATTTCTTGAAAAGTTTAAATGGATATATCACAGAGTCATCATGATGTTATTATTTCAAATTATAATTAATTATTTTGGAAAGTCACTTGGCTCTTTGTAAAGGTATGTTTTTTTTTTGCAGGAAAATAAGTTATATTTGATGACCGTTGGCTAAAAGACACCAAGATGATCATTCATCAATCAAGAAAAGAAGAGTTTATGAAGGGATATGACTTTTGGGCTTATAGTAGTTGAAGTGTCCATTCATTCAAAATTCAAATTCAAATTTTTGACGCTAAAAATGAAGATAAAAGCTATAACGGCAATAGACCAGGCCATATAAAAAAGATGTGTCCTTATCTAGATGATTCAGATTCATCATCAAGCGATGAAGAGCCAGAAACCAGAAATTCAAATACGTGTTTCACAGCAATTCAAAATTCAGAAATTATCGAAGAAATGGATCTGAAAACCGGGTACGCTTTCATTCATTTTTAAATTTTTTGGTTGAATGGATGCTTTGATTGTCTTGCTTGTTTGCTTTGCTTTGAATTTGAAATTTAAAACTTTAAAATTCAAACTTGAAATTTAAAATTCAAATTTGAAATTTGAAATTCAAATTACCAATAAAATAATAAATAATAAAATAAAATTTGGCGGTTTGTTAGGATTATTTCAGGAAATAGTTAAACTTGAAATATAAATCGATAATTTAAAACCAAAGTCACAGAACCATATGTTCTTTGAAATTTATGCATGTATGTCGACATACATATGTCCTTATGTCGGCGTAAAGGCATGTAAAATGAAATTCAAATTTTGAGTTTCAAAAGCTTAAACTCTCAAACTTCCCTCCATCTTTTAAATAACAAAATGCCAGTTCAAATTCTTGTTATTAACTTTTTCTGCCTACTTATATTCTTATATCTTATTTCAAAATATATATAAATTACTAAAATTATATAGACATGTTAATATGGTATACAGAATTAATATAAAATTTTCAAACATTTGATACTGTAATAAAATATAAATTTATTTATCTTTTATATATAGTTTAAACATACGTAGTTTAACCTATATATTATTCATATGATTTCATAACAATTTTGGGTTACATTATCACAAAAACTATTTGTAACTTAATACTTATTTTGATTTCTTATTAAGATTTATAAAAGCTTGAATACTTAACCTAGTATTTTGGTATAAAAATAAAAATAATATATATATACGATTTTATGTCTTAAATATGTAGTTTAAATATAAGAAGTTGTAGTTTTATAGTTTAATTTATATCCAGATTTCATAATTTTGTTATGACTATAGAATTATTTTTAAAGATTTAACATATAAATGGTTCCTTAGCAAATTAATATATTTTGATTTCTAAAGAGTTTAAATTTAAAATTGATTTGTATCAAAAGATTGATTTATATTTAAAAATAAATTAAATTTTTGAGTCCATTTTAAAACTAGTTTTTATATATACAATTATGAATATATGTTTATATAAAAATAGTTTACTTCATATGATAAAATTATTTACTATTTAAAAAAAAAGATCTTCAGTATTTACTACATTATTAAAGAAGCACCTTACTAGTTTTATTTAACTCCATAAGAATTATTTTGAATATTTTACAATCTAATTATCATTAAACTCTTAATTCAATTTATTAGTATCATTAACCTAAGCCTAGAAATTAATGTATATTACCTTTGTTTGATTAAGATAAAATACATGTATATATATGCATAATAGTTGGTATTAATTTAAATATCTTTTACAAAAATACATATCATCATCAAATCATTCTTTATCATCATAATATCATTACATATCTTATTTCATATCATAGATCATGAATTACAGTACATTTCAAATTAAAATCATTCACATCAAAAGTTGCATTTCATTCAGTATATCACTTCATATAGTTTTCATATGACATACTGCATTATCATCAACACACTGCATTACATATTAACTTCAACTCCACATATAACAAGTATATTGTATGATAAGTGTTTTATCTAATTAGAAATATAGGATTATTAATCAATTACGTAACATATTTACCTTTTCTTGATTAACTTGATTGGCTTGATTGAATTGATTGGCTTGATTAAATTGATTGGATTGATTGACTTGTTTGGTTTGTTTGACTTGAATAACTTGATTGGCTTGCTTGACATGGTTAAATTTCATTAGTGTTTGATAGGTTTATCAGAAAAATACTTATGTTTGTGTAGTTGATAGTAGCTTTATAGGTTTTAGGATAAATAGAAGTCACAAGAATTGTTTGGTTTTATGTTTAAATTTATTCAAGTTGGTGTTTTGTGACAACAAAACTTAAATTGATTGATTATTTGGATTAAATTGCTTTACTTAACTTATATCATAATTTTAAGGATATCTTATAAGAGTTAATTCTTAGTCTAGATTAAAGTCTTATTATAGTTTTAAGGGAATTAAAGTTTAGGATAGGTTTAGTCTTGTATTAGATTAAGGGGGAGTTTTATAGTTTCTAAGGAATAGTTGAAGTTTCAAAGTGTTTTTGAATTGACATATACTTTTGCTTTAGTAGTTTAGATTGTTTGTTTTAGTTGCTTGTTTGTTTGATTAGCTTGATTTGCTTGTTTGTTTGATTTGCTTGTTTGGATTGATTTGCTTGTTTGAATTAATTATAAAATTTGGTTGGTTTTGCTTAGTTTATTATCCTTTTATTTAGTTTATTAGACTAGTACATGCAGTTAAAGCCCCGCTAAAGCCTCGCAAAATCCCCGCTATAGCCCGTATCGCCCTTCTACCGCTATGCTATTTCAGTTTAGCCTCGATGAATAGTAGATCCGCTTCTAGCCCCGCTATTTTCTGCTACACCCGCTAAATCAAGGCTTTTTAGCACCCGCTTTAGCAGTATTAACATACAAGATTGATTTGACTAGTTCTCTTTTTTAATAAATTCAATAAAGTTAGTCTAAAGAACTAAATTTAAGAAATAAGTGCCCAATATATTGTAAAAATCTATTATAATCAAAATTTTTAGTGTACGTAACCATGATATTGATTGATTTTGTTGCATAAGATTAGTTAATATTGATTTCTTCTACACATATAATGTGAGAATGATATTAATTAATTTTTAAATATTCAGTTTTATATAAAATGAAGCTTTTTGTGCCTCCGCTATATCCCAGCTATTTACCCGCTTTATCTTCGCTACACCTTTTTGCACCTCCACCGCTATAGAACCGCTAAGCACTTTAACTTGCACAGGACTAGTATAGTCATAATTTTATGGGGAATTATAATCTTTTAGGCTTAGAATCATAGATTTAGAGGGAGATATAAGGATATTATAGAATCAGGGATAGTTATATTAGAAACATTTATAGCATAAATTTAGGGGGATTTATTTATACCCATACTTTAGCATAGAATAATTATATGATATATATAGATATAGAATTTAGAAGGAGTATTTTCAGAATTTCTTTTTGATAATGCCAAAGGGGGAGAAATTATAAAATATAAACTTAGTTTATAGGATTCATATAAATACGGGGAGTATTAGAGCGATCATCATCAACAGGAATGAACAGGTATGATATTTTATAAACTAAAGCTGTCATCATCAAAATGGGGAGAATGTTGGAGAATGGAGTTTTGATGACAACAACCTTATTTCAATATTAATTGATCATAAAATATATGCTAACACCTTTATCTAGAATATATATGTATATATACATATGCAGGATTTGTATACAGGAATTAATACTAAAGACTGTACAGTGTAAGAGTTCAAGAGATTCAAGATTCAAGACTCATGAGTAATCAAGATTTCAAGAGTTCAAGATAAATACAGTAATTAGTCTAGTTCTATATGTATGCACACACATTTGTCCAAATGCAACATCCATATACTAACTCATCCATTTCTATCCATAAAAGAAAATGCACACACATCCATATGCAGTATGAAAGTGATTGAGCCGATCTAGTGTCTAATGTGTGTGTACATGCGTCCACAGGCAACCACTAGCAAACACTTGCATCCACTAGCATAACATGTTTCAAACACATGTTTTCATCCATATGACTCCTATCTAAAGGTCGAAAATACTACGAATAAGATATATTCAAATGATAGAAACAAGTACTGATAAAGCTTTTGGAAAAGGAGTTAAGAACATACCCTTGAAGAGAAAAGGGTACGAAGCACGAATCTTATCTTCGGTTTCCCTAGTCGCATCCTCTGGGTTATCTCCCCATTGAACCTTTAGCAACTTTATCTCTTTATTGCATAGCTTCTTAACCTTTGATCCCGTAATATGGGAAGGAACTCGCCTGATTGTACTTCGAATTCGATGTCAGTCCCTCTCTTGTCTGCATATGATTTCTATTTGTCTTGAGCTGTCTTCATCCGCCGTCGAATAAGGTCAATCTTTTCGGACGTTTCTCTAGCCATATCTGGTCCAAGTAATAATCTTTCTGTAGATTCCCACCAACAAGTCGGTGATCTACAAGGGCGCCCGTACAATGCTTCGAAGGGTGCCATGCCGATGCTGGCCTGATAGCTGTTATTATAGGAAAACTCCACCAAAGGAAGATGCTCTTCCCAAGTCCCTCCGAAGTCAAGGATACACAGTCTCAAAAGATCTTCAAGAATCTTGTTCACCCCCTCCGTCTGCCCATCGGTCTGAGGATGATAAGCGGTGCTTAAGCGCAACTATGTACCTAATGCCTCTTGCGAACTTCTCCAAAAGTCGTTGGCAAAGATGGGGTCACGATCGCTTACTATGTTGGAAGGTACTCCATGGAGGAGAACAATCTCACGAACATAAATCGCTGCCAACCACGATGCCATCCTTTCGCTCTTGACTGGAATAAAGTGAGCGCTCTTAGTGAGTCTATCTACTACCACCCAAACACTGGTATTGCCTTTCTTCGATCTAGGCAACCCATCGAGACGCTCTCCCATTTCCACTGCGGCACTTCCAATGGATGAAGCAATCCGTCGGGCTTCTTTTGCTCGGCCTTGACTTGCTGACAAACCAAACATTGAGAAACAAATTCAGCCACGTCCTTCTTCATCCCAGCCCAAAAGAAAACCATTTTCATGTCTATATACATCTTGTTGCTGCCTGGATGAATAGTCATCTTAGAATGGTGGGCTTCTTCTAGGACTGCCTTTATCAAGCTTCCAGTCTTAGGAACACAAAGCCTTCCATCTCGTCGCAACCACCCCTTTCAATCTATGGCATATCTACTGAAGTGACTAGAAGTCTCCCCTCTTATGAGCTTATCCATAATGTCTAGAACCTGTGGGTCACCTTGTTGTGAAGCTCCTATCTGCTCCACAAGAGTCGGTCGTATCTCCAAGGATGCAAATAAATCAGGCAAAACTTCGATGGAGGGTCTAAAATCAAAAACTGATATGAACTCCAAGTTCTCTTTTTCCACAAACAAAGGACTCAGAGCCATCCTCTGCCTACTTAGTGCGTCTGCAACCACATTACCCTTGCCAGGGGTATAAGAAATCTCAAAATCGTATGAAGCTAAGAATTCCATCCACCGTTGTTGCCTTATGTTGAGATCCTTCTGAGAGAACAGGTACTTTAGAGATTTGTGATCGGTTTACAACTCGAATCTTTCTCCTAGTAAATAATGACGCCACATCTTCAATGCAAATACTTTGGCAGCTAGTTCTAGATCATGGGTGGGGTAGTTTTTTTCATGAACTCTCAACTGCCTACCCCCATAACATATTACTTTCCCTCCTTGCATCAGTACCACACCAAGCCCTGTACCGCACACATCAGTGTAAACAGTAAACACTTTACTTCCATGGGGCAAGGTCAAGACTGGGGCTATTATCAGAGCCCTTTTCATCCGTTGGAAAGCAACATCACAGTCTATATCCCATGAAAACACCAAATTCTTCTTTGTCAGCCTAGTGAGAGGGGCTGATATCTTTGCGAAGTCCTTAATGAACTTCCTATAGTAACCTGCCAACCCAAGAAAGCTTCTCACCTCAGTTGCGTTTTTAGGAATCTGCCAATCTTGCACTACAACCACCATCGCGGGATCTACAACTATCCCTTCTTTGGAGACTACATGCCCCAAGAATCTTACCTCCTTTCCAGAAATGGCATTTGGAGAACTTTGCTTTTAGCTGGTGGTCACGGAGAGTTTTCAAAACTTCCCTCAGATGTTGGGCATGCTCTTCTTCGTTCTTGGAGAAGATCAAAATATCATCAACGAAGGCTACGACGATTTTTTTTAGGAATTCCCAAAACACCCTACTCATCAAATCAACAAAATAGGCGGGTGCATTTGTCAGCCCAAAAGGCATCACTAGCCATTCAAAGAAATCGTCCGGAGTTCTAAAAGCAGTCTTATCTATGCTATCCTCAGCCACTCTCAATTGATGGAACCCTATAGCCAAGTCCAATTGAGAAAATATTGAGGCACCAACGAGCTCATCAAATAAATATCAATTCTTGGAAGCGAGTGCCTGTTCTTTTTGGTGAGCTTATTTAATTCTCTATAGTTAACACACAGACGAAGTGATCCATCTGCTTTAATTGCGAATACTACTGGAGCACCCCATTCAGATATGCTTCGTCTGATGAAACCTTTCCCAAGTAGCTCCCCTACTTGCTTACTCAGCTCCCTCCTTTCCCTTGGAGCCATGTGGCGTACTGGTAACACAACTGACTTTGCATTGTCCACCAGATATATGCGGAAGTCGATCTCGCGCCTTGGAGGTAAACCCTGTACCTCATCAAAAACATCGGAGTAATACCGAACCCCTGGAACAGATTGCAAGTCATCTATGGATGCATCTAAAGACTATAGGAACAACCCTTAGGGGTCACAAGAGACTTCGAGGGTCCTCCCATGACAAGTTGGGAGCCTCACAACCCTCCTTTCACAATCTAAAATGGCTCCATATGTGGTAAGCCAATCCATTCCTAGAATCAACCCATAGCCCATAAACCCGAGCACATACGCGTCGCATTCAAACTCGACGTCGAACACAGATAATTTCAAACCCCTACAAATCCTCGATAAATGAGCCGAACCACCAATGGGGTTTGAAACAGCCACGGGATCTATTACAATACTAGTAACTAAGTGCATAGATTCAACCACATAACTAGATATAAACGAGTGTGAAGCACCAGAATCAAAAAGTGTTCTAACTGGATGGTTTGAAAGAGAAACTAAACTTTATATGGAATTTTTTTTACCTCTTTCAAGAGCACTGACGGCGAGAGCGTGCACCTACCCTCCAGAAGTTCCTGCCCTCTGACCCTGTCCCTGTTTCTTCGGGCACTCCTTAGAGAAGTGTCCGACCTCTCCATAATTAAAGCAATTGCCCTTCCTTCTCTTAACAGTCCTTGATCAAGTGACCTTCCTTCCCATAATTGTGACATTTCCTCTTATCCTTTCCTTTGACATCTTTCCCTCCTTTCTTTTGATGTTGTTGTGGCTGTTGTTGTTGTTGCTCTTTCTTGGGCCACACCTTCCTGTTCTGCGATGTCCCCTCAGTCTTTGCTTCCTTCTTCTCTCCCTTGTCCTCTTCATGCATTAGGGCCATATCCACAAGCCTTTCAAAGGTCACCCCCATAGGAATATGGGACATAGCAAGACCATGTAGTGGCTCATTCAGTCTTTTAGCAAATCGTAAAGCCTTTATGTGCGGTGTATCCACCAACTCTAGTCTGAACCTTACCAGCTGGTTGAACTTGTTCACATACTCCTTCAACGTCAAGTTCCCTTGCTTGAGCGCTAAGAACCACTCCATCTGTATGCTTCGCTCAGCTTGGGAAAGAAATTTCATCTTGAACCTCTGTCTGAAATCTTCCTAGGTTTCCACGGATGTCCAGTCTGGGTGACTTCCCACCAAAATGAGGCTTCGTCTTTTAACAGCCAAGCAGCTAAATGAATATTTCTTCGGTCCTCCACTTCAAAGATTATGAATATGTCCTCGGTCTCCTTAAGCCAATTCCGAGCTTCCACAAATGTATCATTCCCATGGAATGGCTTCCCACCCATAGCATGGAAGTCCTTACAGATTTTGGCGAAGTTATCTACTCTGGGAGTGGGAGGAGGAGGCGCGTCTCTCTGGCCTTCAGCAGGCGTTGTAGCCTCCAAATATATCCGGAACCATCCGGGTATCGTGACGCACTCTGGGATATTAGGAATGTTTTGATCCCCAGACATGCTGAAAAAGTAAAAGGAAGAATTTTAGATAAAGGACCGAAGGATATTACATATGGCTTCTTGGGGAATATTTTCAAAACAGACTTTTCTTTTTGAAAATACTTTCTTTTAAAAGCTTTTTGAAAAATATTATTCAAAACTTCTATCTAATCTGGTAACCTTCAGCTCTGATACTAAGTGTGACACCCCACGTCCGTTAATGTCACTCACTAAGGGAATGCATTAAGTTTCGTGAAGCGTTGTAGGTAAACAGACACAGAATAATTACAAGACAGATATAAATAAGATAGCAACGGAAATTTCAAATTTTTATTTCAACATAAAACATAATATCGTAGTTCACAATACCATAAGTCATAAAACCATATAGTGGAGACAAAGACTTGAGCCATACTCCAGAAGTAGCTTCCAACAAGATAATATCCAAGTCCTAACTAAGCCTGGGTGTTTCCTCCCTGAGAACCTTGGGGGGGACGGGGGAACGGAAGAGAGAGGGAAAAACAAAGGGGACAGACATAAAGTTTGGCGAGTCTAGTTACTTTTAGCTAGTAAATAAATAAAGGTGAACATGACAGGTGAAAGGTGATTAGCATAAAGGATTAGATCTAAATTAACAAGTTTGCATTACCCACAATATAGTTGCAAGTCAAGATCTACATAGCCAGCATAGTAGAATGTACATAATCATATTGGATCCAGGTATAATTACATAATAAACTTGCATAAGTTCATGATTCACAGCATATACCAAATTTGTACTCTATCATAATTCACATTTATCCATTTAAACCTAAAAGTAACTAGAAACTCACAGCGTTAGATTCAGAAAATTTAGAGAGAAAGAGATCTGAATTCTGAATAGCTAAACTGATTGTAGTAGACTTTGATTCTATTTCAATTTGCAACCCGATAGCATATGGCCTCTATGATCTCCAAAGGAGAAAATAAGAGAATTGGGGACCATGTTTATAGCCTAAAACCAATGAACCAGACCTAGAATCAAGTCCAGGTACGTAAAACTAATTCTACCCAAATCTGTCCGGGGGGGTCGACACCCCTATAGGGAGGGCGACACCCATGTAGACACCCTTATAGGGGGTCGACACCTATGTCGACACCCCTGGGGGGGTCGACACCCACGAGCGGGAATTTTCCCGCTCAGCCTACTTTGGCCCGATTTTGATTTTTGAATTATTTTCGCAGGTTCGGGAATTTATTTTATATATATATATTTATCTTGTGCGTAAACAAACTTTCAACCCTCATAACTTTTTCATACGGTGTCCGTTTTACGCAAACCAAATATCCATTCTGATCAGAATTTCGAGACGGACGCAATGGCATAATCTGTTGCCTCTAATTCCGAATGTTAAATTAATTATTATTTAATTTATCCTCTTTTAATGTTGTTAAAATTTGGGGTGTTACAGACATAGTGTCGGATTTAACTCGCTTTCTTTACAGTACATTATATACTACTTAGACTTGTATATGATTTGTAAATAAAATGCCCAATTTAAAAAAACATAATATTACCAACCAATATGAAAATGAAATTAGTATATCATTTAAACGGCCATTATCAAAATGATAACGGAAAATGAATCAACTAACTGGACTAGTTTTGTTCTCCAATGCAAAATCATATAATTAGGTATGAACTAATTATTTTACCAATTGGGTAGCACGTGTTCCTTTATCAGTTTCATGTTGGAAATTACGAATGAATAAGAATTTAAATGAAAGACTTCTATTAATACAAGTCAGTAAAATCATTATGAATTAATTAAATTAGAGTAACAAAGATAATGGTAATGCAGAAAGGAAAAAAAGGCTACCTGAATCCTGGCATATGTAACTTCACAAATTTTGGGGGAATCAGCATCCACCCAACTACATTTGTGCATGTCACGATAAATCATCATGCTGCAATGGGGATACTGAAGTTAACAAAGGCATATCCTAAATTGCTCCTTGTCTTGACCATTTTAGAAGAAGGTAAATAAATTTAAGAAAGCATAGGCATCTTTTACATAATAGGTTTTTGACTCCACAAACCATTACTTTGTAGATATCATGTTGATTAAATAGTTACATGAGTCTATGCTGCTGAGTTTCTCCATCGACGAAATTTATATTACATTTAACTTTATTCCCCAGTTTCAAATATAAACTTTCCAGTGTCTTTAATCGTATATTTTAACATGTTAATTACAAACTGCCCTACAATATGGTGCATAGAAAAGATGAAAGAAACTTCTTTGCTTTTGTTTCTACTTGATACTAATAATCGAATTACTTATATAAGTGTTTCATGATACAAAAAACTACTGGATTTCCAAGGAACAAGCTAAATGAGAACAATTTCATAGAATATTAAATTAATTTCATAAAACACGTATTAGCTAAAGGAAAATGCAAGCATAATAAGTAGAGTTTGTAGAGGATTATCTAAAACCCATGGGGAAGGTACAAAAAAATCAAATAAAGAGGTAACATCGTCTGCACATTCTCCATCAGCCTTCAAATTCTTGTTCACCTTCAGACAGTGATCATCCAGTATCTCTATCATTTTCTTTCTACTATAAAAATTAAATCGCTTGTACAATTAGAAAAATAATTATATGATAATAAGTATAAGTAGTTTAAGAATAAACTTACTCGAACTTGTTCGGAATGTTCTTAATCATAACTTTTGTCTTTTTACCATGAAAGCCGTTTTCTTTTTGGAACTCAAAAAATCATCGTTAATGAACCTACTTTGCTTAGATTTCCATTTCCCAACCGCATCGCATTTGCTTTTCCTTGACTTTCCAAATTTGGTACTATTAAACTTTTCTTCGCTTTTGCCTTGTAATCATTGTTATTAGCACCTTCTTCTACAACAGTAATTTCTTCATTGATCTCAGTCAAGCGAAGGGTCCTACATGGAACCGCAGATTTGTCAATGTTGCTGCTAAAGTAAGCAGCAGGAGAAGTGAGGTAATAAATAGTGTTTGGAAACACAGTAAGAGAGACAAAGTAGAATCAGCGGGATGACTCAAATGCGACAAAAGTATGAGAAGCAACAATGAAAAGTAGCCAAAAACAGGGGAATGATGGATACTAATTGTGGATTTAGGGTTAGGGTTAGAGGCGGCAGCTGGTGAGACGAAAATAGGAAAATGAAAAAAACAAGGACTTAAACATAAATAAAATGGAGGAGAAAGCGGGATAGAATTCGTGAGAGGCGAAAGAAGGAAAATCAAGGCGTAGGAAGAGAAATGGAAAGACTAAAGATTTAGACATTGAAGTTAGAAGACGAAAAGGAAGAGGGGGCGGTGACATTACACGTGAAAATTTGGTTTGGAGCCTGAAAATTTGGTTTTGGAACCAAACAACGATTTGGTTTCTAAAGCCGATTTTTTTTTGTTTTGGAGCGAAAAAGCAATTACATCTAGAAACCGAAAAGAAAAGAGTTTAAACTTAAAAGTATGTAGCTATCACAACTAACAACCAAAAAAATTTGTAATATAAATCTGTTACAACTGAAACAATAAGAGAATTGTTGAAACTAAGTTTGTTAGAACTAAACTGTCATTTTATGACAATTGTAAAAATAAAGTTATGATAAGGTTGTTTTATTGTATATTAATTATTAAATGTAGTTAATAAACATTAACCTAATTTACTAGTTGCTAATAATTAACTACAATAAATAATATAATAAGATATTGCTTCACCTATCGTGAAGCAGTACGTGTGACATCAAGAAAATAAGATATTGCTTCACCTGATGGGAAGCCGTTGGGGGCATCGAAGCCAAAACGCAGGCAGGAGCCACATCATTAGCAAGAATTGAAACCTTGGACTTGCATGAGAATTTGATGGCAAACCCTACAACTGGAGCATCCATGGAGGTCGAAACTGAGGTCGAGTAGGATCACACGGTCGAAGCATCCATGGAGAAAACAACGCCGGATCTAATGGCAGAACCCAATTTCTAATCTAGAACAAGAATTGAAGCCTTGGACATGCGCAAGGCTTCAAAGTTTTCAATTCATAGAAGAAATATTTTGAGGTAAAATTTGTTTTGATGTGGACTGTTATTTCGGATATGAACAAATAAAGAGAGATAGGAAGGCGTAATTTGGGTAAAATTTGTTTTAATCGAGGAGCCATAATTTGTAGAAAACGAAGGAATACTTACTGGCATTCTTCAAAGAAAAAGAAGTTGGGCAGGTTACGAAGAAGAACAATATGAAGAGGTGGAACAATGCGAAGCAGTGGAACAACGTGGAGGGAAATTTCTGGAAACGACAAATTTTTTGGAAAAAGGGAAATTTTTGGAAACCGCGAAAGCTAAAATGAAGCGGCAAAATTTTTGGGTTTGGAGGGAAACTTTCAATTGGAGCCAAAATTAAAAAAAATCAAGTTGGAGAGAAAATGATAAGCTAAAGACAAAATTTCTGCTAAGTAAAGCGAAAGAATACTTGTGTATACTCAGGCTATTCCCTTTTCTGGGATGTTGAAATGGAAAACTGGACTCCATTCATTTATGAGCAACATCGCGATAACATAGCTGCTTCCATTGTAGAGTGTTAATGGTAGGACGAGACTTTAAATGTATATGGACTGCTTGGAAGGAAAACAAACTATAGAGGTTGAGTAATATATATCACAATTTACATTCAGCGTAATGCTCATATACTTTGCTCAACAGATATGTGAAGGAGCATTTAGTAATATCCTTCACCAAAAAAATTATACAACTGGGTCCTATGTAAGGATGTTTTATATTGCATTTTACATTTTAAAGGTTTTGAATAGTGATCAATTCACAAAGCCAGACCAATCTCATATCTCAGCAACTAATATAAAATATAGCATAAATGGACATAACATGGAATTCGAAAGAAAAACTGGAAATTGGGCAATGCGGATGCACCACGACTTTGGCGGAATTTTCAAGTATAAGGAATGTGTCTTCAACTTTGAAGAATCTAATTTTGCAGGTTTTGCATAGCATTTGTAGATTCTCTGGTGATGTCGTTAGGAGAAATTCAGCGATGTCGAGTGCCAAGCGAAGCACCAACTCAGTCCTATTGTAGCTGGAGAAGAGGTTTACGAGCCGCTGTTGAGAAGCACGAAGAAGATGGAAAAGCGACGCACTGGGATTTGAGATTTAGGGATTTAGAATCGAAGACTGAGAAGTAAATCACTATGAGCGAATTGGGTTTAGGGATCTGTTTAGGATTTAGATTATAAGGAAAATTAAAGGGGTAGGGTGGTTAAATTAATATTATAGCGGGATTAAACTCTTTTTCATAGTGCCTTGGTTTTTTCTCGTTTGTCAGTCTTTTGTTTGAATGGTAATAATTGTTTGCAAGCCGAATTTTTTTTCGTTTGAATTCAAATTCAACCATCAAATAATTTAATTGTGACTTAAAAATATGAACTTTAATTGATAACTAATAATTTTTAAATATGTTAGCTGTTATTTGTATTGATTTATTAAAATATGCTCAAGAAAAATCAGTTTTTAAAAAATACACAACATTCAATGTGTAATTATTAACAAATTCAACACAATTGAAAACATATTCAACACTTACTATGTGTGAGAGAAGACAATTACATGTGAAAGCCTATAAATGGGCATGGAAATAACAAATTATATGGTAATTATTGTATTCTTTGAATTTTGGAATTTTTTAATATTTATAAAAAATTATTTTCAAATTTTGAATACCATTTTACAAAATTTTATATTTATTTCAAAATCATGAAAACTTCAAAAGTTTATAATTAAACTTTATATTTACTTTAGAAAATATGAAAGTACTAATTTTTTTGAATTAATAAGTATTAAACATAATTATCAATTATAATTATTAATTTTAGATACTGGATAATAAATTTAGCTTCTTAATTATTAAAAATTACTTATTATCATTGTTTATTAAAGATTGCTTACTAATCTATATTATTAATTATTATTACCTCTTAATTATTTAGTAATTATTAATTAATTAATACTAACTATTGAATATTATTTACAATTAATAGTAAATATTTATTCTTCGTTATTAGTATATTATTATTAACATTAAATATTCAAAATTATTTTTTTTACTTATCAATCACTTAGTAAAAAGATAACAATAAAACATTTTATAAAGAATAAGCATACCAGTCCCTTGCAAATCCCTTGAAAATCTAGTGCAAAATAGCTTCAAGACACAAAAGATAGTAAACTGCCTTTATTTGCAACGGAATTTAGCGATGAAAAAAGATGACGGTAAATCAATGGAATTCGCTATGATTTAGCAACGAAAAACAAAGCTTGCCGGTAATAATTTAAAACAAGTTTAAATATAAAATCCTAGATAATATCCCTTACAAGTTCCACGAAAATCCGTCGCTGATTTACGATGGAATTTTCAACTACTAAAATTTGCAGCTATTTACAACTTTTCTTGTAGTGGTTATTATTGATTCAAATTACTGATTGTTTTTGAACATTATCGAGTATAAAAAATTATTACATGTAAAGATTAATGAATTAATGCATTAAAATGAATATTATTAAGTGTATTTGACTGAGTTTAAATGAGTAATATATAAGTGTGTTACATTCAATTAATAAAAAAACAATGAATGAATGCACATTTAAATAAATAAGCACATTGTACTTAATAATATAATTAACACGCATTTAATGCATTTGGATAATTGCACGACACTCTATTACTTAATGCGTTTGGATAACTGAGTTCACTAGACTTGGCGATTCACTAATTCAAATGCATTACATTTATTAATTGCAGTATTATTTGAATAAATCCATTACTATAGGTAATTCATTCAAATTGCACATAAGTATAAAAATTCACATTCTAATAAATTATTCAAATGATTTTTTCTAAGTGTAATGCGTTTGGGTAACTAAAGTTAAATATTACTAAGGGTAATAATATCACAGTCAATAATTATAATGCAGTTATTTAAAGGGTTCTACTATTACACCCGCATAAACACTTTTTAACCTATCATATTATCTTATCCAATTTATTAATTCACTCGCTTGTGTAGTACACCTATCCTTTCATGACCCTTTTATTTTCTTAGAACGACAACATAATTTATTCGGTTTGTCGTTTAGAAAAAACAAAATATTTCAGTCTAATTTCTCCGCATTTATATCTTTTGATTTAGTGCCTCAACTTCCAATAATTGTAAGCTGTGTAATCTTAATTAATATTAATCCTACAAAGAGAAATTTATAGCTTAAAGTGGGTATTATGATATGTAATATTAAAGATATACATTAATACTTCGATTAAAATTTATTCAACTACTATTGTTTTTGTTGTTATTTTAAAAATAAAAGAAAAAACAATGAAATAGTTACATAATATATTCAAATATATTTCGTTACGGTAATTGTTGTCTACAAAAAAATTAATTTACATTCATACTCTTGATGGAATCATATGTATTAACTAATCAACTTCTAGTCTAAAATTCATAAAAGAAATTTTACTTGCATTATTCATTTCATTTTCATTTATCGTGAATGGTTGATATGCCTGAAAATAACTATGTCTAAGTGTTAGATTTTTTTTTTTTTTTGAAAGTTAAGCTTAAACATTTATTCATCAAATGGTATTTACAATATAAAATCTCTCGAGCATGTAGAAATGGAATAACAAACTAACCATCTCTCGCAATAACCCTCATAGATCACACGGCTTCTCATCATACATAAACTCTCATCATACATAACTAATTCCAAAGATAATTGCCTAATTTCCACGCCTTGCACTACCAAACAGTATTTCCTAATAACTCTTTTTGCAGACTCAGTGAGTTTCATGAAAGGAACAGTGGACCCAATAATCCACTTGTTACCAAAAGATTAAAGTACATAAATGATTTCAACAATGTACACGGATGCCAATCCAGGAAAGATCTGCACAAGCCTACCAATTGAGAGAAGGGTCATACATCGGATTCTTCCTCGTGTGCCTTCGAGAATTTTTCATTTTACTAGTGAGAGGCATCACATCTTCTGGACCATAAGCATATCCCTCATCAAGATCATCATCTGCCTAGAATTTTCCTTTTAGTTTATTATTCTTGACTTGAAAAGATGGAAGAGAATTTCTGGGGACTGCAGTGGATAGCAAAGCAGGATTAACAATGGGGAAGGTCAATCCTGAACCTGTCACATTGGGAGGTGGTAGCTGAAAGTTTGCAGGTGGTTTTAGGTTACCATAAGGGGATGCTTTTAAGGGTTGAGAGGATGAGGATTCTGGAGCACTAGACTTCGTGGCAACAGGAGAATTTGAAACGAATAATGCAAAACCGAAACGTTTGATCATTTGTAAAACCGCGTCGTTTATGTTCAGATTTTCTTTTAAGCTTAAATTTATTTTTAAATCTATTTCCTTATTTAAATCAATTAATGTCTAAGCTGGGTTGTAAGTGGTCGGATGGATGTAAATGGTAGTGTCTTACTTTAGGATATCACCTTTCTTTTTAATAAATGATATACATTTAGATGTAGTTAAAATGCTTAACCACAACAAAAATTGTTACTACAATAAATTAAAATGGGTATACTACAACATCAAAAAAGAATAAATAATTTGGTTAAACGATGCTATATAAAAGATATATCATCCAAAATAAAATGTAGCTCACATATGCGCGGTTATTGGAAAGAGTAACACAAGTAAATAAGTTAATTAAAATGCATTTATAACTATATGTAAATTAGTGATTCTCAAAATTTACATCAATGCATCAACTAGAAAATTCATTAAACTTATGACTGACATGGAAAATATTTCTCAAATCCAATTTATCAACAACAAGATGTAAATTTATTATCAAAGAGTATTGAGATTTAATTTACATAAACCAACGATAGAGACTCACTTTTTATTTCAAATAACAAAAAGGGATCGGAAAACAGTATACGTTAAAAAGATGGAAAATTTTGTGGAAAGAATAAGGCCACATATGCTACAAGTAGCATAGTTTTTTTTAACCATTTTAGTTGTTTCATATGTTCAATCTATATCATCTGTTAGTTTCTTTGTAGTAATCCATTATTTTTATGATATATTCCACTTGTAAATTTTGATAATTACTAAATAACTTCAATTTGATTATAGTGGTAATAGCATTGAAGGATCATATGATGAAATGAAATCCCCTATACTCAAAATTCTCCGTCTCTCTATACTTAACCAATTAAGAACTCCTGAATTCCACCTTTTTGTAATTAAGCCCTCGGAATTAATTAGAAAAAAGTGGAGATTAGGGGTCCCGATTGGTTGGGTACAGAGGAGAAAGAGGATTTGGGTACAGGTGATTTGCACTTATGATTCAGTCAATTGATCCCGTTTTCAATGTATTAACGTACTTTAATAAATACTATCAACCATGCATTCAATATGATAAAATTTAATAAATATGTGAGATTCAATGATTCAGGTTCACATCCCCAGGGGAATTGCGAGGATTTCAAATGTTCACCTCCCTCTCAACACGTGACCTTCGAACTTCTCCATCCTATATATACACCCTCTACTTCATACCTGCCTCCTCACTTTTCCCTCAAGAAGAAAGAAAACATAACTAAAGGGAAGAAGAATGGATCATCAACCTATCTCCAGTGACTCTAACTTTTATCTGTTCGCACTGCCAACTATCATCTCCGCTCAACTCTTCACCCCCATCCAACTCTTCATCCTCATCACCGTCTCCCTTGTCTCTGTCATCCTCCTCACTTGGGCCCTCTCCTCAGCCGGCTCAGCCTGGCCACACAACCGCACCCGCCTTGGCTCAACTCCCATTCCTGGCGTGCATGGTCTCCCGCTCCTTGGATCACTCTTTTCCCTCGCCTTCTCCCTTCCTCATTGCACCCTAGCTCGCCTCGCCCGAGCAGCCAGAGCCCAACAACTTCTCGCTTTCTCTATTGGCTCCACCCCGACGGTTGTTTCGACCGACGTATCAATATCGAAGGAAATACCAACTCATCCGAACTTTTCAGACTGACCCATCAAATACTCTGCCCGTGAACTCATGTTCCACCGAGCCATGGGTTTTGCCCCTGACGGTGCACACTGGCGTCTTCTACGCCGAATAGGATCATCCCACATATTCGCCCCTAGAAGAATTGCAGGCCACGAGGCATCCCGCCAGGTCGATGTGCAACAAATGTTGCATAAGATCGCGACCGAAATGTCGCAGTCGGGCAGGGTCATGGTCCGACCCCATCTACAAACCGCGGCGCTGAACAACTTGATGGTTAGCATGTTCGGGATCAGGTGCGAAGACATGGCGGATGCCGAATCGCTGAAGGAGATGGTGCGGGAAGGATTCGAGTTGCTTGGCGCATTCAACTGGTGCGATCACTTGCCCTGGCTTTCAGGATTGTTCGATCCAGGGAACGTGAAGAAGAGGTGCGCTGCCCTTGTTCCACGTGTCAAACAGTTTGTGCAGAGCAACATCGACGAGCATAGGGCTAGAAGGATGAAAGGTCTTAATGTTCAAGGGGGAAATGCAGATTTCGTAGATGTGCTATTGAGTTTGGAAGGAGAAGAAAAACTCGGGGATGACGACATGATTGCTGTGTTATGGGTAAAATTGATTAATTGTTTTGTATTTTTGTAGTGTTAATTAGTTGGTTCTAATGTCCAAATGTGCATGGTTGATTGATTAAATACGCGCATGCATGCATGCAGGAAATGGTATTTAGAGGAACAGACACAATGACACTGTTGACCGAGTGGACGTTGGCAGAGCTAACTTTAAACCCGGACGTGCAGACCAAACTGTACAACAAAATAACTGCTATTATAAGGCCGGGGGCAGAGGTGACAGATGCTGACGTGGCAAGAATGCCATACTTGCAGGCTGTTGTAAAGGAAACACTGAGAGTGCATCCACCGGGACCGCTTTTGTCATGGGCCAGGTTGTCAAACGCAGACGTTAAGCTCAGTAATGGGATGGTGGTGCCAGCTGGCACAATGACGATGGTGAACATGTGGGGGATCACTCATGATGAGAAGGTGTGGGCTAGGCCGGATATTTTCGACCCTGAATGGTTCATAGCTGCTGATGTGGATGTACGTGGCTGTGATTTGAGGTTGACCCCCTTTGGTGCAGGCAGGAGAGTTTGTCCTGGAAAGAATTTGGGGTTGGTGACAGTCGGGCTGTGGGTAGTAAAATTGGTGAGCAACTTTAAGTGGGAACAGACTGCACAAGGTGTTGTTCTCACTGAGTTGCTTAAGCTATCTTGTGAGATGAAGTATCCTCTTGTTGCAAAAGCATGCATCAGGACCTGAAGTACTGATCAGTTTGCTTTGTTATGCTTAACTTTATTATCTTCATAATTAATTATGTGATGGATGTTGTACTGGATAATCAGGCCATTAATTATATATGCTTCTGAATTCTATATTTTATGTTAATGTAATGGATTAATTTGCTCTGGAAATTTATGTGTTGCATGCCTCCTTGCCTTTAATTAAGCTATATTCCATCATTATTTTCTGCTGTATGGTTATTTTTGTGTTTTGATCTATTTTGAGCTGGCTCTATATTTCACATGGGAATATCCATGATAGAAAATGCTCCCTGTGCCCACCATCATTTAATTTGAGGCTCGCGGGCACTATGATTTCTTCTTCTAGCTAGCTAGGTTTCTGTTGCTAGATCCATGTTCATTACCCAAATCTATGCCATGGCTGATTATTAAAGTCAATCAAGCAACTAACCTTTGTAAAAACGAGTCCAAGCTGCACCACTTCTTCAAAGCAAACGTTTTACCTTTTATTTTTCCTTCTTAGAAGAGTACCATGGTTGTTTAATCTGGGTGATAATACCACGCGTCCAGTATGAGTGACATTTGTGATCCCTGATTTCTGGTATATTGTATGCTTTATCTCTAAGTCTTAGTGTCGTAAGTCACTCCTTCTGCAGCAGCAGTGCTTTTCATTAATTTTCTCGCTAAAGAAAATCTAAGTTTAAATACATATCACACTCCCTCTGTCCCCTCTCTCTTTTACAACAGCGCTTTTCATTCTGCCAAACCTAACTTATTTGGTGTTCTTCTCTACATCCAAATACTTTTATATTTATGGCCACTGAATTTTCAAAATTTTTAACACCTTTCTTATTTTATTCCAATTCTTTAGTTTGTTAATTTAGTATGCAATTTTTCTCTCCTTTGTGTGTATGCCTTTCGAAATTCCATATGGTGCATGCAACACTTCATGCAAAGCGTGAAACAATATTGGTGTCAACCGTGTCTTTTTTAGCATATCTGTTTGCATTAATGGTTTGAAATTATTGTGCAGTGTGTTTTCTTTGTTTGATCTATAATGAAATACAGCTGAAAACATACGGGTGTATTATTATGTTTGACCTTATACACGGGATTGGGCTTCCAGCCCAATTGTCAAATACATTACCATTGCTTATCGCTGATACTTGTAAGCCTGTATATTATAAACACATGGCAATACCATTGTACAAATCATTAATTCCAGCAATAATATTTCGATTCTCTCCTCTGTTTCAACACAAATACATTTCATATTAAATCTTTACATCTGCCATATTTTTGATGATAGGTTGCTGAAATGTGTTGGAAATGAATGAGCAAAGAAAGATGAAATTGGGAAGAAAAAAAGATAGCAACATTTAAAGTCCCACATCATGGAAATATTAGCACAATCTCTCCTAATATATTAGAAGCCAAATGGGCTTATGAAAAATAGAAAGGAGAGGGATTATATGAGGATGTGGGCTTGGCCATAACATAATAATACATTAAAATGTCAAATATATGGCCTTGGGCCTCGGGGCTCTTAGGGTCTCTTGATTGAATATAGCTGTCGGTTGCCGATTGGGCTAGTGCACTAAAATGAGAATTTTTTTCTCAGGATTTTAAAGGGTATGTTTGTTCAGTCCAGAATTCAAAAAGCTTATCTGTTAGCTGAATAAGTACAACCATTTGAATTCTTAGCATATGCACATTAATAACCGGGTGGTTAAAGGGTCGCAACCTTTCCAATTTGTCGGTTACTGATGCATACGAATAGGCACCTCCTTCTGCCTATATATACACTGCCCAAAACAAGACAGAATTCAGACTTTTCATGTCGCATTATTTCTTCTTCTTTTTCTTCAGAGTTCAGAGGTATCCTCCGATCTAGTTTTTGTGATCTTCTTCAGTTTGTCAGAGCTTCGTTTGCTGGCACTACGTTGCGGAGTAAGTCCATTTTATCCTGGGAAACAAATTGCAACTACATCAACCAGTGCACATGACGACAATATTGTTTCATGGAAATAGATTATTTTCTGGACTTGGACATTACTGGAAAAAAAGTACTATATGTATTCTTTAATTGATTGCACAACCGGTTACGCTTTTTGTGATTATTGTAAACACAGTTTGACGCGACAATTGTTGCATAATTATTGAGCAACATTGATTGTTGTTACTGTATACTTTGCAATACAATCATGTGTTGACAAAAGATATAACTTTGTAATACAAACGTGTATTGATAAAAGTTCTAACAATTTGTTGTTACTGTTTACATTGCAATACAATCTTGTATTGACAAAAGATATAACTTTGTAATACAATCGTGTAATGACAAAAATATTCGAACGATCTTGAAACAATATTTTACTTGTTTGAACGTATGTTATAGACTTAGGTACGTTTTGCTGTTGATTCAGATTAAATCAACCTGAGTTTCATGTTTAGATCTAAAAGCATTGTATTTCCAACAAGTGGTATCAGAGCCACTCATGGTTAATTCTATTGAGAAATCTTTTTTTTATTCAAGACGTGAATTATTGAAACATTTGAATCTTAAGATATGTTGAATTTGTACTGATATTCTTGAAATTCATTTTTTTTCCTTTGAATCAGTGGTTGCAAACATCTTCAAGTATCAAATGATTCATTTGTATTCAAACACATCATCGGATAAAGGTCACATATATACATTATCAGACTTTTCTTCTTCTAAAATTTGAAACTTGTGTGAATCAAATATGAAATTCTTATGTTGCTAGCTGACATCTGACTCTTCATATTCAAAATGATTTATGCTTTAAAAGTCTATTAAATCAATCATTTTGGCTTGTAAGGCATGACATGTTCAACATATTCAAATCTTACTGTGAATTGTATGAATTATATTATGAAATTGCTTTTTTGGCTTTCTTTCCAAAGTTTGACTTTTCAATATTGTCATGTAGCTTGCAATTTTTTTGGGTAATGATAGCATTTGGGTGCTTAAATATTACAAAATGGAAGTTGTGAATCAACTCAATAAGAAAATGAAAAGCAAAATGAGGAAAGGAAAGAAAACAGAAGTCCCACATTATGAAATATGCGTACCCACTTCTCTATAGGCTTATATAAATAAAGGAGAAAGGGGCTTGTAAACGTGTGTGGCTAAGCCAAGACACAGTATTATATTGATGTCAAATTGGGCCTAGCTCCTTGGGACTCTTGGAGTCTATGACATAATATTTTATTAATGTCAAATTGGGGCTCTCAAATGTATGCTTCATGGTTAGTTTCTAGCTTGCCAGATAACTTTGGGGGAGAACCTATTCTTTTGGGAAAACATATTTTAAATAAAATACCCTAAAAGAAAACTTCTAAGTCTCCTCATGAACTTTGGAAAAACAGACTGCCATCCTACAAATACTTAAAAGTGTGGGGGTGTCTTGCCAAAGTAGAGGTACCAAAACCAAAGAAGGTCAAAATTGGACCAAAAACAATTGATTGTTTATTCATTGGATATGTAGTAAATAATATTATATACCGATTTTTGATACACAAATCTGAAATTGATGATATTCATGAAAATACCATCATCGAGTTGAGAAATGCTAGATTTTTCGAACATATATTCCCCTTGAAACAAAGAGACCAAGGAGGATGGAGTTCCTTATTCTCTTGGGAATATTGAACAAAATAAAACTCAGCAAAGTTGTGCTAAGCAGCAAGTGGAGGAAACAAGAAAAAAAAAAGGTCAAGTACCTTAAAAAATCTTTGGACCGAACTTCTATACCTTTATGTTAGAAGATGATCCATTGACATACAAACAAGATGTGTCTTCTAGTGATGCCCCTTATTGAAAAGAGGCGATTAACAATAAGATTGAACCATTATGCCCAATCATACATGGGAATTGGTCAATTTACCTCAAGGGTGTAAGACTTTAGGTAATAAATGGATATTTAAAAAGAAATTGAAACCTGATGGTTCAACAGACAAATACAAAACAACAAATGCTAATGAACAAACTTTTATAGGCCATTCATCTACTTCAAAGGTCGAAGGTAAAGGAAAAGTTGTGTTAAAACTGACTTCTGGAAAGGAACTAATGATGTTCTCCATGTTCTAGAAATACGCTAAGCAATCATGATTTCAAATTAATCTTTGAAGCTGATAAATTTGCACTTTCTAAGAATGGAGTGTATGTTGGAAGAGTATATGCGTGTGATGATTTGTTTAAATCAAATGTAACCACTATTGTACCATACACTGATATAAATAAAAGTGAATCTTTTGCTTATATTGTCGAATCTTCTAACATATGGCATTCTAGATTAGAGCATGTAAACTTTCATACATTATGAAAATTGATTTATCTAGAATTTATACCAAAATGCACTATAAATTCCAACTATAAACGTCAAGTTTGTGCAGAAGCAAAATTGACAAGAACCTCGTTTCATCATGTTGAACGAGACACCGAACCTCAAGACTTAATACATACTGATGTATGTAATTTGGAAAATGTGTCAAACTAAAGGTGGATAAATGTACTTTATTACATTCATTGACGAATGTACTAAATACGGTCATGTATGTTTCCTTAGAAACATGGATAACGTCAATAAAATGCTTATTGCAATTGCATTCAAACATGACTTATAAATACATCAAATGAATGTTAAAACTGCACCGTTGAATGGTGAATTAGAGGAAGAAATCTATATGCAACAACCTGAAGGATTTCTAAGATCTGAAAATGAAAATAAAGTTTGCAAACTGGTAAAATCACTTTATGGTCTTAAGCAAGCTCTAAAACAGTGGCATGAGAAGTTTGATAAAACTATGTTATGATATGGATTCACGATAAATGAATCAGACAAATGTGTGTACATAAAACACACACATATTGGATATGTCATTGTTTGTCTCTATGTTGATGGCATGTTGCTCCTAGGCAATAACAAGGTCATAATAGCATCTACAAAGGATATGTTATCCTCTAGATTGGATATGAAAGACCTAGAACTGGCTAATTTGATATTGGGTGTAAAAATTCTAAGAACACCATAAGGAAATGCATTATCCCTATCACATTACATCACCAAAATACTTGAAAATTTAAAGCAATATGATGTAACTATCGCAAAATCACCCAAAACTGGGTAAAGAACATTGGTGATGGTATCTACCAATTGGAATACTCTCGTATACTAGGAAGTATCATATATGTTATGAACTGTACTAGGCCTGATATCGCATATATTGTAATCGAGCTAAGTAGACTTACCAGCAATCCTAGTAAACATCATTGGAAAGCGATAATCAGAGCTCTGGGATATCTTAAGTATACACAGAGCTATGGTCTATACCATACAAAATATCCTTCAATAGTGGAAGGATACAATGATGCAAATTTGATCACTAGATTACACGATACAAAGTTTACAAGTGGATATGTGTTCACATTAGGAAATGGAGCACTTTTATGGAAATCATCCAAGCAGACTTGTATCACCAATTCTACGATGGAATTGGAGTTAATTGAACTAGATAAGACTGCAGAATAAGCAGAATGGATTTGAATCTTCTTAGAAGACATTCCTAATTGGAGCAAACAAATGCCTCCAATATGTATACATTGTGATAGTCAATCAGCTATTGGAAGTGCTAATAGTACAATATACAATGGTAAATCTAGGCATATTTCATTGTAGACATATAAGACAACTTCTCTCTAATGGAGTTGTCACAATAGATTACATTCAATCTAAAGATTACTTAGCGGATCCACTTAAAAAGGATTGCCAAGAGAGAAATTTCAAACCTTATCGAAGGGAATGGGGCTAAGGCCTATAGACTAAAGGTTTTTCTAAAATGGAAACCCCTCCTAGTTGACTGGAGATCCCAAGATCTAGGTTCAAAGGGAAAACGAAGTTTAAGAGAAACTTGATGGCACTGTTATACACAAACCATTCCTATGATAAGTCAGTGCATTATATGTTGAATAAGGATAAGTATTAGTACTTTTAATGATGTCTATATTTGAGGAATTAGAAAAATTCCCTTTACAGAATCACCTACGTAAGTGCGAAGGCGCCGCTTCAAAGAGAATTGTAAGGCCAAATTCTCTAAGAACTTATGAGACCAGGCAGGTGCTCAAGGAAAAAATGAACACATACAGAGAATGAGGGGTTATAAGAAACATTTATCGTGTGTTATCTACTTTGGAATTACACATAAGGCTTATAGTTCAAGGACAGTTTATGTCTACTGATTCGCCTGTGATTCAAATAGGTAATCACTAGGAAAGTTCAAGGCATATGTGCTACTTTAACCGATGCGATAAATGGTTCGTGAAACTAATATTGACTGCTCATTCATGTAGGGGATTGTTGGAAATGAATGAGAAAAGAAAGAGGAAATTGGGAAAAAGAAAAGATAGCAAGATTTAAAGTCCCATATCATGGAAATAATAGCACAAACTCTCCTAATATATTAGAAGTCAAATAGGCTTATGTAAAATAGAAAGGAGAGGGATGATATGAGGATGTGGGCTTGGCCGTGACATAATAATACATTAAAATGTCAAAGATAGGGCCTTGGGCCTTGGGGCTCCTGGGGTCTCTTGATTGAATATGGCCTTCGGTTGTCGATTGGGCTAGTGCGCTAAAACGAGAATTTTTTCTCAGGATTTTAAAGGGTATGTCTGTTCAATCCAGAATTCAAAAAGCATGTCTGTTAGCTGAATAAGTACAACCATTTGAATTGTTAGCGTATGCACATTAATAACCGGGTGGTTAAAGGGTCGCAACCTTTCCAATTTGTCGGTTACTGATGCATACGAATAGTCACCTCCTCCTGTCTATATATACACTGCCCAAAACAAGACAGAATCCAGACTTTTCATGTCGCATTATTTCATCTTCTTCTTCAGAGTTCAGAGTAATCCTCCGATCTAGTTTCTGTGATCTTCTTCAGTTGGTCAGAGCTCCGTTTACTGGCACTACGCTGCGGAGTTGGTCCATTTTATCCTAAAAACAAATTGCAACTACGTCAACCAGTGCATACGACGGCAATATTGTTTCAAGGAAATAGATTATTTTATGGACTTGGAAATTACTGGAAAAAGAATACTATATGTATTCTTTAATCGATTGCACAATCGGTTACGCTTTCCGTGATTATTGTAAACACAGTTTGTTGCATAATTATTGAGCAACATTGATTGTTGTTACCGTTTACTTTGCAATAAATCATGTATTGACAAAAGATATAACTTTGTAATACAATCGTGTATTGACAAAAGTTCCAACAATTTGTTATTACTGTTTACGTTGCAATACAATCTTGTATTGACAAAAGATATAAATTTGTAATACAATCGTGTATTGACAAAAAAAATATAACAAAATGAAACCACGTCTGCTTTGCTATGAGTCGCTATGCGCGAAACTATGTATGCTACACAAAGGTTGAAGTTTAGTCAGAGATGCGTAGCGTAACGCCATAATACTTGCTTAAAGGAAGTAACTTTAATTGATACATATTTTATAATATTTTTATATGAATTATTATGGGTTATATGCAATCGATGTCTGCTATTGGCAAGCTTTCATTTAGTGATATTTTTTATTTTCAATCTTTTCCCTATGGAAATGTGAAACTATTAATAATGAATGTATAGTTTGTGCTAACTAGAGAAGTTTTAGCGATTATTGTATATTTTTTCCCATGGAATAACCCTCTTCAATACGGTTGCGAAAGTAGGAACGGAATTTGTTTCCTATGATAGCCTTTATTTATGTACCCTGATTGTACAAATAAGTCGTAGTGTGTGTAGGTAATTTTTTTTGTGATTACTGTAAATAAAGGCTAAGCTAAAATGTTCTCTGTATACGAGGTTAAAATATTTATCCAGATGAATGGTAGTAAAGACATGAGAATTGATGATAATATAGTTTTTGTGTGAAATCAAGGTAAAGGTGGAGACTAGAAGTTTTGGCATTTAGCAATGTAAAGTATAAGGGAAAATGAAGTTTGAAACATGCATCAAATCTCCCTGTCATTAAGTACCAAATTGTAACAATGGAAATGTAAAGGTTAGGAGGAAAACAAAGAACATACAAGCATCAAGAAATTACCATTTAAAAATTAGCATTTAAACAAATTATGCATTTGGAGATAGGGAACATGCTTACAGGGAAGTGAAGGTAGTTGTTGTTGCTAAGTAAGCATTGAATGGTAAGAAAATTCAGTTAATGATTTTGATGATAAGGATGTACCTGACATTCTATTAGTTGCAAATTCAAACCAAAGGCCTCAATTGTTTCGATGCTGGTTGAATCACATACTTGAGCTACTTGAATTCAGATTGAACTACACTAACATCCAAGTGATAGGGTGGAGAGTTCATAGCTGGCTCCTTAGTGCTTTCATGGTTTTGAAATATTGAAGAAGAAGGATGTAGCAATAATCAGTATAAGCATTTTTTTTGGAATAATTGAAAACGAAGGCAGAAAAATGAATATCGTTTCATATGCCAGAGTTGTAAAATGGAGGAAATTGTTTGATATACCGTGATCTGTGTTATAGGTTGTTATATAGTGGATAAATGGACCTAAAGTCTCTTCGACCACTGTATTTAAATATAGTTGTATTCAAATTTTGCACATGTAGGAACATATACTCTAACCATAATTTTATGTACAGTTATGTTACTTTTAATCTTGAAACTAAGCACATTTAGGCACGTATGCTCTAACCCTATTTTTAGTTAGCTAATCGAATATCAATCACAATGGTCTATTGAACTAATTTATTTCACGATAAGTTTACATTTTAGAACTGTATAATAATAGAGACAAGAGGCATATTTCCTGAAAATATCTACAACATATGATGTAAGTTATATTCTACTCGAAAAAGGTAGTAGATCCTAAATCTACCCCTCTTCCATCAATCCAACAAGGCATGTTTCTTCCACAATATGATGTGTTATGTAATGACAATCGGAACAAAGCGCCTCTAGTCCTTCAATCTACCAATTCATATTTATTCCTCTTAACAAGATGTGAGGCAATCATAACAATCTCACTGTTATGTACGACGGTCAGAACAAAGCTCCTCCTTCCTTCCACGTATGGTGCACGTATATGAGTTGGCACACACATCCTTATAACATAAAGAATCCCCGATGTCACGTGCTTAATGTTAACCAACCTTTTGGTATGTTTCCAAAAAATGCACCAAACACGATCGACTCAACATATCGTGTGACGTTAAAAGTCTGAAGTGTTGCCAAATAGCCAAGGATACAAGGTTAGAAGAAGTCGTTCAAGGTTAGAAGAAGTCGTACGATATTTTTGTGTTTTGATCATTATTAAAGTCAACCAAGCAACTAACCTTTGTAAAAACGAATCCAAGCTGCTCCTCTTCTTTAAAGCTAACATTTTACCTTTTCTTTTTCCTTCTTAGAAGAGTAGCACGGTTGTTTAATCTGGGTGATAACACCACGCGTCCAGTATGAGTGACATTTGTGATCCCTGATTTCTAGTATATTGTAAGATTTATCTCTAAGTCTTAGTGTAGTAAGTCACTCCTTGTAACAACTTGGCTTCCCCCACCCTTTGATTTTATGTCTAAATTGATGGCTAAAATTCAATAATGATGAAAGAAATGACAATACACATAGCCTTCTGTTTTATTTACACTTTCAGAACTCCATAACGAAAGGAGTAAAGTATAATTGAACATTTAGAAATAAAAATGTAATATCATGTATAATTCTAATCCAAAGCTTTAGAGAATCGAAATACATATGGTTTTAAATGAAATAAATATTAAATTGTGAAATAACAGAAAAGTATATAACTAGAAAACTTTAATGCCTATGTTGCTCCATTAAACAACATATCGTTTATTTCCTATCAACTTACCATATATGATATACAAGAAAAATAGGAATACAAAATGGGCCAGACATAACCCTGATGAGTGAGAAAAATTCCGAATCAATAACACTATCATATATTAGAACAATATTGAAGGCTAATCCTGGCCTTGTCATGTTGGGGTTTCACACTTAATTAATTAGCTCTTCTTAATAACATGTTGATTCTAATCATTCAACAATATTATTATTGCCTGTTGAACTTACTAAATAACAGTTCCTACGTAACAACTAATATTCCCAATTATGCAACATCGTACATCTTGTAAAAACAGTTCCTTATCATGCACACTCAACTAATCCTAATTCCTTCATATGCTGACGCAGCATCAAAGTCATCCTCTCATGTATTGCCCGATCATGCTCCCCTTAGATCTTTCCTACCACTACCGATGACTTCCATCTTGCTCAATCTCTTTTCAACGCAAGCGTGTGTGGAATTATCGGCCTTCTTCCTTGCACGTTACTGACAGTGCCTTTAATCGGTTGCCTTCGTCTCCTTGGCCGCTGTAGAAATTTTCTAATTTAGAACTTGGTGCAATTGGTTTTGGGCAATGTAATACTGCTATGAACAACTGAAATGGTTCCTTGTCTGTTTGGTTTAACAACTTCATCTCTGTTCTCCCAATCCATAATGCATTTGCTGGGCAATTCCAGTCTCGTTGGTCGGCTACCTCTTTGTTCTCTGATGCAGCTTCGCCTATGGCATTAGTTGCCAGTGTTCTGCACTCTGTTGCACATGCTGCTAGATCAATAGCAAACTCTCAACACGCTCCACATCAAATAAGGCCCTTCACTCCTCCTTCGAAGGCGGACCTCCAGCCTCATGCTGGCTTGCTGCCTAGTTCGGGCCTTCATCTAAACGTGGTGGGGGCCAACGACGGAAACATGCTAAGGTCAAAAGCCCGGTTCTACATGATTCTTGTGCTTATTGCTCTATAACAGGAGTGGATGTGGCTTTATATATAGAATCATATGATCTCATGACAGATGGCCTTGCCTTTGATGTTGACCGAGTTTATGTCCAAGGGCCGCTATGCGTGACCAACTCTTATGACTCTCAAAGCTATGAAAGTGTGCGATATGTGCCCTATGTCTCTATTTGATTGCAATTTGTCCGCTGATCAGGTACATGCTAACATGCATATTTCTAATCCCTTAGGGTTTAATCATGCCATTGATGCATCTCACATTTTCAATAACGCATGCTCCCATCACTTAACTACGATCATTCAAACCCTCTCAAATTTATCATCTACTACCTTGACTTTCTCACCGAGTCTTGATTCTATTCTTGGTTCACCCCCGACGTCGAAATCTCCCTCTATCATTCTTATTATTAATCAACCTTTGTCCCAACCGCCTCTGGAAATAGGAAGATCAGCCTAGTGAACCCAAGATGCGTTCGTCTGTTGCCAAATTATCCATGGTTTCTTCTAACATAAATTCCCAATGGTTAACATTTTATTTTGGAATATTAGAGGCAATGGAAATGATCCCATGTTTAATAGACTTAAGCCCATTATCAAAATTCGCAACAATGTGGTTCTTTCCATTCAAGTACCGATGGTGGAATCTCACACTTTACTACTTTGGTTCGGAAGTTAGCTCCATCGGGATATCCAACTGCAAAAGGCAAAATTTGGGTTCTTTGGAAATTTTACTGAACCGTAAATATTGTTCATGACTCTAAACAACTGCCAGTCTTCTCTACAATATCTTTCCTCACTCCGACCTTTATCTCTTTTGTTGTGTCTATGTCAAATGCTCCGAATCGGATAGACTTAGTCTATGAAACGGTATTGGCTTTCTTGCTGACTTGTTCTTCCACTCATATGTTGTGAAATTTTTGTTAATTTGAGCGGAAGCGTATTTGATCATGATCTAGTATTGTCTATTTAGATATCAATGAATCTCAACACAAAAGAACATCAATCAATTATGTAGCTCACATAAACAATGGCAGAAATAAGAAACACATAAGATTTAACATGGTTCAAATATGAATATGGTACGTCCACGGAGACCTAACAACTTCTTTTATTATTTCTTCACAAGAGGGAGTACAATAAGAGAAGAATACAAAATACTCAACATGTATTTCTCACCCTATAATTTATATATAAATGGGGATCTTATTGAGGATATGAAGAAGAAAGAACTATTGGCTTTTTCATTAAAGGATGAGCAAATGCCTCCCTATTTATAAGAGTAAGGACGAAGGCTTGCCTGAAGATAAGCGTGAGAAGTTTCCGGATTTCCTTGATTTAGTGTCAATGCAAATCTTGCATATTTGTGATAGTTTCCCCGTACACATATATTTGATTAATTGATCCAATCAAATAATATAACTTCTCATTCCATCCAAATTTGTTGCCACCTATACCAAGATTTGATTGATTAATCAAATCAAATATATCTCCTATATCTTTCCAATTTATTTTCCAAAATTAATTGATTACAAGAATCAATTAAAATCTTCTCCATAATTGGCATAGATTTAAATCGTCCAATTTTAACACTCCACCTTGATTTAAAAATACTCATCAATCAATAGAATTAGTTGTTGGATCAGCACCCCATGGCGCTCAAGTAGCAAGAAGCAAACTGATCAAGTTTGAGCAATGCTCAAACTTGTCGTTTGGAAGTGGCTTTGTCATCATGTCTTAAGGATTATCCAAAGTACTCACCTTAACCAATTTGATCTTGTTTCATTCTTCTTCAAGCATAAGAAAGAAACCTCTAACATCAATGTGCATCGTCCAAGAACTATAAGCTTGATTTTTTTATAAGATGAATCACATTCAGACTATCTAAAAATCGCTCTACTCTCCGCTGCGCCATTGAAAGATCATCCAACAATTGAAGTAAGTATAATTCTTCTTTTATTGCTTCCACAATCGATATCAACTCTGCTTCGGTAGTCGACAAAGCTACGATAGATTGCAACTTTGATCTCCATGAAATCGAGCCTATGCCAAGTGTAAAAATATAGTCAGACACTGACTTCCTAGCATCTTTATCCCAAACATAATCAGAATCACAATATCCTCTAAGAAAGATGTCACCATCTACTCCACCATATGGTAAGCCCACCGAAGAAATGCCTAGAAGATATCTAAGAATCCACTTCATTGATTGTCGATGTTCCTTGCCTGGGTTAGACATATATCGACCCACAACACCCACTACATAGGCCAAATCTGGTCTTGTGCACACCGTCGCATATATAAGACTATTCACGACACTATATTATCCATATACCTCTTATCTTCTTCCAATGTAGGAGATTGGTCTTTCAACAACTTAAAATGAGAGCCTAATAGAGTGCCAACCGGTTTGGCTTTCTCCATTTCAAATCGAGCGAGGACTTTCTCGATGTATTGTGCCTGAATGTAACAACCCGAAATCCCCCTTACGCGAAATCACGGATTGAGTTGAGAACAAGCCACATCGGGACGCAAACAGAAGAACATTTCATTGTTAATTAAAACAATTCACCAGAATACTAGAATATATAGAGTATCAATAAATAATATACATCACAAAATATCAGAGATTACAATACATTACATAGCAGCGGGAAAATAATACAAAACACAACTGAAAGAGATATACGGAAACAGAGCTTTCCGGACATCATTCCAGCTGTAAACCAGGTTCCTGTGAATATAAATCTGCAAAAACAAAACTACTAGCTGCCCATGTCAAAATAAGGGCACCCAGAGTTTAGGTTAAAACAATAAACTCCAGGTCGGTCATGGGACTGGTGTGAGAACTAAAACAGTTGTTAATCTTTATTTTAAAGTTAGGTAAATCAAGGGACCACGCCGTATAACACGGAACGGGTTTCCTCCCAAGAATACCAGTGCATAAAACAACAGCGCAATGCTAAATAAAGAACAATGAAGCTATTATAAGACCCAGGCCCCATCACACAATGCAACACAAGCTGGAGGATATGGTTTTACCTTATAATAGCCAAAGAATGCTTGATATGCTAAATTTCATCTTTTATTATTACTATAAATGTATAGTGTCAAAACAATTTCAATCATAAATATTAATCATAGACGGCATGGGTACCATATATCATGTCGCCAATACTAGCCTCTAGAATCAAAATCGCACATGTCACGTACTGGAAGTTGGGTTTCCATTTTTGAACCGAGGCAAAAGATAGTCCTCTACCGATTCGAGACAATCTAGCCTACCATGTCTCAGGACCCAGACTCAGGTGGGCCCTTGGATCGTCAGGGCCGGTCCACCGATGTGGATTAAAATGCCTGAACACTGCGTTTCCCCATCCTTTGGGGGCGTAGATGAGTCCAATGACTCCATCGGCTCCACACAGTCACCGAAATATCTGAGGCGTCTCGCAACAGCAACAACCACATAAGTCAAACTCGTCAGGGCGTTTAAAACCACTGACGCCACTTCTAGCTAGAAAGAAACGCATGTCCTCCCTGAGGCCCTCTCCCGTTTCTGGTTCACAACCGGGGTGTGAGGCTCACGAATCAACGCTACACAAAGCTATGCCACACAGGCCGTGCTTTGATCATCAACCACAAGACTCTGCTTTTCAACAAAAGCCTTGATCATTTGCCACTTAGGCAAGCCACACAGGCAATTCACTCCATGCGATTGATATCCATCAATATATAACACCTGAGCTCGTACGTCTCAGAGAAGGGCATTAAGCAAGAGAATAAATTCTCCGCCGCCAAACAGATATATATTTAATAGAAATCAATCACACAGAATAAATCCAATGTCAGATACACAGTCCATTTACAAGTTCGTTCTGGGTCTGAACGAAATCGGAGGCACCTAGTACCCCGTAAATCCATCGATCTCCAAGTACATCTGGATGATCACTAAATGATTCCAAGTAATCATTTATCAAGGCCTGTACAGTCGATTTCCATCAATGGCCATCGAACTGCACTTACAGCGACCTTTTCCAAATTTGATTTGGGCATAATTCCAAATCCAACTATTAGATTTCTAATTTTTAATATTCGTTAGAAAGCTCTTTTCAATACGAACCCAACGGTTCCAGTTTTAGTAGAATCCGACGGTCGGATCTCCCGCAATGTCAATTCGAAGTCAATGGTCGAAATTCGTGAACTGCCGCAGCGCGGCGTGTTCTATTCAAGCCATTATATATATATTTCGTCGATTTTCTTTCAAAACATATTTTATAAATCGTTTTAAATTCGTTTTAAAAACGATTTCAACTTCCTTTTCAAATTCAAATCAAGATTGAATTTTTCAATATAAATTCATTTTAATTTCATTTCAAATCGATTTCAATTCAATTTCAATTTAATTCAAATTTCAATTCATTTCAATGTAATTCGAATTTCAATTCATTTCAATTTAATTTGAATTTCAATTCTTTTCAATTTAATTCGAATTTTGAAATCACTTTCAATATTCATTGAAAAATGAATAAAATCGATATAAATATCGTTCACGTCAAAATGGCGTCAAACTAATCAACACGGCTTTTATTCAACACATTAATGTTTATTATATTCAACACATGAATGTTTTTCAATTCAACACATGAATTTATTTTCAATTCAACACATGAATTTTTTTTCAATTCCACACGTGAATTTATTTTCTATTCAACACATGAATTTATTTTCTATTCAGCACATGAATTTATTTTCTATATTGGAATGAGGCCCAATCAATTACCTTATAATGTTAGTTATATGGATTTTCTACAACACATGTATATAATAGCAACGATAAATAATCAACCATCATCCAGAGTGCACCACACAACTGCATAAGCACTAAATATAAATAATTAACGTTTACACAGTCTGTCAACCCATCGATTGACATACAACTAAACAATCGGGATTAGTGTACGTCAAATATCATCCCAATACCCGTGTGGGGTTTCAAATCAACAAACACATATTTTTATTCATGCAGTTGGGCGATGTGTAAAATTTATCGTCCTAATCTATATCAGTCAAATCAGTGTATATAAACAAATCGTCCGATTTGTTTATAAATATTTATTTTATATACACGTTAAAAATTATATTTTTAACTATAAAATATTTTCCACTATAAAATATTTTATTTCATTTCACATCACACAATCGAATTTCACAACACAGCAATCAAACATACAAGCCATCCATGGTCTGTGGACGACGGCTGTCGGGTGCTACTAAGCAACATCTGCATCCTAGTATATATTTCAAAATAGAAATTAAAATAAAAGTGAGGAGTTCTCACCGACTAGCTAAACCAAACGCCACGACTCTTCATATGTAGAAATCTTCGTCGTTCTCGCCTTTTGTCATTTTCGTTGCCCGTAGCCACTACATATATAAAAATCACATTTTTATATTGTTGCTATTTATATAAAAATCACATTTTTAATTCGCTCTACATGGATAAAAATCGCATTTTTATACCGCTACTATATAGATAAAAATTCTATTTTTACACCGCTACCATATAGATAAAAATTCTATTTTTACACTGCTACTATATAGATAAAAATTCTATTTTTACACCGCTATTATATAGATAAAAATTCTATTTTTACACCGCTATTCTCTATACAAAAATTATATTTTTATATATCTACTTCTAATATAAAGATCGAATTTTTATATCATCGCTATAAAAATCACATTTTTATTTTAACATATATATAAAAAAAATCAAATTTTTATTCCGCCACATATATAAAGATCAAATTTTGACTATCTATATAATATAAAAATCATACTTTTATTCTCTACTACCTATGTAAAAATTACTCCTTTACAACGCTACTTCCATGATAAAAATTATATTTTTTTTCTTGCTAGTAATATAATAAAAATTATATTTTTATTACTCTACATGAATAAAAATCATATTTTCATCTTACTACTTGAATAAAAATTATATTTTTATCCTACTAATTGAACGATAAAAATCATAACTTTCCATAACAAAAATAGTATTTTTCTTTAAACGAATATCATATTTTTATTTTCTTTTTCTCTTCGCTTTCACATGATAAAGATCGAATTTTTATATGTTAAAAACATAAACAAATATCCAATTCTTTTAACAAAATAAAAAAAAAACCTTTATATTCTTTAAAAATCAAACTTTTATATTCTTTAAAAATCAAACTTTTATATTCTTAAACAAACTTTTATATTCTAAAACAAATATATAAAAACTAAAATTAAATTCAATAAAATCATAAAAAAATTACAGCAGCGCTGGTGGAATGGCTTGGCGTCGAGGTGGCGCAAGGGGAAGGTGGCGGAGGCGGCCTTCAGTTGGTCGGGGTGCGGTGGTGTAGGAGGGGGGGCGATGGCTGTCTCGCGGCTAGGGTTCGCGGTGGGGGTGTTTGGGTCTGAGGGGTTCCCGAGATCGAAGGGGGGGTCGTGGGTTGATCAGAGAAGGGAGGCAGAGGGAGGGTCGGACTGGGCGCGGCGGTCGTCGTAGGGAGGGCGACGGCGAGATCGAGAGGCAGGAGTTTTTTTTCTGTCGATTTGGTCAAAAAGGGGTGCTGTCTGAGTGAATGGAGATAAGAGGGGTTATTGAAAATATATATAATTTAATTATATTTTAATTTCTAAAAGTAACTTTTTATTTTCAACTCGAAATCAAATCCACCGCCTGTCATCCATAGCTAACTACTCCCATTCCGAACACAATGGGATATGTATCGCAGGCTGATTCGACTGTTTCGATCAGTTTCCGTTAAAATCAAAATATAAATCTATATATTGAATTTGAACGCACATTTCAATTTACCGGGGCCACATACTAACTAGAAAAATTCCTAAAAAAATATTTCTAGCTTCGTATTAACGATACGGTCCTAACAAAACTAATTTCGTCAAAATCTGAGACCGTTACAAAAATGGCCATTTTCCAGTCGATTAAAATCAACTTAAACTGGTCAAACGCGTTTTCCTTTGCCACGCTCACTTATTGATTCGAAAAATTACGAATTTTTAAACCTAGCAATAATTTGACATCACGGATCCAACAAAAGTGGTTTCGTCGAAAACCGAGGTCGTTTGCAAAATGGCTATTTTTAAGGGCAGAAATTCCATAGCGACTATTCTGAATTTTCAACTGGGCATAACTTTTTATCCCCGCTATGAAATTTTGATTCTTCGGATTCATTGGAAAGATATTCTCAATTAGATTCTAATATTTTTGGTTTCACTAAAATCTGGTTCATTTTGAATCCTGTACATTCATTTGAAATTTGAAATCGAATTTTCAAACTACTGCGCCATTTTCATTTCCTTTTATAATTATAAATACGTATTTATATTCTAACGTCGATTCAATTAAATATATACATTCTAATTCTATCAAAATAAATTTCTCATCATTATTATTTAAAATAATTCATTTTAAATATTCAAAATTCACTAAAATTGCCAAAATAAACAATTTAAATTGGCTCGGATTTCCGGGTTATTACAATCTCCCCCACTTAAAACTTTTCGTCCCCGAAAAGGAACGAAGCCGAAAGTTGTTTAATAAATCAACTCAACTTCCATTATTTTAATTACGGCTTAAGTTCTTCAACTTTTCAGTTTCTAAGAACCTTTCAAATTCTTCAAAAATTTAGCTAACACCCTAAATTTTCGAAAAATTTCGCCATAAACTCCCCTGCACCGGGGACTTCGGGATATTTGAAATAGCCTCCCATGGCCCTCACCAATCCAAAAAGAAAAAGAAACAGCCAAGCGGCTAGCCAAGCAGCTAGCCAATCGGCTCATAAAATCATCCAAACCCAAAGAAATACAATAAACATGTACCTATTTGTCGAGCAAACAATTTTATTCTTCTGCTCTAGCCTCCTTGCTATGACCTGTTCAATGTAAGTACATGTACATACATGCATATGCGATAAATTTTCAATACAATTCACTTTTTGATAAAATTTGGCTAAATGTTCAACATTTAATCAATCAAAACAGTAATCAATCAACACACCCATCAATCAATTTGTTGATTATCATTTCAAATTCATAACTTTGATACATAGTTCAAAAAAATTAGATTTTTGATGCCAAATCACAACAACAAACCCTATCTAGTTTTGGTTCTCACACCAGTCAATGGAAATATATAGAAATCCTACTTTCAAAACTCGAACACAACACTGATGATGCCATGGTCATTATCATCATCACCTCCAGGCAACTAGAGTGTGATTCTATATCTATCCAGTATATTAAAACTTTGAATACCCGTGGATCAGACGTATATGCAAAATCTATATATACTGGATTGTCCAAATTCAATACAAATAAATATTCAAATACGAATAATTGAATTAAATTTTCAAAACAAAACTTATTTTCTTTTTTTTTTTCATTTTCAAAATACCACTCTTAACACTCGTTCTAGGATACTACTGATCCCATCTCTAACGAGTCATTCTCATGGATATTACTAATCCAATTTCTGATGAATTCTTTCGTATGGTTCTAATGTGTCTTGTTCTCTGAGCTTTGTAAACCAAAGCTCTGATACCACAGTGTAACAACCCGAAATCCCCCTTACGGGAAATCACGGATTGAGTTGAGAACAAGCCACATCGGGATCCAAACAGAAGAACATTTCATTGTTAATTACAACAATTCACCAGAATACAAGAATATACAGAGTATGAATAAATAATATACATCACAAAATATCAGAGATTACAATACATTACATAGCAGCGGAAAAATAAAACAAAACACAACTGAAAGAGATATACGGATACAGAGCTTTCCGGATACCATTCCAACTGTAAACCAGGTTCCTGTGAATATAAATCTGCAAAACCAAAACTACTAGCTGCCCGTGTCAAAATAAGGGCACCCAGAGTTTAGGTTAAAACAATAAACTCCAGGTCAGTCATGGGACTGGTGTGAGAACTAAAACAGTTATTAATCCTTATTTTAAAGTTAGGTAAATCAAGGGACCACGCCGTATAACACGGAACGGGTTTCCTCCCAAGAATACCAGTGCATAAAACAACAGCGTAATGCTAAATAAAGAACAATGAAGCTATTATAAGACCCAGGTCCCATCACACAATGCAACACAAGCCGGAGGATAGGGTTTTACCTTATAATAGCCAAAGAATGCTTGATACGCTAAATTTCATCTTTTATTATTACTATAAGTGTATAGTGTCAAAACAATTTCAATCATAAATATTAATCATAGACGGCATGGGTACCATATATCATGTCGCCAATACTAGGCTCTAGAATCAAAACTGCACATGTCACATATTGGAAGTTGGGTTTCCATCTGTGAACCGAGGCAAAAGATAGTCCTCTACCGATTCGAGACAATCTAGTCTACCATGTCTCAGGACCCAGACTCAGGTGGGCCCTTGGATCGTCAAGGCCGGTCCACCGATGTGGATTAAAATGCCTGAACACTGCGTTTCCTCACCCTTTGGGGCGTAGATGAGTCCAATGACTCCATCGGCTCCACACAGTCACCGATATATCCGAGGCACCTCGGAACAGCAACAACCACATAAGTCAAACTCATCAGGGCGTGTAAAACCACTGACGCCACTTCTAGCTAGAAAGAAACGCATGTCCTCCCTAAGGTCCTCTCCCGTTTCTGGTTCACAACCAGGGTGTGAGGCTCGCGAATCAACGCTACACAAAGCTATGCCACACAGGGCGTGCTTTGATCATCAACCACAAGACTCTAGTTTTCAACAAAAGCCTTGATCATTTTCCACTTAGGCATGCCACACAGGCAACTGACTCCATGCGATTGATATCCATCAATATATAACCCCTGAGCTCGTACGTCTCAGAGAAGGGCGTTAAGCAAGAGAATAAATTCTCCGCCTCCAAACAAATATATATTTAATAGAAATCAATCACACAGAATAAAATCCAATGTCAGACACACAGTCCATTTACAAGTTCGTTCTGGGTCTGAACGAAACCGGAGGCACCTAGTACCCTGCATATCCATCGATCTCCAAGTACGTCTGGATGATCACTAACTAATTCCCTCCTCTTGGTTGTACGGCCCAATCAAGATCATCAGTAATCACCCAAATGACGTGAAGACCTCCGGTCTTCGACCACTGTCTTCATCTTCGACACCACGTCGAATCAGCTATTCAGAATAGGATAAACCCGGTCTTCCTAAATAACTCGCGTATATAATAAACAAGTGTTACACAAACACAACATACGCCTCATTCCAATTCAGAATATTCTTTTATTCAAATATTCTTATACTTGGAAAGGTTCCCATTTATTTTATCAAAGATAAATTCTTTAAATTTATTCTTTAATCAATCCAAACTAGTCGGGATTAGCGAACCACACCGAAGTAATCATTTATTTTATTTCCTTATCCCAATCTATTCATCCCATGAAGTAAAACTGGTCATACTTCATATCTAACACCACAGTGTTATCAGTAAATTCAATTACCATTTCACGTTCAAATCTAGTTAAAGATTTAACTATCGCCTGGAGCAAAACTGATGATACTCCATTTTCGACCATTTCAATCTAATTAAAGATTCATTAAAACCCCACTTAGTTTTAATCTTCACAGAAATCAATATCCTGTCTTTAACTTGGTTAAAGAACCAATGTCCTTTAAAACACGGTTCACTATAAACCCAAAATCACATTCAATTCATTATCGGGTCAAAGAACAAGTGGTATTTAAAACACCGTTCATGATAAACCCAAAAATCAATTCAAGTTCAATTCCAATTAAATACCATTTAATTGGTACACTTCATTAAATATAAATAAAAAGATTTAATCTTTTTCTCAATTGGGTTTAAGAACAGTGTTAATGAAGACACTATTCACGACAAACCCAAATCCCATTTGATATTAAATACAAGGCTTTGAATAGAAAATATATCGGCTTATATTCAATATCAAATTCTATGACCCACAAATATCGTATTGGAAATAACGATATAAATATATCTTTCAAATTTCCATAACAATATTTGTATAATCACGAAATCCAACATCGAAATATTCCAAAGATAATTTCGATTCAAATCCATTCCAATTCAATTATTGGAAATTCCGGTTACTTTTAAAAACATTTCAAATCCAATTTATTTATTTAAAAATAAATAAATTATTTTTCTAGTTCAAAACTAGTTCATTTCGATAAAAATCTATTTTTATCTTTTCAAATTTGGATATTTTCATCCCAATTCTTCACAAATCATTTCTTATGATTTTACACAAATTACTGCTATTTTTAATAATTCTATCAAGGCCCGTACAGTCGATTTACATCAACGGCCATCGAACTGCACTTACAACGACCTTTTCCAAATTTGATTTGGATATAATTCCAAATCCAACCGTTAGATTTCTAATTTCTAATATTCGTTAGAAAGCTCTTTTTGATACGAACCCAACGGTTCCGGTTTTAGGAGAATCCGACGGTCAGATCTTCCGCAACGTCAATTCGAAGTCAATGGTGGAAATTCGCGAACTACCGCAGCGCGGCGCGTTCTATTCAGGCCATTATATATATAATATATATATTTCGTCGATTTCCTTTCAAAACATATTTTACAAATTGTTTTAAATTCGTTTTAAAAACGATTTCAACTTTCTTTTCAAATTAAAATCAAGATTGAATTTTTCAATATAAATTCGTTTTAATTTCATTTCAAATCGATTTCAATTCAATTTCAATTTAATTCGAATTTCAATTCATTTTAGTTTTTTTTGAATTTCAATTCATTTCAATTTAATTCGAATTTCAATTCTTTTCAATTTAATTCGAATTTTGAAATCACTTTCAATATTGATTGAAAAATGAATAAAATCGATATAAATGTCGTTCACGTCAAAATGACGTCAATCTAATTAACACGGCTTTTATTCAACACATGAATGTTTATTCTATTCAACACATGAATATTTTTCAATTCAACACATGAATTTATTTTCAATTCGACACATGAATTTATTTTCAATTCCACACGTGAATTTATTTTCTATTCAACACATGAATTTATTTTCTATTCAATACATGAATTTATTTTCTATATTGGAATTAGGCCCAATCAATTACCATATAATGTTAATTATATGGATTTTATACAATACATGTATATAATAGCAACGATAAATAATCAACCATCATTCAGAGTGCACCACACAACTGCATAAGCATTAAATATAAATAATTAATGCTTACACAGTCTATCAACCCATCAATTGACATACAACTAAACAATCGGGATTAGTGTACGTCAAATATCATCCCAATACCCGTGTGGGGTTTCAAATCAACAAACATAGATTTTTATTTGTGCAGTTGGGCGATGTGTAAAATTTATCGTCCCAATCTATCTTAGTCAAATCAGTGTATATAAACAAATCGTCCGATTTGTTTATAAATATTTATTTTATATACACGTTAAAAATTATATTTTTAACTATAAAATATTTTCCACTATAAAATATTTTATTTCATTTCACATCACACAATCAATTTCACAACACAGCAATCAAACATACAAGCCATCCAAGGTCTGTGGACGACGAGTGTTGGGTGCTACTAAGCACCTGTAATGACCCGAAAATCCGGACCAATTTGAGCTGACTAAATAACACAAGTCCAACCCCAAACTTCACTGGAAATTCAAGAAACTAATAGAAGGAAGATAGAGGGTTAGGAAAGACAAGGTAGAACTAATAGAATAGAAGAAGAAGAAGAACATCATCATCAGAGTAAACACGAATCTCACAGCGGAACGAATAAATTATAACTTTTGAAATAAAACAGTTATGTATACAATAGCACTTATCAGAGTACAACACTTACAACAACAACGGAAATAATAATATATATAGAATCTTGAAGCCTCCTGCTCCAAGCTCACCAAGTGTATTTGTAAAACCCAACTACTTGACTGCCCGTACAAATTTAGGCACCCAAGAGTTTAGGGAAACAAAACAAAATAAACTCCAGGTCAGTCATGGGACTGGTATGAGTAAAACATTTTAAAACAGCTTGAACAAGTAAACTATATCTCATAAGACCACGCCGTACAACAGAACGGGTTTTTCCCTTATGAGAATCCAAAATATCTTTATATCAAAAACCTTTTGATATTATAATAATGTCTATCAACCACAATATAATAATCATATAGCAGAAACGCTTTCATCTCACGTTCTACATATATAGTATACAATCAAAACCGCAAGCACGTATTGGGTAATGGATTTCCAACTATGACAAGGTATGGAACCACCTTCCGATCAGTGTACTCTAGGAACAATACACTGGAGTTCAACAAGAACATTTTGTAACTCAGCCACACATGACCGACCACTCATTTCGCTTGAGTGTATCGAAGGTACATCACCAACGGTTGGGATCAGCAACCGTTACCGTATATATATATATGGGTCAGCATTGATAGATTAAAGAAGCAAATGAATATTCTCCAGATAGGTGATTATACACCCTACTTCGGTGCGACCGACTAAGCCATGCTGCCTGCCCGATTTCTGTCATTTACCGGATGTGAGGCTAGAAGCTACGCTTATCTTTTTCATATCATATCTTCATTTACTTGGAATACCACATCGTCATACCCGCCAAATCATTATCGATTTCCCTAACGGTATCACGGGTATGAAGCTAAGAGAAACGAATTCCTCCGCCACCAAACGTAATACGTTGAAGAGATCAACATATATGATTCGTTAGGAATACTCGTTCAGACATTCGTCCATACAAGTTGTCCTGGGACTGGACAAACCGAAGGCACTATTCAGTACATCCATCTTAGGCACTGTTATCTAAGATATATACAACAGCCCTTGCACTTTACTCTGTCTTCAATTATCTTTGGCATATATGATTCGCAACGCTTATGCCAATACAAAGTGGTTCATTGGATAATAATCCAACCGGTCTCTCCATATTAAAAACGTTAAAATGGTCAAAACTTCGATAGTCCGTGATTTAACTATCAAAGAAAAACAAGTGTGCAAACAACGATCTTATTTCCAAATGGAAATTCTATCGATCAATCATCAACATATATATATATATATGTATATGTATATGTATATGTATATATATTTTTTATTTCCTTAATTTCTATGTTTAGAAAATATATGTTACTAACATTGGAAAACATTTCCATGTTATCTACACATCACTATTCTTCCACAACTATCAGTCCCTAACTGTAAACTAGTATACGATTTTCTAAGTATAAACCCCGAAGGCCGAAACCAACATCAGATCGATACTCAGGAAACCATTCAACATACTAATCTCTAGTCAGTTTCTAATTTTGCTTAACTCTATTTCTTTAACTTTATTCGATTAACTCTATTTCTAAACTAATATCTGTTTTAACTTTATTTCGAATAACTATATTCGATTTAACTCCATTCGCTTGACTCTAGATTGCAGCGATCACAATGGTTACGCCTGATTCCCTCAGGAAACATCCGACCGCCGTAGGCTATCTGCAGCCCTACGAATTACGCTAGCAGTCGTGCTAAATGGTAACTTATCCTGAATAACTATGTTTGACTAACTTCTTCGAATAAACTATATTTGATTAACTTCTTTTTGATAACTCTAATCGACTAACTCTTTCCTATCTCGTTAATTTCCTTTTTCCTTTTATCCTATTTATTTTCTAAATAAATATTCCTTTTACAATTCCATTTATTTTCTAAATAAATATTCTCCTTTATAATATCCTATGATTTATAAATGCTTTATTTTCAAATTATTTCCTTTTATAAAATCGGTTGATTTTATAAAATTCCTTTATTTCAATATACATTGAAATGTCCCTTTTTACATCCCAGGGTCTTTTTGTGATATTTAAAATATCGAATAACAATGATCAATATCATTCAAACATACCAAATCAACAACAGATTTTATAGCACAACATATATCGCAATATATGAAAATGGTAAATCAAATGTTGAGGAATCCAGTCGGATCCCTCCAACCTGTCTCCCTGCATCCACAGATGTTACACAGTATAATATACATCAATTTCATTTCAATATGAAATGTTCTGATTAACAACATCAACATATATATTTAACGGTTTTTATATATATATATATTTGTATATATATATGTAATTTCAACTAACTGACTAGCAGTTCAATCAATCAAATCAACACACAACAATCAACAGATGATTAACAGTTCTAAAAATACGTTATAAAAATATAACTGTTCAGAGTTGGTGAGTTTTACTCACATTGGCGCGTTAACCGTTAAATAACGGGTTGCGTTATTTGACTCAGTCGGACAATTTATTTTGCCATAAATTGTAACAAGCACTGTTTCTCTCCCGGTCTGTCTCATTTGTTGCTCCCGTCCATACGATCCTATCGGATCCTGTTTTGCTGAATTTCGATTTCGTACGACCAAGTTATGATATTTACAAGATCTATATATTTTTAAATAGATTAGACTTGGATTTAAAATAAAAATTGGGCTTTACCCTTATACTTAAGGCCTACCCTCCTTTTAAACACCCAGACCCATCACCGAATATCATCTTCCCCAATTTGACAGTTCGAGCTCCAGGAAATTGCAACCCCAAGCCGACTCCCTCACTTCCCATTCCATCACATAATAAACCAAACCAAATACACCATTTTGATCTACTCCAAACTCTCTTCCTCACCATACCATAAACCTTAAACTCGAAGTGATTTGGCTGCTCGCGACATCAGTACCTCGCGCAACCTCCAGGAAACCCACGACAGAAAAATGCTTCGAAGTTCCCAAAACATTCACCAGCAGCTCGAAATCAACCCCTCTACTCAAAAATAATACTCAAAACGAGTATCATTGATCGAATTTTAAATGATACTCAAACCTAGTCCGTTGTTCCAGTATTCGAACACAATAGGATGGCGTCGCACTTATTGAAATGGGTACTGGAGCGAAGATAATTGTCTGAGGAATCCATAAATACATGTTTAGTGATTTATGGGTTTTGATTTCTTTTTATATGGATTTTTAGAAATGGGTTCTTTCACATTTTGGAAGATAAAACGGAGGCACCATTTTTTTGGTTGACTACATGAGACGTTGAATTAGGTTTTAGAGGGAAGTGAGATATTTATAGAGAATTTTTATTTACTTTATATTGATTATTATATTTAATTTTAAGCAAACACTATTTTTACTTATTGCTAAAAATTCCTAAAATCACGTACGATACCCAAAAATCACGAAACTGGACATGCAGCTACAGTTTGACATTACGGTACCAACGAAACTGGTTTCGTCAAATTCCGACTCCGTTTGCTCACACAGCGTATTTTTTACCGTCAAAGTACTGACTGTTTTTCACTCTAAAAATCCGTACGGCCACATACTGACTCTGAAAATCACGAAATTTGACATCTAGCAATAATTTGATGTTGCGGATCCTACAAAATTAGTTTCATCGAATTCCGACTTCGTTTGCAAAAGTGGCTATTTTTAAAGCTCTGGATGACCCATTTAAATATATAAATATATTTAAGTATATAAATATATTTAAATATAATTAAATTTAATATTTTAAAATTAAATATTATCGTCTATATTCACCATAGAATATCATATAGCTCCATGGTAAATATATATTCGATATTCCAAGTCCAGGTTGAATCGAATTTCAATTTATATTGAAATTCCCTTTTATAACGTATATAAAGCATTGCAAATTATAAAGGAATTCCACAGCGACTTTTCTGAAATTTGATTTGGTCGTAAATCAAAATTTACACAACGAAATCTAGTTTTTTCTCTTTCACTAGAAAGATATACTCCACCAGCTCCACACGTTTCTTGTTTCACAGAAATCCGATTTAAAACGAACCCTGTATACTCAGTTGAAGTTCGAATCGATAAATAGCGAACTGCCACGCCATTTCAAACTCTATTTTAATTATATTATAATTATACGTTCAAACTGACGTCGACTGAATATATTCATCAATATAATTCAACTCTAAGCTGAATTAAATCCCAATGATAACCCAGTTCATATTATATTGTGATTTCCAATATTTTTGATTATTTCTGAATTAAATATATTATTTAATTATTTAATTAAATTAATTATTCCATATTATTTAATTAAACGACGATTTAATTCACTATATCACTATTTATATAATTAAATAAATAAATTATAATACCTCTGCCAATGCGGGTCATTACAATCTTTCCCACTTAAAATAATTTCGTCCTCGAAATTGCTAAGTTAGAGGACGACCCTATCTATTGGAATTCCTAAGATTTGTTTACCCCTTATTTCTGATTTCAACTGAACCAATTAATATCGACTAAAATATTTATTCATTCCGACTAACTAAAATTTTTAAAAATTCTAAAAAAAAATTAACACTTTAAATTTTCGGAAAATTTCGCCATAACCTCCTTTGTACAGCCCTATCGATAAAACCACAACTCGCCTCTCTAGGCCTTCTCCAACCCAAAAGAAAAATCAAACAGCCAAGCGGCTTGCCAAATCGGCTCATAAATTCCAAACTCATATAAAATATAAACTTGTACCTTTTTGTCGGTCATATCATTATATCTTTTCCCATCTGCTATCAATCCATCATATAACCATACAATTCCAATCAAACTCAAATTAGTTTATATCCTCAAATCCAAATCGAATTTCATTCGAACCCCAATATCAAATTCTAAATTATTGACTTATCCACTTGGTTCCATCTAGATTATCTCTAATCCAATTCAATTTTATTTAACTTAGTTCAAGTTAAATTTCAATTTATTTTTACCATCTTATTTTATTTAACTTCATAAGTTAAATTTAAATTCCATAATCTAGATTCCTGGTTTTATTTCAAATAAATTTGAATTTATAATGCCAATTCAAAACCTTTGAATTTCTAAACAACTCGTTTTCTCAAACATTTCAAAAACCAAATCCTTGGTAGTAATCCGTCACTTACCAACTCGAAAATCACACCGACGATGTCCGGATCATCATCGGAATTATTTTCCAGCAATCAAAGTGAGTTCAATACTATATCACTTTCAGTTTGAAAAACGTTTTCAAAATCCCCCAAGAACTTAAAATTTCCTTATTTTTAAATTCAAATTTTGATTTAAATTCAGATTTACTTCATCGGCTTTCATATATTATACTTATATGAATTCTAATTAGTTATTTATAACCATTTCACTTTATAATCTCATTCGATTATAATAACAACAACACAACCAATATACTATATCAAAATATATTCAGGTAAAATTATTTTCATTTACCCTCTTTTCAAAACATATCATGTCGACCCATAGTATTCGAGTGTTTAGAAACCCTTATCGATATGGTGGTGCGCCACCATCGACCAGAATTCTAAGCCACTCAACCAATAAAGCTCCACAATATAAAACAATTTTATATTGAATAACAAATACGTTCACTCGTATATATACACTCAACTCAATCTAGGATATTACTAATCCCATCTCTACTGAGTTACGCCACAGAGCCAAGGTAATTCACTTAACCTTAAGCTCTGATACCAACTGTAATGACCCATAAATCCGGACCAATTTGAGCTGACTAAATAACACAAGTCCAACCCCAAATTGCACTGGAAATTCAAGAAACTAATAGAGGGAAGATAGAGGGTGAGGAAAGACAAGGTAGAACTAATAGAATAGAAGAAGAAGAAGAACATCATCATCAGAGTAAACACAAATCTCACAGCGGAACGAATAAATTATAACATAACTTTTGAAATAAAACAGTTATGTATACAATAGCACTTATCAGAGTACAACACTTACAACAACAGCGGAAATAATAATAGCTATAGAATCTTGAAGCCTCTTGCTCCAAGCTCACCAAGTGTATCTATAAAACCCAACTACTTGACTGCCCGTACAAATTTAGGCACCCAAGAGTTTAGGGAAACAAAACAAAATAAACTCCGGGTCAGTCATGGGACTGGTATGAGTAAAACAGTTTAAAACAACTTGAACAAGTAAACGATATCTCATAAGACCACGCCGTATAACGGAACGGGTTTTTCCCTAATGAGAATCCAAAATATCTTTATATCAAAAACCTTTTGATATTATAATAATGTCTATCAACCACAATATAATAATCATCTAGCAGAAACGCTTTCATCTCGCGTTCAACATATATAGTATACAATCAAAACCGCAAGCACGTATTGGGTAATGGATTTCCAACTATGACAAGGTATGGAACCACCTTCCAATCAGTGTACTCTAGGAATGATACACTGGAGTTCAACAAGAACATCTTGTAACTCAGCCACACATGACCGACCACTCATTTCGCTTGAGTGTATCGAATGTACATTACCAACGGTTGGGATCAGCAACCATTCTCGTATATATATATATGGGTCAGCATTGATAGATTAAAGAAGCAAATGAATATTCTCTAGATAAGTGATTATACACCCTACTTCGGTGCGACCGACTTAGCCATGCTTCCTGCCCGATTTATGTCATTTACCGGATGTGAGGCTAGAAGCTACGCTTATCTTTTCATATCATATCTTCATTTACTTGGAATACCACATCGTCATACCCGCCAAATCATTATCGATTTCCCTAACGGTATCACGGGTATGAAGCTAAGAGAAACGAATTCCTCCGCCACCAAACGTAATACGTTGAAGAGATCAACATATATGATTCGTTAGGAATACTCGTTCAGACATTCGTCCATACAAGTTGTCCTGGGACTGGACAAACCGAAGGCACTATTCAGTACATCCATCTTAGGCACTGTTATCTAAGATTTATACAACGGCCCTTGCACTTTACTCCGTCTTCAATTATCTTTGGCATATATGATTCGCAACGCTTATGCCAATACAGAGTGGTTCTTTGGATAATAATCCAACCGGTCTCTCCATATTAACAATGTTAAAATGGTCAAAACTTCGATAGTCCGTGATTTAACTATCAAAGAAAAACAAGTGTGCAAACAACGATCTTATTTCCAAATGGAAATTCTATCGATCAATCATCAACATATATATATATATATGTATATGTATATATATTTTTTATTTCCTTAATTTCTATGTTTAGAAAATATATGTTACTAACATTGGAAAACATTTCCATGTTATCTACACATCACTATTCTTCCACAACTATCAGTCCCTAACTGTAAACTAGTATGAGAACGATTTTCTAAGTATAAACCTCGAAGGCCGAAACCAACATCAGATCGATACTCAGGAAACCATTCAACATACTAATCTCTAGTCAGTTTCTAATTTTGCTTAACTCTATTTCTTTAACTCTATTCGATTAACTCTATTTCTAAACTAATATCTGTTTTAACTTTATTTCGAATAACTATATTCGATTTAACTCCATTCGCTTGACTCTAGATTGCAGCGATCACAATGGTTACGCCTGATTCCCTCAGGAAACATCCGACCGCCGTAGGCTATCTGCAGCCCTGCGAATTACGCTAGCAGTCATGCTAAATGGTAACTTATCCTGAATAACTATGTTTGACTAACTTCTTCGAATATACTATATTTGATTAACTTCTTTTTGATAACTCTAATCGACTAACTCTTTCCTATCTCGTTAATTTCCTTTTTCCTTTTATCTTATTTATTTTCTAAATAAATGTTCCTTTTACAATTCCATTTATTTTCTAAATAAATATTCTCCTTTATAATATCCTATGATTTATAAATGCTTTATTTTCAAATTATTTCCTTTTATAAAATCAGTTGATTTTATAAAATTCCTTTATTTCAATATACATTGAAATATCCCTTTTTACATCCCAGGGTCTTTTTATGATATTTAAAATATCGAATAACAATGGTCAATATCATTCAAACATACCAAATCAACAATATATTTTATAGCACAACATATATCACAATATATGAAAATGGTAAATCAAATGTTGAGGAATCCAGTCGGATCCCTCCAACCTGTCTCTCTGCATCCACAGATGTTACACAGTATAATATACATCAATTTCATTTCAATATGAAATGTTCTGATTAACAACATCAACATATATTTAACGGTTTATATATATATATATATATATATTTGTATATATATATATATATGTAATTTCAACTAACTGACTAGTTGTTCAATCAATCAAACCAACACACAACAATCAACAGATGATTAACAGTTCTAAAAATACGTTATAAAAATATAAATGTTCAGAGTTGGTGAGTTTTACTCACATTGGCGCGTTAACCGTTAAATAACGGTTTGCGTTATTTGACTCAATCGGACAATTTATTTTGCCATAAATTGTAACAAGCACTGTTTCTTTCCCGGTCAGTCTCATCGTGTTGCTCCCGTCCATACGATCCTATCGGATCCTGTTTTGCTGAATTTCGATTTCGTACGACCAAGTTAAGATATTTACAAGATCCATATATTTTTAAATAGATTAGACTTGGATTTAAAATAAAAATTGGGCTTTACCCTTATACTTAAGGCCCACCCTCCTTTTCAAACACCCAGACCCATCACCGAATATCATCTTCCCCAATTTGACAGTTCGAGCTCCAGGAAATTGCAATCCCAAGCCGACTCCCTCACATCCCATTCCATCACATAATAAACCAAACCAAATACACCATTTCGATCTACTCCAAACTCTCTTCCTCACCATACCATAAACCTTAAACTCGAAGTGATTTGGTTGCTCGCGACATCAGTACCTCGCGCAACCTCCAGGAAACCCACGACAGAAAAATGCTTCGAAGTTCCCAAAACTTTCACCAGCAGCTCGAAATCAACCCCTCTACTCAAAAATAATACTCAAAACGAGTATCATTGATCGAATTTTAAATGATACTCAAACCTAGACCGTTGTTCCAGTATTCGAACACAACAGGATGGCGTCGCACTTATTGAAATGGGTACTGGAGCGAAGATAATTGTCTGAGGAATCCATAAATACAAGTTTAGTGATTTATGGGTTTTGGTTTCTTTTTATATGGATTTTTAGAAATGGGTTCTTTCACGTTTTGGAAGATAAAGCGGAGGAACCATTTTTTTGGTTGACTACAGGAGACGTTGAATTAGGTTTTAGAGGGAAGTGAGATATTTATAGAGAATTTTTATTTATTTTATATTGATTATTATATTTAATTTTAAGAAAACGCTATTTTTACTTATTTTTAAAAATTCCTAAAATCACGTACGATACCCAAAAATCACGAAGCTGGACATGCAGCTACAGTTCGACATTACGGTCCCAACGAAACTGGTTTCGTCGAATTCCGACTCCATTTGCTCACACAGCGTATTTTTAACCGTCAAAGTACTGACTGTTTTTCACTCTAAAAATCTGTACGGCCACATACTGGCTCTAAAAATCACGAAACTTGACATCTAGCAATAATTTGATGTTGCGGATCCAACAAAATTAGTTTCATTGAATTCCGACTTCGTTTGCAAAAGTAGCTATTTTTAAAGCTTTGGATGACCCATTTAAATATATAAATATATTTAAATATAATTAAATTTAATATTTTAAAAATAAATATTATCATCTATATTCACCATAGAATATCATACAGCTCCAGGGTAAATATATATTCGATATTCCAAGTCCAGGTTGAATCGAATTTCAATTTATATTGAAATTCCCTTTTATAACGTATATAAAGCGTTGCAAATTATAAAGGAATTCCACAGCGACTTTTCTGAAATTTGATTTGGTCGTAAATCAAAATCTACACAATGAAATCTAGATTTTTCTCTTTCACTAGAAAGATATACTTCACCAGCTCCACACGTTTCTTGTTTCACATAAATCCGATTTAAAACGAACCCTGTATACTCGGTTGAAGTTCGAATCGCCAAATAGCGAACTGCCGCGCCATTTCAAACTCTATTTTAATTATATTATAATTATACGTTCAAACAGACGTCGATTGAATATATTCATCAATATAATTCAACTCAAAGCTGAATTAAATCTCAGGGATGACCCAGTTCATATTATATTGCGATTTCCAATATTTTTGATTATTTCTGAATTAAATATATTATTTAATTATTTAATTAAATTAATTATTCCATATTATTTAATTAAACGACGATTTAATTCACTATATCACTATTTATATAATTAAATAAATTAATTATAATACCTCTGCCATTGTGGGTCATTACAACACCGTCTGCATCCTAGTATATATTCCAAACTAGAAATTAAAATAAAAGTAAGGAGTTCTCACCGACTAGCTAAACCAAACGCCACGACTCTTAATATGTAGAAATCTTCGCCATTCTCGCCTTTTGTCACTTTCGTTGCCCGTAGCCACTACATATATAAAAATCACAATTTTATATTGTTGCTATTTATATAAAAATCACATTTTTAATTCGCTCTGTATGGATAAAAATCACATTTTTATACCGCTACTATATAGATAAAAATTCTATTTTTACACCGCTACCATATAGATAAAAATCATATTTTTACACCGCTACTATATAGATAAAAATTCTAATTTTACACCGCTATTATATAGATAAAAATTCTATTTTTACACCGCTATTCTCTATATAAAAATTATATTTTTATATATCTACTTCTAATATAAAGATCGAATTTTTATATCATCGCTATAAAAATCATATTTTTATTTCAACATATATATAATAAAAATCAAAATTTTATTTCGCTACATATATAAAGATCAAATTTTGACTGTCTATATAATATAAAAATCATATTTTTATTCTCTACTACCTGTGTAAAAATTACTCCTTTACAACGCCACTTCCATGATAAAAATTATATTTTTATTTTGCTAGTAATATAATAAAAATTATATTTTTATTACTCTACATGAATAAAAATCATATTTTCATCTTATTACTTGAATAAAAATTATATTTTTATTCTACTAATTGAATGATAAAAATCATAACTTTCCATAACAAAAATAGTATTTTTCTTTAAACGAAGATCATATTTTTATTTTCTTTTTCTCTTCGCTTTCATATGATAAAGATCGAATTTTTATATGTTAAAAACATAAAAAAATATCCAATTCTTTTAACAAAATAAAAAAACAAACCTTTATATTCATTAAAAATCAAACTTTTATATTTTTTAAAAATCAAACTTTTATATTCCTAAACAAAATTTTATATTCTAAAACAAATATATAAAAACTGAAATTAAATTCAATAAAATAATTAAAAAAAAACTTACAGCAGCGTTGGGGGAAAGGCTTGGCGTCGAGGTGGCACAAGGGGAAGTTGGCGGAGGCGGCCTTAAGTTGGTCGGGGTGCGGTGGTGCAAGAGGGGGGGCGATGGCTGTCTCGCGGCTAGGGTTCGCGGTGGGGGTGTTTGGGTCTGAGGGGTTCACGAGATCAAAGGAGGGGGAGTTGTGGGTTGATCGGAGAAGGGAGGCGGAGGGAGGGCCGGACCGGGCGCGGCGACCGTCGTAGGGAGGGAGGGCGACGACGAGATCGAGAGGTAGGAGTTTTTTCTATCGATTTGGTCAAAAGGGGGGGTGTCTGAGTGAATGGAGATAAGAGGAGGGTTATTGAAAATATATATAATTTAATTATATTTTAATTTCTAAAAGTAACTTTTTATTTTCAACTCGAAATCAAACCCACCGCCTGTCGTCCATAGCTAACTACCCCCATTCCGAACACAATGGGATATGTATCGCAGGCTGATTCGACTGTTTCGATCAGTTTCCGTCAAAATCAAAATATAAATCTATATATTGAATTTGAATGCACATTTCAATTTACCGGGGCCACTTACTAACTAGAAAAATTCCCGAAAAAATATTTCTAGCTTCGTATTGATGATACAGTCCTAACAAAACTAATTTCGTCAAATTCTGAGACCGTTAAAAAAATGACAATTTTCCAGTCGATTAAAATCAACTAAAACTAGTCAATTGCGTTTTCCTTTGCCACACTCACATATTGATTCGAAAAATTACAAATTTTGAAACCTAGCAACAATTTGACATCAATGATCCAATAAACGTGGTTTCGTCGAAAACCGAGGTCGTTTGAAAAATGGCTATTTTTAAGGGCCGAAATTCCATAGCGACTATTCTGAATTTTCAACTGGGCATAACTTTTTATCCCCGCTATGAAATTTTGATTCTTCGGATTCATTAGAAAGATATTCTCAATTAGATTCTAATATTTTTGGTTTCACTAAAATCTGGTTCATTTTGAATCCTGTACATTCATTTGAAATTTGAAATCGAATTTTCAAACTACCGCGCCATTTTCAATTCCTTTTATAATTATAAATAATTATTTATATTCTAACGTCGATTCAAACAAATATATACGTTCCAATTCTATCAAAATAAATTTCTCGTCGTTATTAAATAATTCATTTTAAATATTCAAAATTCACTAAAATTGCCAAATACAAATTTTAAATTGGCTCGGATTTCCGGGTTATTACACTGAATAGCCTTAACCCTCTCCGCTTCCTATCCCTGCTTATCTCCGTACCCAATATTTTTTTGCCATTGCCAAATTCTTCATGTCAAAATCTCTACCGTGCATCGCTTTCAACTCCTTAATTCTGACCATACTTCGATATGCAATCAACATATCATCAACATATAACAACAAATAAATCATATCATCATCACATCTCCTAAAGTAAACACACTGGTCCTTGAAACTTTTGGAGTATCCCTGTGAAAGCATAAACTTATCAAACTTCTTATACCATATCCTGGGAGATTGCTTCAATCCATATAGAGATTTGTTGAGTTTGCAAACATAATCTGGTCTGCTACTATCAATCAACCCTTCCAGTTGCTTTAGATAAATTTCCTCATCCAGATAACCATGCAAGAATGCAGTTTTAACATCTAGTTGCTCTAATTCCATATCATAATGAGCAACTAATTCCAAGAGAACACAAATAGAAGTATGCCTAACAACTGGAGCAAAGATGTCATGATACTCTACCCTCTTCTTCTGAACACACCCCTTTGCTACTAGTCCTACTTTATATCTGAGATTTCCATTGACGCCATCTTTCACTCTATAGACTCACTTACATCCAATATCTCTTTTGTCGGTAGGAAGTGGTACCAAATACCAAGTGTGATTTTTCTACAAAGATTTGATCTCCTCTTCCATAGCAACTACTGATGGAATAGCATCTCTATAATCTCTGGGCTCATCGTGGACCATGTTTAATGCATATGTTGGCATATCATCAAAGTCAATGTCTTTGATGCTCAAACCAACAAACTCATCAAGCCATCTTGGCTTTCTTCTTTCTCTAACAGTCCTAGTCTCTATATGAGCTCCACCTTGAGTCTGATTTTTTGTGTCAACATCTATACTATCCTCATCAACCACGGTGTCATCGGAAACACCATTTGAATGTCTATGGAAAGAATCAATAGATGACTTTCTTTGTGTCTGGTATTCTTCACATGTCCTCTCATTGTCATCCGATGAGGAAGGCTCCACCTTCAACATGGCCTTCTCATCAAAAGTTACATGCCTGCTTATAATAAGTTTCTTGTTAATAGGACACCACAACCTATATCCTTTCACTCCTCTTTTATAACCTAGAAAGATACACTTGCGAGCTCTAGGTTCCAGCTTTCCTCGACTCTCATGCACATAATCTGGACAACCAAACACCTTGAGGAATGAATAGCTAACAGGCTCTCCTTTCCATACTTCTTCAGGGATCTTCATGTCTATGGCAGTAGAAGGTGTGCGATTGATGAGGAAAGCCGCCATAGATAATGCTTTTGCCCAAAATCCCTTCATCAACTTAGCAGTCAATCTGAGGCATCTAGTTCTCTCCAATAATGTCTAGTTCATCCTTTCTTCAACTCCATTGGACTAGGGGTCGCCTGGTGTAGAGTAGTGCCTCTTAATGTCGTTGGACTAACAATAATCGATGAATTTCTGTGATACGAATTCACCGCAATTATATGAACGAAGAACTTTCAACTTCTTCCCTCACTGCTTCTACACTATGGATTTCCATTTACGAAATCTTGCAAAGGTTTCACTTTTAGACTTTAGAAAGTATACCCAAACTTTACAAGAGAAATCGTCTATGAGTGAAACGAAATACCTGGCTCCACCCAAGGATGGGCATGGGGAAGGTCCCCAAACATCTGTGTGAAAATAATGCAAAACAGCTTTTGCCTTATGCTCAACAACACCAATAGAAGTCTTCGTCTGCTTTCCAAGAACACGCTCTTCACAAAAAACAAGCTTTGAATATCAAACTCTGTCAATCAATCTTCACTTTCTTATCTCATCCATGTTGCGCTCGTCAATGTGTCCCATCCGCAAGTGCCATAATCTGTAAGAATCTGAATCAACTAAAGTAACTAAAGTTGAATCACCAACTGCAGTAGTGCCCTTTAGTAAATAGAGATTTTCTGCCCTCACTCCTTTCATAACAAACATGGAACCCTTAGATATTTTCATCTTCTCTTCTTCAACTACAATCTTTAGTCCAAGCCTACTCAACACTCCAACAGAAATCAAGCTCATCCTTAAATCAGGTACATGCCTAACATCAATAATGGTTCGAATTACACCGTCAAACATCCCGATCTTTACACTACCAGCAACAACCATACGACAAGAAGCATCATTTCCCATCAAATATTCTCCTCTATCAATCTCATGGTAAGTGGAAAAAGAGTTCCTATCATGTGCCATATGATAGGATGCGCCAGAATCAATCAACTATAGAGTGCTCTTCTTAGAAGAGCCAGAAGCTGTAAACACGTCAGTGTCACTCTTTGTTTTTGATTTCTCCGCTATAGAGGCTGAAGATTGCTTTGGGTCTTTTCTTATTCCTTCAAGCTTGGGACATTGTGCAGTAAAGTGCCCGGGATTCTTACAATAATGGCAAGTCAATTTCTTAGGACCCCTAAACTAAGACCTCGAAGAATTCGGTCCTTCACCTTTCTTTGACTTTCTTTGACTTCTACCTCTCTGAACAGATAATCCATAGGTATCACTATCAATGCTAGTGCTCTCAAATGTACCTCTTAACACTTCATTATGAAGACCAGCCTTTACATTAGAAAGACAAACTTCACTACAGCCATAAATCATGGAATTGATAAAAGACGTATACTCCTTAGGCAAGGAACATAGGAGGATCACAGCTTGAGCCTCATCAATAATATCAACATTTGCTGTCTTCAGATTCATAACTAAAGTGGTCAAAGCACCTATATGCTCCATAAGATTGGCTCCAGGCTTCATCTTGAACGAATAAAGTTGTTGTGGTAGAATAATCCGATTAGTGAGAGACTTGTCTTGATACACATCTGATAATGCATCACATAGTACCTTCGCCGTCTTCTTCTGAAAAAAATTCTCTAAGAACTTCATCTGAAAGACTCAATTGAATTTTTGTGAGAGATTCATCTTCCATCTCTTCTAAATCAGCTGCATCCATATCTTTTAATTTCTCAGGTGCAGAAACAACTTTATAAGTCTTCTCCTTCTTCAATACAACCTCCATCTTCATCTTCCAAGTACCAAAATCTCCCTTTCCGTCAAAACAAGTTATTCTATAATTGACAACAGATCTACCAATAGACTTACTAGAAGTAGCCATTGATATCTAAATAGGAACAATAACACTAGCTCCGATACCAAACTATTGTGAATTTTTTGTTAATTTGAGCGGAAGCGTGTTTGATCAGGATCTAGTATTGTCTACTTAGATAAAAATGAATCTCAACACAAAAGAACAGTAATTAATTATTTAGCTCACAGAAACAATAGCAGAAATAAGAGACACAGAAGATTTAAAGTGGTTCAGATATAAATATCCTATGTCCACGGAGACCCAACAACTTCTTTTATTCTTTCTTCACAAAAGGGAGTACAATAAGAGAAGAATACTAAACACTCAATATATATTTCTCACTCTATAATTTATATAAATTAGGGATCTTATTGAGGATATGAAGAAGAGAGCACTATTGGCTTGTTCATTAAAGGATGAGAAAATGCCTCCCTATTTATAAGAGTAAGGATGAAGGCTTGCCTAAAGATAAGCATGAGAAGTTTCCGAATTTCATTGGTTTCGCGTCAATGCAAATCTTGCATATTTGTGATAGTTTCCCCATACACATATACTTGATTGATTGCTCCAATAAAATAATATAACTTCTCATTACATCCAAATTTGTTGCCACATATACCAAGATTTGATTGATTATTCAAATAAAATATCTCTCCAATATCTTTCCAATTTATTGCCCATAATTAATTGATTACAAGAATCAATTAAAATCTTCTCCATAATTGGCATAGATTTAAATCATCCAATTTTAACATCATAGCTCAATGGTGGGGAATTTAACATCATAGTGAACCATGATGAAAGGATCGATGGGACTCCCATGAACATTCAAGCTATTGACAACTTCATGTCCTCTATTGCCTTAGCGAGCCTATCAGAAATTGCTTTCTGTGGTTCCTTCTACACTTGGTGTGATAATCAAAATGGAAATGCCTGTATTTCTGCTAGACTTGACCGTGTTCTCGACAACCAGTGCTGGTTCGCAAACCCCTTCACATTGGTGGTTAATCATTTACACTGATCTAATTCTAACTATGCTATATGCTCGTTCACTTAAAATCGAGGTCTGACACCTCCCTGAACAAATTCATTTTCAAAACACGTGGACTACTCACCACTTATTCCACGATGTCATTCAAAAGGCTTGGGCTTCCCCAGTTGTCGGGACCTCGCTCCAAGCCTTCTCAGCTAAGTTGAAGAATGTTAAAATGCAGGTTTGTGCCTGGATTAAATCTACCATTTATAATATCTACAAACAGGTCATGGAGTCTAACAAAAATGTATCTACCATGGAAGCTATTAATCATGAGGATCCATCCTCGCTCAATAGAGATGCCTAGCTTCAAGCCAAAAAAAATCAATCATGCCCTCAACATCAAGGAGCTCTTTTGGAAATAGAAATCTAGTCCAAAATGGATCTTACATGGAGACTCTAATTCAAAAAAAAGCGTACCTTGGTCAATTTTTTTAAAATAAGCTCAATATTTGTAAAATCCGAAAACCGGATGGTTGGTGGGCCGATGATGGTCAGGATATTGATAACATGATTACGTACTTTTTCAAGGATCTCATCGACTTCGCTTCTGCCGATGTCTACTCCAAGGATCTCCTGTCTCAAATACCCCACTTATTCAACATCATCATAATGTCATCGATGCTAAACTCCTTCTCATGATGAAATCTAGGCCACTATATCTTCCATCTAGATGAAAACAACATTATTGGTCTCGATGTATTTAATGTTTCAGTCTTCCACTCCTATTGGGTCATCATTGTGCCTTACCACATTTAGGCCATTCTTTCTTTTTTCAATTGCTTTACACTACCCAAAATTTGGACTGCCACTAACTTTGTACTTATCCCTAAATCTGACAACCCAACTGTCCCTTCTAATCATCGGCCGATTAGTCTTTGTTACTTCTATAACAAAATCATCTTGAAAATCATTACAAATAAATTATATGTCATCCTTCCTAACATCATCTCTCGGTCTCAAGGCGGATTATCGATAATATCCTTTTGCTCATGAACTCATTGACCATATTAACATATAAGTTAGAGGGGGTAATGCGGTTATCAAACTTGATATGACCAAGGCTTACGGCTGGTTATCCTGGTTTTTCCTCATTAAGGTCCGTCATAATTTCGGGGTTTGTGAGCCATTTATCAATCTGGTTTAGAGATTTATCTCTATTTTCTAGTACTCCGTCCTCATTAATGGATGCCCTAAAGACTTCTTCCCCTCTGGTTGAAAAGCCTGGCTGGGTGACCCATTATCTCCGAGCTTGTTCATTCTTGCTGCTGAAGCACTCAATCTTGGGCTTCACCACTTAACGGATTATGGAACAATCATGTACTTTCACATTCCTAACAGGGATCCTATCGTTTCTTCCTTATCCTTTATTGATGACATTCTTATTTTTTGCTAATGGCAATTCCCGGTCAATTCATAACCTCATTGGCTTCTTAAACCAATACAAGCGATGTTCTGGTCAACTTATAAACTTGTCTAAAATCTCTATTATCTGCTCTTTTGGTGCTCCTCGCGCTCATAAAGTCAGACTCCAAAGTGAGACAAATTTGAAGAGAATGAGTAGGATCGAGTAATATGCAAATACGTGTATATGCAGAAGTTCTGATAGTGTGATATATCATTCTTGATATATGCAAGTAAATATTTAATGAGATAAATACTTAGATATTATATCATAGATCAATAAATATAAATGCAGTAAATAAATAAAGAACACCAGGAATTTTATACTGGTTCGAAGCACCGTTCTATGTCTAGTGCCAGACTCCTTCTGGAATTTCACTAACAACACCCTCATTTAACCCAGAGGAATAGGTATTACAACACCTGAGCAGCAGAATAGGGACCTGAACAGCAGAATAGGATTTCACCTCAGCAACCGAAGAGGACTTCTTGCTTGAGTAACAGAACAGGATTCCAACAAATACAGAAAGTAGTTTTCGACTGTGTATGTGTTTTGAATAACCCAGATAAGTCACAATTGAAGTACACCGTTCCTATAATTTTCTCCTTTTTATATATATTTAAAAGAAATTGAAAAATAAAGAAGGAAAGTGATTTATAATCACGAATTATTGAATATTTGATAGCACAAGTGAATATAGAATAGAAATTAGTTCAGAATTGGAGAATAAATAATTCAAGAAAGTTCAGTTATTGAAACAAATGATGCTGAAGTGTATTTACAATAAATAAAAGGTTGCAATTGTTATGAAAAGATTTGATCAAAAAATATAGTTATAACTATTGGATTAAAGAGTTATGACTCTTTAGAAAGTCGCAACCTTTCAGTTCACCTCCTGAATTTGTAATTCAGAAGTCTAAAAAATGGCTTTTATTTGAAAATAGGTGTGCATGTGCACAAGTTTGCTTGTTCAGACGTCTGAATTGGAATTTCAATTTTTTGAATATTCAAACTCAAATTTTTGAATATTCAGCAAACAGGCGTCTGATTTTCCAACTCAGACTTCTAATGCACAAAATCTGCACATGTCTTCCAGCCTTATTAGAAAATAGAGTTTATAATTATAATTATGTATATATATGTATATATATACTTATCGGAGAGATTTTAACAATAGTTACTACCAAAATACTGTCTTGATTTCATACTAAATATATCAACATATCTTCTGGTCGAATCTTCATGTGTTTAGACTATATTCTTCTCCTCTTTCGTATAAGAGATGTTAGCGAATAGTATCGTCTATATATAGTTGTTGTAATCAAAATCTAGTTCAAAAGTGGAGATTTTTAACAATCTCCCCATTTTTTAATGATGATAACTATAATGACTTAAGATACACATATATATATATATATATATATATGAAGTAAAAATAATGTAAATTTTACCTGTGCTCCCACTGAATACATTGCTCTCCCTATATATATGCTATATATTTTTCTCCCCTTTTGTCATCGATAAAAAGGAGTAACAACTTATTGGGAACTAATATACATGTATAGTTCATGAATAAATTACAAAAAGATAGACAATACATGAACTACTATTAAACTATACGTACTTGTCTACAATGTCAAATGAATTTTTTTTTAAAAATTAACTGTAGTACATGACTTGTGATGTTAGAAAATATAGTATACGAAAAATAACATCATGAAGGACATCACAGGTTCAATATGAACAAGGTCATGGCATACATAATGAAGTACATAGAGTAACAAGCATTACTTCAATCATTTAACGAGCATTAATAGCATTATCATAATTGAAATATAATTCCATTCATATCATAGCCGAATATGTGCTCAATAGCATACCATATCATAAGCAACATCCTAATTATACATAGTATAAGAAATCATTCCATAGCATAAGAGATCATATAAGCAACACATCGAGTATAATTGTACATAGAGAATCAAGTAGCAAGCACTTAAGAGCTTAATGTTTAGAAAAAGAAAATATTCATACAATACCAAAATATACTTAGAACTTAAACTTAAACGATCACTCACCCCCACCATCATCATCATTGCTATCATCATTTCCATTGTTATCATCTTCCTCGTCGTCAACTTCTTCTTCGGTAGACCACTCAAATATAATAGGCTCATGAACCTCCGAAGAAGACGTTCATGTGCAAGGTAACTTCGTCCAAAACTTAGATAGAAAACCTTTGATTGAGTTGAAATGTCATTCCGTTTTGTCTTGAAACTTAGTCATTTGTATTTATATTTTGAGTTGATTATTCAAAACAATAGCAAAAGCTTTCTTTGGATTTTCTTCCAAATTCACCACTTGAATAACATCCTCATCGTCAAGATTAAGGAAGAGGATGGCCTCTTTTAAATTTTAGGCTTGCAACGTTGTTCGACTTTATTAGCAATATTTATTTTCCATTGTTCAAAATAAACGATATTAAGAGATGATGGTCTAGCGGGAATTTGCATCAACGCTAATGGTTTTGCACTAATCTCTCCTATCGATGACGATGTCGATTCCGTAAGCTTAAATTTTGAATCGAGCAGAATACGCATGATATAAGCACCATAATGGATCGTTTTATATTTCCACGTATAGTAATATCAAAAAACTCATCCATTATTATCTTGACCCAATTAACTTGATCGTTTTTGTGGACGGAATACAAAGCTTTAATACCAAATGAAGAGAACGAGTAGGATCGAGATGTATGGGAATACATGTATATGCAGAAGTTCTTATAATGTTATATATTATTTTCGTTATATGCAAGTAAATATTTAATGAAATAAATACTTAGATATTATATCACAGATAATAAATATAAATGCAGTAAATAAAATAAAGAACACCAGGAATTTTTGTACTAGTTCGGAGCAGTGTCCTACGTTCAGTCCTAGACACCTTTTGGAATTTCACTAATCAACACCCTCACTTAACCTGTAGGAATATGTATTACAATATTTAAGCAACAGAACAGGGACTTGAGCAACAGAGTAGGATTTTGGCATTTGCAGCTTGGGGGGAAATATGTAAGGCCCAAACTCTTAAACTTTGGCATCATTTTCTTCTTTATGTATGGTCCGAGTTTATTCAACATAAATATCGTAGGATCGGGTCTAGGAGTTTCAATGTAATTTGAAATATCAATTTGTTGTTCAAATTAGAAATAGACTTAATTTAACTATATGTATGCATATATAATTTATTTAAGTAAATTTTAGCGTTTTAATTTATATTATATCAATTTAAAGTATGAAAACTAATCTGAGTGTGTGTGTGAGTATTACTAAGTTCACACATTTTAATTAAACACCTACATTTAGAACAATTCTAATTGATTTTGCTTAGGTACCTAACATGTTATTACAATTATTTTAGATAAGTCGCTTAAGAACTTCTCATCGTTATTGTAATGTGAAACAATGTTTGATAATATTTGGCATGTTATTGTGTTTATTTTGTCACATGATATGTTTTATTGGTTTATACTAATCTTGATCAATATTTGTGTTTCCCCAAGTATTTGAATTACCTATTAAGTGTTGCTGCTCCATTTTGTTCATTTGCGAATTAGATTGGAAATTGTACTACAACAAAATATGTCATTTGCCTCGGTTGTTTATCCCCTTGTAGCATTGGTTCTACAAACCGATGCAAATGTAGACGATGCAACAGACTCAAACTTTTTCCATCGGTTACAGAACCGATGCAAAAAGTGTTTTTTTGCATTGGTTATTATTAATGGTCAATGTAAAAAGGTTGTATTTTGCTTCGGTTGTTACAAAGATAATCAATAAAGGATTTTCGGCTTAATTTTTCCTTCTTTTTTGTATTGGTTGGTACCAGCAACCGATGCAAATGATTTCTTGCATTGACTGTTAATAACAACCGATACAAAAGGGATGCATTTCGGCTTATTTTTTTTTACTCTTTTTGGTATTGCTGGTACTAGCAACCGATGCAAATGATTTCTTGCATTGACTGCCGATACAAAAGGGTTGCATTTGCAGTTAATTTTATACTCATTTAAAATTAAACGAATGGTAAATATAAGTTTTACATCATACAAAAATAAAAGTTAAAGATGATATTTAGTCAATACATGTTCGAATGTGACTGCCACTAAGACACGGGTTCGTCCAATGGAAACAATCAAAATATAATCAAGGTATTACAACATTCAGTTTACCTTAAAATGAAAAGTATAATCCAACTGCAAGACAATCAAGATCTAACAATGGTCAAAAAAAAAAAAAATGCCGACATAGGGAATTCTCCTCCAAACTTTAACTTTGATGCCAAAAAACCTTTTTCTAGCAATTCTATTAATAATGGAGATAATGCAATTCAAGAAAATAATGCATTAGATGTACATTCCATAATTCATACTGCAAAGGTAAGTACTCAAACAAAAAATATTATGAAATATATATATACACACACACATGTGTGTATGTGTGTGTGCATGTGCGTGTAGAGAGAGAGGAGGTGGCTTCCAGGGCATCCCTATTTCATAGCACCTCTTTTGACCCTTAACACGATCCACTCATTTACATTTAAATAAGATTGTGAATGGAGAGAGTTAGTGGAAGGAGAGAGAAATGAGAGTGTGTGGTGGAAATTAGAGGCCATAGGGGTGTTGCACTATTTGGACACAAAAAGAGAGACACAAAGCCTCAATCGTTGGATCCTTTTGTCTTTATATGAAGCGGTGAAATTCATGGGGTGATTCAATGGTGCAAACCAATTATGTCAAAAATTTATGTCTAAATAGACTTTCCCATATATATATATATATGTGTGTGTGTGTGTGTGTGTGTGTGTGTGTGTGTGGCCCGTGCTACGCATACGGGCAACGTCTGTAACCATTTTAACATTAAAATATATTTAAAAAAATTCAATCTATTAAAATAAATAAATTTATATAGCACATGAGTATCTATGTGCAATATTTATATCATTATATTTGTGTGTGTAGGTTGTGGTGTAGTACATTTAGAAAAATTATCTATGTGCAATATTTAGTTTTCATTATGTGTTGTGTTCATTAAGTATTGGAAACATTACTTGTTCATAATAAACGGATTGTGAACACATTATGTAGTGGAAAAGATAAATAGGAAATGATGCAAGTTTGATTATGAGTAGGACCTTTTAAGATTAAGTCATTATTTTCAAAAAAATTAAATAATAAAAGAAAAGACGAAAAATAGATTTCAGAGCAAGTGCTTGTTTTTTCAAATCCTGTACACCTAAATTTGACATCTTCGTTTTCAATTCAAATTTCACAAAAGTTCACATTTTAAAAGATTAAAAAATAGATAGGAAAGCACAGAATTAAAATCGGCATAAATCCTAAAAGTTTCATCAATATTTATATGCGCTTTAAAAAACGGAACTGCATAAATGCTCCAGTAATAAAAATCAAAATTATGCCAAATCAAATATGAAAGGGCGCCTAAAAATAAAAAATGGGGTATAAATATACACACCTTTTGTATATAAAAAAAGGTTGTTAAGAAAGTGCAAAACATGTGCATTATTAAAATAAAAGCGCATAACATGCGTTCTTTATGAATCAAAACCATAGAAATAGAAATGTAGAATAAATGAAGATGAGAAAACCATTGGAAGACATCATTTTTCCACAACAATTTTGTATCATCTTTATTTTACTATATTAAAAAGAAGTTAATTTTTCATTTTCAGGGTTAAAGTTATTGTCCTGTAAGGCAAACAATGCTGGTAGGTACATTCACTGCAACTTCAAGTTAAAGAGGACCTTCCATATGGATTCAAGAAGTATGTGATAACCATAAAAGAAATGTAATTAAAAAATAAAATGAATTGACCTAGTTGGACAATGTGATAAGAAAACTGTACCATAAATTGCATAGATGAAGCTGCATAGTAAGGCACAAGAAATTAGCTTATCTCATAAATAGGTTTTGAAGTCAGTTAACTGTAGATTAAAACTCATATTTTTATATTAATTATACTTACTGAACATTGCTGACTTTCTTGTGGTTATATGATCTCCTAACAATTATACATACTTAATGGAATCTGGAAATTAGGTCTCGGTGACAACTTGAGAAGCGGTATTAGTTTCCAGGATATGTACTTTAATAATTAAGTTTGCAGGGTAGTAACGGTTATTTGGCTTTAATAATTAGGTTTCGGAGACAACTTGGTTTTAACCAGCCAAAACCAAACCCATAACTGATCCTGTAACTGAGCCCATAACCGAGGTCTTAAACAAGTTTGTAATTGAATTTATAACTCAGCTCTTAATCGAGGTTATGATGTAAGTTGTAACCGAAATTAGTTATTTATATTTTATTCATACTTTATATTTTATATTTTATAATTTATACATTTTATTTTATTATATGATTTATAATTTATATTTTATTTTATATTTTATATTTTATAATTCATATTTTATATTTTATAATATATAATTTATATTATATTTTATATTTCATAATTTTTATTTTATACTTTTTATATTATATTTTATGTTCTTTATTTTATATTTTCAGATTTAGCTTTTATTCCAAAATCGATCCAATAACTGAGCCCTTAACCGAGATCTAAACCTAGCTCATAACTAAGGTAATAACCAAGCTCATAACCACGGTTATAATTGAGGTCATAACAAAACCATTAACCTAGCCCATAACCGAGCTCTTAAACAAACTTGTAATTGAATTTATAATTGAGCTCTTAATCGAGGTTATGATCTAGCTTGTAACTTAAATTAGTTATTTATATTTTATTCATATTTTATATTTTATAATTTATATTTTATACTTTATATTTTATAATTTATAATTTATACTTTATACTTTATATTTTATAATTAATATTTTTCATTTTTCATTTTTATATTTTCTAATTTAGCTTATATTCCATAACCGATCAAATAACCAAGCTCATAACCAAGATCTAAACCTAGCCCATAACCGAGCCCATAACCACGGTTATAATTGTGGTCATAACCAAACCTTTAACCTAGCCCATAATCGAAACTATAACCACAATCATAATTGTGGTCATAACCAAACCTTTAACCTAGCCCATAACCGAGCCCAAAACCGTGCACATAACCAAGCCAAAACCAAACCCACAACAAATCCCATAACCGAAACCATAACCGATCTTAAACAAACTTATAACTGAATTTATAATTTAGCTCCTAATCGGGGTTATGAACTAGCTTGTTACTAAAATTAGTTATTTATATTTTATACTTTATATATTTTATAATTCATGTTTTATATATTATAATTTATAATTTATATTATATTTTATATTTTATAATTTTTATTTTATACTTTATATTTTATTTTATATTTTCTAATTTAGCTTTTATTCCATAAACGATCCAATTATAAATCCCCTAATCGAGATCTAAACCAAGCTCATAATTGAGGTAATAACCGAGCTCATAACCACGGTTACAATTGAGGTCATAACCAAACCTTTAACCTAGCCCATAACCGAGCACATAACCGAGCCAAAACCAAACTCAAAACTGATCTTATAAGCTAGCCTATAACTAAGCTCATAACCAAGCCAAAACCAAACCCATAACCGATCCAATAACTGAGCCCATAACCGAGCTCTTAAACAAGTTCGTAATTTAATTTATAACTCAGCTGTTAATCGAGGTTATGATGTAACTTGTAGCTGAAATTAGTTATTTACATTTTATTCATATTTTATATTTTCTAATTTAGCGTTTATATTATCTAATTATCGAGGTTATAACCTAGCACAGAACCACGGTCATAATTGAGGTCATAACCAAACCTTTAACGTAGCCCATAACCAGACACTTAACCTAGCCCATAACCGAAATTAGTTATTTACATTTTACTTGTTTTAATTTAATTTTGTGAAGGTCGGAGCTCTTGAATGCAAATTCTGGCATGATATATTTATCTCAACATGATATAAGAACATCTATTTATTTAATTCATGTTAATTTTTGTAGATACAATCATGAAATTTGCATCCTTCGAGATAAATATTGACTTGAAACAGGGGAGAAGTAGAGTATGAAAAAAGAGAATGAATCAAAATGCATAATTAGAGAAGAAGATATAATCTGCATATTGAGAGCATTACTTCCATACATAAATGAATTATTAACTAAAATCAAGGCTCTATTTTCTGTAGGTCCTCAGACTACCATCAAAGTACTGCTGCTGATTCTCTTTTGCCTTTAAATTCTGCTATCCATGCACCCTTAATCATTTATTTTTACACCTTTTTAGCTGTCTTTAATCAATTCTATGATCTGCAATTTCTATAACTGTATGTACATGGCAGTTGGCAGTGATTTTGTTCGTGATGTCCACATGTGGAAATTCCAGTACCATGTGGACATTATGCAAACTCCGTATGTTTCTGGTTTTCTATTTTTTTTATGTTTTTATATAGTGAGATGTAAATTTATCATTTGGTTAAATTACCAAATTAACTTGGTTTAATTACTACAGCCTTTTTTGGATTTTTCACTGTACCAAAAGTTTTATCCTCATACTCAATTCAAATGGCTGGTTATGGTAATTACTTCCTAAAGATTACTCGAATGACTAATTACTTTACGAAACAAACCAGTTTATATAAACTTTTTTGAAGAGGATGTTTGATCATTGTTGAAGGTAAATTTTGGATAGAAATATTTGGACATGCGTGGGAGTCATGCACAATAAAGAAAGCCATTGTGGCAACTGTTTTCATTTTCATCTGGAATATTTCGTCTACCGATGCTCGAGTTTGGACTGGTAATATACATTTTTCTATCATTTAAGGAAAAAAAGAACCTGTACACAATTTTACAAGTTAGCATGACTACTACATATAACATGATAACTTATTAAATTTTATATTATTTAGCAATTATAATATAAATGGTTTTAATGTTAAGGACATTGTAACATGAAAGATTCTCATTTACTTAACTATTTTGGACATTGTTTATTTTGATTGTGGTATTGAAGTTGTACAATCAACGTTATGCGATGGATTGGCTTGAAGCAAAAAGAACAGAAGACATACAAGTAGAAAGTGAAAATGTGGAAGCAAACATTTCATGAGTTAGCAGTGAAGTTGCAGCAAAGGTAAAAAAACATGGCAATAGGAAATGAAATAAAAGAAGATGAAGAAATGAATAAACAATGAGTGATGTTGCATGGGGACCAAAGATTTTTGTACAAAAGAAGGGGAATAAAATATATATTCAATAATGGGGAAAGCTTGAGCACTATTGTATTGATCTTGGTGATATTTAAACTCAAGAGAAGTATTTTTGTACAAATATTATGTGTGTGTTTTAATTTTCTTTCATATTTGTATTTAAATATTATTGTATGATATTCAAGATTTGTGTACAAAAGAAGTGAATACAATATAGTATTCCAATAAGTGTTGACTTTAATGATAGAAAGATTATGTATGTGTGTGTTACTTTTCTTTCTTCCCTCTGCAACATGCATGTGCTTGTGATGTATTTACATATTAATGTGTTCTTTTGCTTTTTCTTCATGTTATTCCTATCTTGTATGTTTCTTTGATTTATTTTTCACTTGTTATGCAAAATTGTTTCCCAGTTAAATTTTATTTAGATAAGCTTGCCATTAGTCGTCCCATCCAGACACTCCCCATTTTTTCTAATTTAGCTTAAGGTCCTTTGGTTTAATTTGTATTTCGTGTCTTAAGTTTTCAACATCAATAGTATAATATGAAATAATTGGAGGGACGATAAAAGGGATGAGAGGAAGATGAATCGACGAAGGAAAATGAGGAATGACAAAATGATATGTTGTCTCATATTCCTTTGTAATGTTTCAAATTACGAAAAATAAAAATAAAATTTTCATTTTGTGTGTTAACTTAGTTTTTCAAATTAATATTTTTTCATAATAGGCATGTGTTGTGCACATTTTACATGGGTGAAAATCAAAAAATAAAAATAGCAAACCAATTGTAGCAATTTTATAATCTCCTTTTATAATTTTTCGTTGTGGGTTTCATAACGATAAATTGGCAAACAAATAAACTGGAATATATCTAAATGCTAAGAGCATCTCTAGTAATGTCACTAAATTTAAAAAATGAAGGAAATCACCTCTGTAACTTCTTTTATCACGTCGTAGAAGTTAAAGTAATTTCAATGCTGGGAAAGGAGTAAAACAAAGGTCTCCCCATTTACTTTTCAATTTACAATTCCGATTATCATTGGGAATCTGATTCCCGTTTATATATCATAAACAATCTCATTTATATCATAAACCACAATCATATTACTATTTATAAAATAAGCAACAATCAGATTGCTATTTATAGACAAAAAGGTTTTTTAATTAAAAAGGCATCTTTTTATTATAAAAGAACCCAAAAATGTTTTTATGAAAATCATTTATAGAATAAAAGTATCTTGAAAACCATTTATAGAGTTTAAATAAAAACAACAATAATCTCACTTAGTGCTTGAGAAGTGGAAATTTGTTATGCTTTATTTTCTCTTCCTTTGACTGATTTTAGACTTCCTACTAGAGATGCTCTAAAGCATTATTTGATTATAAATTAAAATAACTAATGTCTTCATAAATAAGACTTACACAGCACAATTGGTTAAGGAATATTTTTTTTTAATATAGAACCTCCAATATTAAAAAGTTTGAAGTCAACTTAAATTAGTCATTTATATTTTATTCTTATTTTATATTTTATACATTATTTTATAATTTATATTTCATTTTATATTTAGCATGTAACTTAAATTAGTTATTTATATTTTATTCTTATTTTATATTTTATATTTTATATTTTATATTTTACACTTTATATTAAATAATTTATAATTTATTTTGCATTTTCTATTTTCTATTTTCTATTTTATACTTTATATTTTTTAGATTTCATTTTATACTCTATATTTTATACTTTACATTTTACACTTTTCATCTTGTGTGTGGATGCCTTTTGCGTGTCGTATGGGTACTCGCTCGGTTATGTAATTCCTACTGGGTGCAGAATCGTTGTTGGAGTACCTGATTGGGTCTTGTGTGCAGAAGTCTTTTACATGTCATAGGTACCCGATTAAGGATTGCAGGTGGATGTTTTTTGAGTGTCATGGGTACTCGCTCGATTAACTAATTCCTACTAGGTGCAGAATCGTTAATAGAGTACCCGATTGGGCCTTGCATGCAGAAGTATTTTACGTGTCATAGGTACCTGATTAGGCCTTGCCTGCGGATGTCTTTTGCGTGTCATGTGTACCCACTCGATTAACTAATTCCTACTGGGTGCAAAATCGTTGTTGGAGTACCCAATTAGGCCTTGCGTGCAGATGACTTTTGCGTGTCAAGGGTACTCGATTGATTAATTTATTCCTACTGGGTGCAGAATCGTTACCAGAGTACCCGATTAGGCCTTGCATGCGGAAGTCCTTTATATTTAATTTTTATAATTCATAATTTATAATTTTTATTTTTTATTTTATACTTTATATTTTTTATTTTATACTTTATAATTTATGTTTTATACTTTATATTTTATATGTTATACTTATAAATATAATTTTTTTTCCATAACTGAGACACTTCATATAACCGTGTCCATAACCGAGCTCATAAGTAAGCTCATAATCGATTCCATAAACAAGCAAATAACCGAGCTACTTCGCATAAGCGATCACATAACCAAGTCCATAACCGAGCCTGTAACCGAATCCGTATTTGAGCCTATAACCGAGACCCTTCATACAATAGAGTCCATAATCGAGCCAATAACTGAGCCAATAACCAAAACCTTAACTGAGCTCATAATATAGGTCTTAACCAAACCTCTAAGCAAGTTCATAATTTATATTTTATACTTTATATTTTATACTTTGTATTTTAACCAAACCTCTAATCGTTGCTGGAGTACTCGATTAGGCCTTGCGTGCGGAAGTATTTTATGTGTCATAGGTACCCGAACATTTAAACTACGTCATAATCTAGACCGTAACCGAACCCATAACCGATCACATGTCCATAACCGAAGGCCATAACCGAGTACATAACTAAGCCTTTAACCAAGACCCATCACATAACCTAGTCCATAACCAAACCAATAATTGAGCTCATAATTTATATTTTATATTTTATGCTTTATATTTTTTATTTTATACTTTATATTTGATACTTTATATTTATATTTTATTTTTTATATTTTCTAATTTAGTTTTTATTCCATAACTGTTCAAATAACCGAGCCTATAACGTAGATCTAAACCTAGCGCATAACTGAGGAAATAACCAAGCTCATAACCACAATCATAATTGAGGTCATAACCAAACCTTTAAGCTAGTCCATAACCGAGCCAAAACTAATCCCATATCTTATCCCATAACCAAGCTATTAAACTATCTTGTAATTGAATTTATAACTTAGGTCTTAATAGAAGTTATGATTTACCTTATAACCGAAATTAGTTTTTTACATTTTATTCATATTTTACATTGTATATTTTAGCTTTTATCCCATAACCAAGCCCATAACCGAGATGTAAAGCAATCTTATAATTGAGGTAATAACCGAGCTCATAACCACAGTTGAAATTGAGGTCATAACCAAACTTTTAACTGAGACCATAACGTAGCCAAAAAAAAGCCAAAACCAAGCCTATAACCGATACCATAACCAAGCCCATAAACGAGCCTAGAAACAAGCTCTTAACTGAGTTCAAAACCGAGCAAATAACCATGCCCATAACGTAACACATAATGTATCCCATAACCGAGTCCATAATCGAGCTCATAACATAACACATAACGTATCCGATAATCGAAATTACTTATTTATATATATTTTACATTTATACTTTATATTTTATACTTTACATTTTATACTTTATTTTATATTTTATATTTTGTACTTTATATTTTATATTTTCTAATTTAGCTTTTATTCCATAACTTATCCAATAACCGAGTGTAGCAACCCGAACTTCCTAACCGGCCTAAACCGAACAAAAAGGCGGACGGCTTTGAGAACAAGACAAATCAGACAGAAGAACATTCCATTGTTATTACAACAATTTACATCAGAGTATAAGATATCAGAGTATAAATGAATAATATCTAGTAGAAAATTATCAGAGATTTAAATTACAAAGCAGCGGAAAAAATAATACATAACACAACTGAAAGAAATACACGGATACAGAGCTTTCCAAATATAGCTTCAACTGTAAATCCAGGATCCTGTGAAAATAATTTCTGCAAATACCAAAACTACTAGCTGTCCATGAGGAAAATAGGGGCACCCAGAGTTTAGATAGAAACAATAAACTCCGAGTCAGTCATAGGACTGGTGTGAGAACTAAAACTGTTATTAAAACTTTACTTTAAAGTAGAGTAAATCAGGGCACCACGTCGTATAACACGGAACGGGTTTTCTTCCAAGAATACCAGTGCTTACAACAAATAGCGCAATCTTTTTTGGAAAAATGAAGCTATTATAAGACTCAGGTCCCATCACACAATGCTACGCAAGCCGGAGGATAGAGTTTTACCTTATAATAGCCAAACATGCTTGATACGTTTTAAAAAAAATCATTTTGATATTACTGTAAGTGCATAGTGTAAAAATCATTCTTCACAAATAAATATATCAATCATAGCAGACGTAGTGTACTACGACTACATACATAGGTTACAATCAAAAACCGCAAAGGTTCGTATTGGAAATGGATTCCATCGATGACCGAGGCTTTCTTGCTATCTCTACATTGAATCCAAGACTCGAAAGAAATCATATCGACATGCATTCAATTTTTACATTAAATCCAAGGCTCGAAATAGTGATTCCATATCGACATGCACTCAATGTTTTACCCTAATCAGGGGCCTATCTAGCACCCTTCACACTATGACAGTGGAGTACACCTTTCAATAGATGCTCCCTGATCCCATAGCCCTCAGTGGAGAATCACCCTATAAGTGCTCCCAGATACCAGATTCACTCTTGTCGTTTATTATCCGGCCTCAATCAATCACGAGTTTTGAAACTCGTCGAAGTCACGTCTCAACACACAAAGTTATGCTATATGAAAGCTATGCTTTGATCATCATCCATAAGACTCTGCTTTTCAACAAAAGCCTTGATCCATGCACTAGGCATACCACATTGTCAATCCATACCGTACCATTGATTTCCACCAATATATAACCTTTAAGCTCGTACGTATCAGAGAAGGGTGTTAAGCAAGAGAATAAATTCTCCGCCACCAAATATATATATATATATATATAGCAGAGATCAACGAATACAGTATAAAGGGATACGATGTCAGACATACCATCCCTTTTGCAAGTCCGTTATGGGTCCAAATGAAACCGGAGGCACTTTATTCCTCGTCTCATATATCCAATATAGGAGAGAGACCCTTGCATATCTGGTCAATCTCCAAGTACATCTGGATGATCACCACTTATTACCTTGTCTTGGGTGTATGGCCCAATCAATACATCAGTAATCATCCAAACAATGTGAAGAACTCCGGTCTTCAACCATCGTCATCATCGTCAACTTATAGTCGTCGTAAAAGTTATTCGGAATGGGTTAAACCTGGTCATTCCGAATAACTCGCGTATTTTATAATCAAGTGCTATAAAAACACATCATAAGCCTCATTCCAATTCAGAATATTCTTTTATTCAAATATTCACATCTTTAAGGAAAGGTTCCCGTTAATTTTATCAAAGATAAATTCTTGTAAATTTACACTTTAATATTCCTTTAGAAATTGTTTTCATAAGATTTTATTCACTAGTCGGGATTAGCGAACCTTACCGAAGTAACCATTTATTTTATTAACCGAATCCTAACCTATTCATCCCATGGAGCAAAATTGGTAGTACTCTATATCTAACACCCACTGTGTTATCGGTAGAATTAATTACCAATTCACGTTCAAATCTAATGATTTAACTATCGCCTGGAGTAAAACTGGTGGTACCCCATTCTCGATCACTTCTCAAATTTGGCAAATTTAATTACCACGTTAACCTTTCAATCTAATTAAAGATTCATGAAAACTCCGCTTAGTTTTAATCTCCTAAAATCATTATTTAATGATTATTCAGATTTAGGAAATAAATCCCGACTTTAACTGGGTTAAAGAATGAACGTCCTTTATAACATCGTTCACGATAAACCCAAAATCATCTTCCATCAAAATGGAATCTACACAGAAATCATAACAGTGTATAATAGATATAAATTCCCATATCCGACTAATAATATAAATGGAATAGCGACAAAGCCTTTTAAATTCCATATATAGTAACGGTCTTCATTCACATAAGCTTATCTCGATTATTACCATATCGAATTCCATTCAACTCCAATTTAATCTATTAAATTAGTTACTTTGGAAAATTTGCATTTAATCTTAATAAAAAGATTTATAAATTCCGTATCATCTCTTCACTGTTAATTGGGTTAAAGAACAAATGTTACTTAAAACACAGTTCACGATAAACCCAAAATCCAATTTGATATTTAATACAAGGCTCTAAATAGAAATTATATCGGTTTATATTCAATATCAAATTCTGAAACCAACAAATATCGTATTGGGAATAACGGTATATATATCTTCCAAATTCCTCAACAATACCTGTATAATCACGGAATCCAATACTGAAATATTTCGAAGATTATTTCCATTCAAAACCATTCCAATTCATATGTTGGAAAAATTCTGGTTATTTTAAAACCCATTTACAAATCCAATTAATTTATTTAAAAATCATTTGGATTGTTATTCTAGTTAATAGCTAGTTCACTTAGATAAAAATATCTTTTATCTTTTCAAACCTTGGAATTTTTCATCCAAAATCTTTCTAAATCATTTTTATGATTTTACATAATTTTCCATATTTTAAATAATTTTATTAAGGCCCGTACAGTCGGTTTCCAATAACGGCCACCGAACTGCATCCATAGCGACATTTTCCAAAACTGATTTGGACATATTTTAAAATCTAACCATTAGATTTCAAATCTCTTATTATCACTGGAAAGCTCTTTTCGATACGAACCCAACGGTTCCAGTTTTAATAGAAACCGATAGTCGGATCTCTCGTTACGTCCATTTGAAGTTAATGCTCGAAATTCACGAACGGTCGCTGCGCGGCGCGTTCTATTCAAGCCATTTAATATATAATATATATATATATATATTATATATTCGTCGATTTCCAATCAAAACTTATTTTATAAATCGTTTATAAATTCATTTTAAAACGATTTCAACTTCATTTTCAATTTTAAATCAAAATTGAATATTCTATATCATTATAATATTAAAATGACAATATTTTCAAAATATCAGATTCGAAATCAATTCTTTTCGATATTATTATAAATTAAATAAATCCGATCGATAACCCGTTCGGGTTAAAAATAACGTTTACTACTTAAATCGGCTTCATATATTTCAATATTTTCATGTCCATCCGAAATCGGACATCAAAATCATATTTTGATTATTCACTGAATATTATTCTAAAATATTCAATTTTGAAACATTCTTTATTTTAAAATATTCTTTATTTTTTGAGTCGGAATGCGACTCAATCAGTTACCGTATAATTTCAGTTATATGGATTTCATACATCGCATGTATGCAATAATAATGATAAATAATCATTCAACATTCAAACATCATCCAGAGTGCAATTTACAACTGTGTGAGCATTAAAAAAAATAACGCTCATCACAGCCTGTCAACCCATCGATTGACATACCACTAATTATTGGGATTAGTGTATGGAAAATATCATCCCAATACCCGTGTGGGGTTTCAACCAACAAATACTTATTATTATTTATGCAGTTGGGCAATGTGTAAAATTTATTGTATCAATCAATATTAGTAAATAGGTGTACATAAACAACCCGTCCAACTTGTAAATGAATATTTATTCCAATTTATGTTCATGGTAATTTTATATATCGCATATATTTGTTAAAAATCATATTTTTACCCAATAATTAATTATTCCATAGAATGATAGTTTTATATACTAAATATATACAATAAAAATTATATTTTTTTCCTATTAATAATATTTCCATATCATAACTATTTTATATATAACATATATATGATAAAAGTTATATTTTTATCGAACAAATAATATTTCCATATCATGACTATTTTATATATAACATACATATGATAAAAAATATATTTTTATCGAACAAATTATATTTCTATATCATGACTATTTTATATATAACATATATATGATTTAAACAACACATATACAATTTCATACATCGTCGATTTCAATCCAAAAATTCAATCCAACAAATTTACCACAACACAATCATATCACACCAATCATCCATGGTTTAACAAAAACTAGTGTCAGGAGCTACTAAGCCCCGTCTGCAACCTATGATATAATTACATAACAAAAATAGTTGAGTGAGAAAGAGTTCTCACATTCATTTCCACTCCGCCAGTTTTTATTTTTGAATATCTGAACAGTTTGGATTTGAATTTGCTTGAAATTCTAACGTGCTCTGTTTCTGTCCTGATCTGTTCCATTGTGTAGATCTCGTCAACACGAGTCCAACGCAAGTCGTTTCACTGAATTCTGTTTTGATTTGGACAAGTTATAGTAGTTTAAACTTTAATGACATTAATTAAATCATTTAAATATATAATTAAGTTTAATTAACCACTTAATTACCATCCTCCCGTTAATCACTTCAGAAAAGAATCGAACCCATCGTCGATTTAAAAATTCCACAGCCTCTCCGTCCTAACGCCACCGGAGTTCGATCAAATCTCATTACCGAGGTTATAACCGAGCACATAACCACGATCATAATTGAGATCATAACCAAACATTTAACCTAGTCCATAACTGAGCACATAATCGAGCAAAAACCAAACCCATAACTGATCCTATAATCGGGACCATAATCAAGCTCTTAAACAAACTTGTAATTGAATTTATAATTGAGCTCTTAATCGAGGTTTTGATCTAGCTTGTAACTTAAATTAGTTATTTAGATTTTATTCATATTTTATATTTTATATTTTATATTTTATATTTTATATTTTATATTTTATACTATATATTTTATAATTAATATTTTATATTTTTTATATTTTATATTTTCTAATTTAGCTTATATTCCATAATCGATCGAATAACGAGGCCATAACCAAGATCTAAACCTAACCCATAACCACGGTCATAATTTTGGTCATCACCAAACCTTTAACCTATCCCATAATCGAGCCTAAAACCATGGTCATAATTGTGTTCATAACCAAACCTTTAACCAAGCCTATAACCGGACACATAACCGAGCCAAAACCATACCCACAACTGATCACATAACAGAGACCATAACTGAGCTCTTAAACAAACTTGTAATTGAATTTATAATTGAGCTCTTAATCGAGTTTATGATCTAGCTTGTAACTTAAATTAGTTATTTATATTTTATTCATATTTTTTATTTATAATTTATATTACATACTTTATATTTTATATTTTATATTTTATACTTTATATTTTATTCTATATTTTATATTTTATATTATATTTTATATTTTATAATTCATATTTTATAATATATAATTTATAATTTTATTTTATTTTATAATTTTTATTTTATACTTTATATATTTTTATTTTATTTTTTATTTTCTAATTTAGCTTTTATTCCATAACCGATCCAATAACCGAGATTTAAACCTAGCTCATTACCGAGCACATGACCACAGTCATTATTAAGGTCAAAACCAAACATTTAACCTAGCCCATAACCGGGCACTTAACCGAGCCAAAACTAAACCCATAACTGATCACATAACCGAGACCATAACCGAGCTCTTAAACGAAATTGTAATTGAATTTATAATTGAGCTCTTAATTGAGTTTATGATCTAGCTTGTAACTTAAATTGGTTATTTATATTTTATTCATATTTTATATTTTATACTTTATATTTTATACTGTATATTTTAAATTTTATAATTAATATTTTATATTTTTTTATATTTTCTATTTGTATTTCATAATTGTGGTCATAACCAAACCTTTAACCTAGCCCATAACCGAGCCCATAACCGTGCATATAACCGAACCAAAACCAAATCTATAACTGATCCCATAACCGATCTTAAACCAACTTCTAATTGAATTTATAATTTAGCTCTTAATCGGGGTTATGATCTAGCTTGAAACTTAAATTAGTTATTTATATTTTATTCATATTTTATATTTTATAATTTATATTTTATACTTTATATTTTATTTTATATTTTATATTTTATAATTTATAATTTTTATTTTATACTTTATGATTTATATTTTCTAATTTACCTTTTATTCCATAACCGATCCAATTATCAAGCCCCTAACTGAGATCTAAACCTAGCTCATAACTGAGGTAATAACTGAGCTCATAACCATAGTTATAATTGAGGTCATAACTAAACCTTTAACCTATCTCATAACCGAGCTCATAACCAAGCCCATAACCGAGCCAAAGTCAAACCATAATTGATCCTATAACCTAGCCCATAACCGAGCTCATAACCAAGTACATAACCGAGCCAAAACCAAACCCATAACTGATCCTATAACTGAGCCCATAACCGAGCTCTTAAACAAGTTTGTAATTGAATTTATAACTCAGCTCTTAATCGAGGCTATGATGTAACTTGTAACCGAAATTAGTTATTTACATTTTATTCATATTTTATATTTTATATTTTCTAAATTAGCTTTTATATTCTCTCATTACTGAGGTTATAACCGAGTACATAACCACGGTCATAATTGAGGTCATAACCAAACATTTAACCTAGCCCATAACCGGGCACATAACCGAGCCAAAACCAAACCCATAACTGATCTCATAACCGAGCTCTTAAACAAACTTGTAATTGAATTTATAATTGAGCTCTTAATTGAGGTTATGATCTAGCTTGTAACTTAAATTAGTTATTTATATTTTATTAATATTTTATAATTTCTATTTTATACTTCATATTTTATATTTTATACTGTATATTTTGTAATTAATATTTTACATTTTTTAAAATTTTATATTTTCTAATTCAGCTTATATTCCATAATCGATCGAATAACAGAGGCCATAACCAAAATCTAAACTGAGGCCATAACCATGGTCATAATTGTGGTCATAACCAAACCTTTAACCTAGCCCATGTCCGAGCCCATAACCATGGTCATAATTGTGGTGGTAACCAAACCTTTAACCTAGCCCATAACCAGGCATATACCCGAGCCAAAACCAAACCCATAATTGATCCTATAATCGAGACCATAACTGAGCTCTTAAACAAACTTGTAATTAAATTTATAATTGAGCTCTTAATCGAGTTTATGATTTAGCTTGTAACTTAAATTAGTTATTTATATTTTATTCATATTTTATATTTTATATTTTATACTTTATGTTTAATTTTATATTTTATTTTATATTTTAAAATTCATATTTAATATTTTGTAATATATAATTTATAATTTATTTTATATTTTTAAATTTTTATTTTATATTTTAATTTTTTTATTTTCTAATTTAGCTTTTATTCCATAACCGAGCCCCTAACTGAGATCTAAACCTAGCTCATTACCAAGGTTATAACCGGGCACATAACCACGGTCATAATTGAGGTCATAACCAAACCTTTAACCTAACCCATAACCGGGCACATTACCGAGCCAAAACCAAACCCATAACTGATCACATAACAGAGACCATAACCGAGCTCTTAAACAAACTTGTAATTGAATTTATAATTGAGCTCTTAATCGAGTTTATGATCTAGCTTGTAACTTAAATTAGTTATTTATATTTTATTCATATTTTATATTTTATATTTTATACTTTATATTTTATAATTTATATTGTATATTTTATATTTTATAATTAATTTTTATATTTTATATTTTCTTATTTAGGTTATATTCAATAACCGATCAAATAACCGAGGCCATAACCAAGATCTAAACCTAGCCCATAACCAAGACCATAACCACGGTCATAAGCAAATCTTTAACCTAGCCCATAACCACGGTCATAATTGTGGTCATAACCAAACCTTTAACCTAGCCCATAACCAGACACATAACCAAGCCAAAACCAAACCCATAACTGAGCCCATAACCGAGCTCTTAAACAAGTTTTTAATTGAATTTATAACTCAGTTCTTAATCGAGGTTATGATGTAAGTTGTAACAGAAATTAATTAATTATTTTTTATTTTATATTTTATATTTTATTCATACTTTATAATTTATATTTTATAATTTAAACTTTATATTTTATTTTATAATTTATATTTTATTTTATGACCTTTAACTAGCTCATAACCGAGACCATAATGAGCCCATAACCAAGCTCTTAAACAAGCTTGTAATTTAATTTATTACTGAGGTCATAATCGAGTTTAAGATCTACCTTGTAACTGAAATAATTAATTTTTATTTTATTTATATTTTATATTTTCTAATTTATCTTTATTCCATAACTGTTCCAATAACAGAGCACATAACCGAAATCTAAACCTAGCACATAACAGAGGTAATAACTTTAACCTAGCCCATAACCAAGACTATAACTGATCTAATAACCGAGCCCGTAACATAGCCCATAACTAAGATTTTAACCTAGCTCATAACTGAGGTAATAACCGAGCCCATAACCGAGCTCTTAAACAAACTTGTAATTGAATTTACAATTGAGGTCTTAATAGAGGTTATGATAACATTAAGAAAATAATGTAGAACACAGCGCAACAACCTATAGTAGCCCAAAGCCCAGAAAGTCATAATTCCACTCTCTACTTAAATCACGAAAAAGTTCCAGTCTCTATTTAAGCCACGAAATATTCCAAATTTAAATAATCTAGGTAAATAAAAATTCACAATTTCAAAATTATAATTGAATTTTAAAATCCCACACCCACAGTTTGTTAAATTGCTGTTTGATTTGATGTGAATCAGCGGGAGGTGATCACGACGGGAGACGATTTGGTAGGATGTGGTTGTGATATGAGGATTCAAGGCTTAATGTCAGATTTGGGTTTGTCAGTTGGTCATGTTGGTTGCCTATTCTTTGGTCTTTGGTCGTGGATCTGGAGTTGCTTCAGTTGCGGATGGTGGTGAGGTTGCGTTCGAGCTGGACGATGTGATTGAGCTGCAATGGCTTATGAAAAGGGAGATGCCTATGTTTGTAATGATTGAAGTCGGAGGGTGTAGTGAAAAGGGAGATGCCTATGTTTCTTTCTTAATGTTATTTTTAATAGTACACAAGGCCTTGCGTGCGGAAGTCTTTTACGTGTCATAGGTACCCGATTAGGCCTTGCATGCGGAAGTCTTTTACCTGTCATAGGTACCCGATTAGGCCTTGTGTGCGGAAGTCTTTTGCATGTCACGGGTACCTGCTCGGTTAAATAATTCCTACTGGGTGCGGAATCGTTGCTGGAGTTCCCGATTAGGCCTTGCGTGCTGAAGTCATTTACATGCCATAGGTACCCGATTATGCCTTGCGTGCGGAAATCTTTTACGTGTCATAGGTACCCGACTAGGCCTTGTGTGTGAAAGTGTTTTACGTGTCACGAGTACCCGCTCGGTTAATTAATTCCTTCTAGGTGCAAAATCCGTGTTGGAGTACCCGATTAGGCCTTGTGTGCGGAATTCTTTTACGTGTCATAGGTACCCGGCTAGGCCTTGCGTGCGGAATTCTTTTACGTGTCATAGGTAACCAATTAGGACTTGCGTGCGGATGTCTTTTACGTGTCATAGGTACCCGATTAGGCCTTGCGTGCAGAAGTCTTTTACGTGTCATAGGTACCCGATTAGGCCTTGCGTGCGGAAGTTTTTTGTGTGTCACAGGTACCTGCACGGTTACCTAATTCCTACTGGGTGTATAACCATTGCTAGAGTACCCGACTAGGCCTTGCTTGCAGAATTCTTTTACATGTCATAGGTACCAGATTTGGCCTTGCGTGTGGATGTCTTTTGCGTGTCACGGGTACTCGCTCGGTTAACTAATTCCTACAGGGTGCAGAATCGTTGTTGGAGTACCCGATTAGGACTTGCATGTGGAAGCCTTTTACGTGTCATAGGTACCCGATTAAGCCTTGTGTGCGGAAGTCTTTTACATGTCACGGGTACCCGCTCGGTTAACTAATTTCTACATGGTGCAGAATCGTTGTTGGAGTACCCGATTAGGCCTTGCATGTGGAAGTTTTTTACGTGTCATATGTACCCGATTAGGCCTTGCGTGCGGAAGTCTTTTACGTGTCACGGGTACTCGCTCAAGTAATTAATTCCTACTGGGTGCAGAATCAGTGACCCGATTAGGCCTTGCATGTAGAATTCATTTATACTTTATTTGAATTTCGTATTTTATATTTTTAATTTAGCTTTTATATATATTATTTTCCTATTTGTACTATTCAACTTATATTTAATCTGTAAATCATTCTTAGCTAGTTTCATAGGTATCCCCGTAATTAAATTGAACCAAAACAAAGTAATAATCTACCTTTAACACAACCGAATAGGTTACTCATATGCGTAACTAAACAGATTACTACTAAGCTCATAACCGAGCTAATTGCTATGCCTATAACAGAGCATATAACCAGACTCAAAACAAAACATAGTATGCATAACCAAGCTCATGACAAAGGCTATAAAAATGCACATAAGAATACATATAACCTATAATCAAGCTTATAACCAAGCGCATAATTGAGCTCATTACCTATCGTAAAACCAAGCACATAATCGAAATCATTAATTTGTAATTCAATTTATTTTTATTTTAAACTTTATTTTTTTTATTTTGTATTGTATGTTTTAAAATTTCTAATTTAAATGGAATATTTTTAACCAGGCCCATAGTCGAGCCCAAAACTGAACCCATAACCGAGCACATAACCGATTACATAATCAAGCCTATAAAAAAGCTCTTAACCTAGCTCGTAATTTAGGTAATAACCCAATTCATAACCACGATCATAACTGAGCCCATAACCAAACCTATAACCGAACCCACAACCGACCCTATAATCGAGCCCATAACCTAACCCATTACCAAGCCTATAACAATTCCATAACCGAGCTCTTAACCCAGCTTGTAACTGAGGTAATATCCAAATTCTTAACTGAGGTCATAACCGAGGACATAACTAAACCCACAACTGAACATAGTTCCAATAACCAAGCTCATAACCAAAATCGTAACCAAGGTCGAAACCAAGTTCATTACCCATAATCAAAATCATAACCAAGCACATAACCAAGCTTATAACTGACAAAATTTATTTATTTATATTTTGTATTTTATATTTTGTAATTTTTAATTTACCTTTTATATTTTTTATTTTCTTATTTGTATTATACGTCTTATATTTAACTGTAAGTCATCCTTAGCTAGTTTTATAGGTATCCCCGTAACAAAATTGAACCATAAACAAAGTAATAATCGCCCTTTTACACAACTTTATAGGTTATCAAGTGCATAACCGAGCCCATAACCCAATATGTTACTGAGCCTATACTCATATGCATAACTAAGAAGATTACTACTAAGCACATAACCAAGTTAATTACTAATCCTATAACTGAGCATATAGACAAACTCATAACTGAACATTGTACGCATAATCGAGCTCATGACAAAGGCCTTAACCATGCCCATAAGCAAACATATAATCCATAACCAAGCTCGACCATGCACCTAATCGAGCTTATAACCAAGCCTAAAACCAAGAACATAATTGAAAATTTTAATTTTATAACTCATTTATTTTTATATTTTGAACTTTATATTTATATTTTTTATTGTATGTTTTATGTTTTCCAATTTAGCTGGTATATTTTAAATCGAGTTCACATTTGAGCCCATAACTGAATTCATAATCGATCGTATAACCGAGCTCTTAACCCAACTTGTAACTAAGGTAATAAACGAGTTGTTTACCAAGGTCATAATCGAGGTCATAATCAAACCCATAATTGAACATAGTTCCCCATAACTAAGCCAATAACCGAGTCCATAACCGAATCAATAACCGAACCCATAACCAATCCCGTAACCGAGCCCAAAACAATCAAGCCCACAAGCGAGCCCACAAGCATACACCCAACTAAGGGGTAAAGATAAAGGATAAAATTTAAATGAAGAAAGTATAATAAGAACTAATTATGTGAAAATAAAGAACATGAAGGATAAAAGAAGAACTGAAATCAGTAACCAAATAAAATTTATTGTTCTAAAAAATAATAAAAATAACATAGTTTATGTTACATGCATACACTCAACCATAACATGTTCCAATAGCCAAATCAGATATATAAAATACATGCAAAGAAAGCATGAAAGTCAGTGTCTACAACATTATCAAATTCGAACAACGGTGCTTTATTAATGTTTGAAGCGTATTAATAATTGCAGCTATATTGCAAAAACAAAAAACTTATTGATTGCACATAAAATCAGTCTCCTGTCACACCGATGGCAGTAAGAGGCTTCTGTCCAAATTGCACCAGCAAGACCATTAAAAAAAAAAAAAAAAAAAAAAAAAAAAAAAAATCCATCATCATTAGCAATACATGTTTTAATATCAAATTTGTATAAATAACATCAACAAAGCTGCATAAAATTTAACTACCTGTTTATATGATCATACAAGTTATCAAAAAAAATTGCTGATCGTGATTATCAATAGAAAACTGTGTTCGAATTTGTTTTACAACCAGCTTTTAGCACTATTGCCGAGGAAAGCAATTTAAAATTGATTTTACTCTTTGAGTTAATATTTTTATTGGTTGCATTAAAAAAGTTAAACTTCTTCTGTTTGGTGCATTTTGGTTACATTTGTTTAATTTTGTGTTATTCAAAAAAAAAGTCTATTACATTTGTTTAATTTTGGTTAATATACATACACATATGTATATACATGTACGTAGTGAACAGTTAGGGAACCGCAGCACGTTATGCAAATAAAGCTAAGAGGTAAACATGCAACATTACAATAAAAATTAATAGGGTAGAGACGTCTATTAACACACAAGAATGGAACAAGGATGAGCAAAGCATGTACTTCAGGTAAAGACAAGGTCAACATAGTCAAGGACTGAATAAGCATGGTCTAGCTTTCTTCGTGTACAAAAGCAGCAAAAAAAACAAACAAAACAAGTGGAAAAGAAGTTATCGAACATGATGTACACAATATTAAAAAAAATACATACATGAAACATTAAAAAAGATAATGGATATGCAGTCTAGACTGAAGCGATTAACTCACTCCAGGTTCATGATACAAAACAATATTAGATCAATGCAAAATGAAGTTCAACACCCAAAATATGCATCAGTGTAAGGACATGAGCTCAGCTTTCCAAAACCCAAAAGTCAAAAAATGTCAAAAATATATTCAGATATTTAAAATAAAATATATTATATATATTTGGGCAGTGAATCGGTTAGAAAATATAAAGCATTCGTTCAATGAGCAACTGTCAATGAAACTACCTTTACATTGCTTTGTTCATTGTTGATAGACCTTATAACGTATTTCATTGCTTTGTTCAATGAGTAATTCATTGTCAGCAACCTTGATAGTTTTGGTATTCTCTTTTCCCCATGATTTTGATTATATGTCACAGAGTGGTGCGATTCCAGTTCTGCGCTGTATTTCATGCCATCGTCGGAGTTGCTGTCTAAATCAATAAATACCCATGTATTTTGTGCTTCCTTCTCTGTCGCATCCTTCTAGTTTGCATTATCCTGATTATAAATTATAAATTATAACCGAGTACATACCATGACTGAATTCAAACATAATCCATAGTCCATATCTAAGCACCACAGTTGACTATATACCATGTGTTATCATCAAAGCAAGAATATTACCCGCCTGCAAACATATAATATACTCAATTAGTTCTTTGCGACTGTATAACTCTGAGATGGCCTAAAATTATAAAGCCAAATTAGGAACTCAAATTAGCCAAACCCATTCATAGCTAAGACACAAATTACAGAGCCAACGTCCCCTCCAGAAGTGGAGAATATATCTTCTTCATTTGTCTTCGTTCATACCAGGCTGTGTTAGTTGTATTGTAAAATTTCCAGTTTTCTGTGTTTTATGTTTTGAAAATACAGTATGACTAGCATGGATTTTTGTCCTAGGCCTACCAAAAATAAGCCTATTTGAGAACATGTACAACATAGTGTAATACATATCTTTTTTATAATAAGTTTCGATTGAGACCCAAAATAGACTTAAAAAAATTTGTATGCATAACTATTGTTTGGATGTTGTATCCTATGTCTTGCATAAGATGTGCATGGAGTAAAAGATAACATCCTAAATACTTATGGAACTTTACTGACATGATGTAGAAAATTTTACCGGCAAAAAGCTTCTTAAGATCCGCCTGGCCAAAGCGTAACCTCAACTCCGGTGCACTTACGTACATAGGGTGTAAAATTATAAATTAATATGTATGATAAAATCATGAGTAAAGATTTTAAAAAATGGTAGCAACGAAAAAAATTCAGATACACATCTTATGGAGCAATCGCGATACAGTGAAGTGATCCAGTAAGTGTAGCTTTAATAACAGCAGCAAATGCTTGAGCAAATGGGACAAATAATGGTGGCAATCAACTCTACAAATATTTAAGAAATTAGAACAAGGTGATGTTAATTCATGGTATGGAAGTCAAAAATTGTTGTATTGGATTCTTACAAAAACAGCAATTCCACGAGCATCTTTTACAAACTCAGTAACCCGTAGAAATGCATCAGCCAGTGAGCCCTACATTTTAACAAGTTATACAAAAATGCAATTGATGAATGGTAAGTTATCGGTAATTTTTCTTTTTAATCTGAACAGCAACACGATAGAAAATTTCCTTACCCACTAAACTTGCGATAACAATGAGAATGAACTGCTTGAGTAAGAGTTAATAAGCATAACGCGCATGAAGATATGATGCAATATTACAAATTCTTTATTTATCATTTTATCATTGATTTCAAATATATGGCAATTAATGAATTTAAATAATCATTAAACACTAAAAATTAGGGTCTTAACCTTAATTGATTAGAAAAATAATTGCAGTTGATCTCCCAAATAGTTGAAATTACCTCAGTTGTCACTAATTGCCTTATTAGTAGACTAGGAAAAAAAATAACCTAAAAAAGGATAAATAACTCAAAATAAGTCCAGGAAACAGTTGGTAATATGTTAAAAAAGGAGATGCACAAAACACTAAACGGAAATCAGGTATCTCAGAAAGATACTTATCTTCTAAATAGTGGAGTCGAGAAGGCTTCATTGCATCGGATCTTATGGAACCAACACTATATACCAGAACTAGCTCTTGTATGGTTCTTATTATACGAGAACTTGTAATAGTAAATTTTAAACAGAAAAAAGGCAGACGAGGTACTTACTGGTATCCAATAAGAAAGATTCTTATATTATTAATGGGGTCGATAAGGCTTCATTGCCGCTTACAATATGGAGCCAACACTATATACCAGCAGGTTTCCTTAGTACCTGTATGGTTCTTGTTATATGACAACTGGGAATCGTAAATTTTAAACAAAAAGAGGCAAGGGTGCTTACTGGTGCCTAGTGAGCAGCATTCTCGTTAACAGACGGAATTTCATTGTAATACCAGCAAATTTATGCGTGTGGTTATTCTCTCAATTATCAATATTTCCATAGCCAATATTCCTAAAATCAAATATTACCAGAACCTAGCAACCTTCGAATTTCCAACGCAACCAACTCTTAGAGCCACTGCGGCATCACAAGTATCACCGCCATATCGAACTGCTACCAAAATCACGGATTGAGCGGATGCGGTTGAGCTAAAGTCATAACTAGTTTCGATTGGGAAGAAACTAAAATGAACCCTAATTTTATGCGTTGAGCTAAAGCCAGAACTGCGTCGATCAACGAACTGAGCGTATGCGGTTGGAATGAACCATATGTTACATTGAGCTGATGCAGCTGAAATTGAATAAACCTAGTTTTTGGTAAAGAATTGAGAAAAAACGTTAACCCTTGTTTTTGAGCTTTAGCTTCGATCGAGAAACAGAACTAAAATAAAATTTGAGTTTCGTAGTTTCGAGGAAGGTTAATGACGTAATTTGGCTTAAATTGTCCTGCGAAATAATTTGTTAAAAGGATGGTCCTGGAAACCAAATGGTTGCTTTGTGTGAGCCCTTTGAGTTAATTCCCCCCTCAAGAAATATATAACTTAGTTTTTTTTCTAAAGTAAACTAAACTTACCCAGCTTTTAATACAGAATAATAGTCAATATTCAAAATTGAGTAACACACAATTTAAAATAAGTATTACTATGTTTTTAATTGAATAATATTCAGTCTTTAAACTAAGAAACTCGATCTAAAAAGCTGAGTTAATTAGTCTAAAAAATGGAGTTACTTAGCTCAAGTGCCGAGTTTACTCAGTTTTTAAATTGAGAAAACTAAGCTTTAATAAAAGAAGTGTACTCAGTTTAATAGATCGAGTAAACTCGGTATTTATATGAACTTTTACAAGTTTTTTGATGGACTTCTGGGCCTGAATTAGGATTATATAGCCTAGCTGCCTTGTTGCTTAATGAAATCACGAAATTATTAGGCGTAATCATTGGACCTTGAGTTCGTTATCAATGAACATTTTACTGTATTATATGTGTTGCAGATGTTGCCAAATTTTAACACTACTTTGCTTTATTTTGCATGGTGTACCTTTAATTCGATAGACAATAATTAATTTATTGGTAAAAGAAAAAAAAAGAAAAACAGTTTCTTAAAAGCCGTTCCAGGTAAAAGAAAAGGAATGCTGGTTGTTGCATAATGAATTTATTGGTAAATTGGTAGGAAATATCCACTTGCAATTTAATGTTATATATATAATAAAGAACATATGCTATCGCTTATATTTACAATTGACGTGATTTACTTCAAAATTGAGATGCTAAATATATTCAGTATGATTATCTTTTGCTAGAGTCGTATATGTAGCTGGAGAAGTAACTAGAGTTGGCCTTGGAGCAACTAGTTTTAAGGAAGGTGATAAAGTGGTATGCGTTTTTGATGTCACGATAAAGCTGATTATTGCATACATGTTCTCAAATATGGGATGTTGACAAGAAGGCAATTATGGCTGTTTGAAGACTATGAGCTGCTATAAACTTACTGAATTATAACTAGGTTAACATATTAGAATCATCATCAAAATTAAATCAATCAAAGCAATGATCAAACATAAAGAGATATACATGATTTCGTATTGGTTTGATCAATCTGATCTGTGATTGTTACCGTATATTCTCACAATATATATATATATATATATATATATATATATATATATATATATATACATATATATATATATATATATATATGTGTGTGTGTGTGTGTGTGTGTGTGTGTGTATATATATATATGTGTGTGTTGTTGGCCAATTTCAATTCAGCCCTAACCCTAATCAATTCAAGAGAAATGAAATCATAAACAAAAGGAGATTGCGAAAGCGTACCGGAATCCATTGTTCCAATTTGAATGATGTTGTGATCTTCCAAGAATATCGTTTCTTCTGATTTTCGGTGTTTCTTTCTGATGGGGAGGAAAGAAATTAAAAGAAGCGTACGTATTCTCGGGGACCAACACCTTTTTTTTTTAATAACCGATAAAATCAGTTATTCCATTTTTACAATTTAGCCCCTCAATAAATTGTAAATTTCACTTATTGTTTAAACCTTAACTATAACAGCAATGTACATTTAACATATTTGCCCAAACAAAAGAAAAATTAATCCAACAATCTCCCACTTGGGCAACATATGTTTACTTATAAACGTACAACCTTATGAGCTCAAAATTTGCTATTAAATAAAGGTAATCTTTAACAATCTCGTCCATTAACCATATTTATATAGGATCACAGTGGTTTCTACCATGTTAATCATGACTAAACCCATCAATGGTCACACACATATATACAGTTAAATGACATAAATTAATCATATATACGTATCACAAAAAAAATCACATGTAATGTGAATCAAACAAGTATATATATTTCAATTGGTCCTCCTTAAACTTAAGTGAGGTCAGAATCAAAATAGTAAACAGAGTGAATGAACTGAATACTTTACTTCTGATCAGAAAACTGAATACATAAATGTCTCAAGGTAAACATAAAGCATATATATTACAAACTCCCACTAAATCATGATATCCTCTAACAGTACAACACCCATACGAGTAGTGTGCTCATGAAAGACCTTGGGTGGTAAACCTTTTGTGAGCGGATCCGCTATCATGAAGTTTGTTCCAATATGCTCTATACAAATATGTCCACTCTGCACTCTTTCTTTCACAACTAAGAATTTTATATCAATATGTTTTGACTAAGTTGAGCTTCTATTATTATTAGAATATAGCACTGCTGACTTATTATCACAATATAGCTTCAATGGTCTTTCTACATTTTCCAAAATGCGCAGCCCAGCGACAAAGTTACGTAGCCATATTCCATGGTTTGATGCCTCATAACATGCTACAAATTCTGCTTCCATGGTAGAAGAAGTTACAAGTGTCTGTTTGACACTTTTCCAGGATATAGCTCCTCCAGCCAATAGATATATATAGCCTGATGTAGACTTTCTGCTATCTTGGCATCCCGCAAAATCAGAATCAGAATATCCTACGACCTCCAAATGATCTGATCTTCTATAAGTGAGCATGTAATCTTTTGTTCTCTGAAGATACCTCATAACCCTCTTGGCTGCCTTCCAATGGTCTATACCAGGGTTGCTTAAGTATCTGCCTAACATCCCAACAATGTATGCAATATCTGGGCGTGTACATACTTGAGCATACATTAGACTCCCAACAGCTGAAGCATAGGGAATCTTTTGCATTTCTTGAATTTCAAGATTACTTTTAGGGCATTGGCTAAGACTGAATTTATCTCCTTTAGCGACAGGGGTATCTCCTGGTCTACAATCTTGCATGCCAAACCTTTTGAGTACTTTATCAATATAGCTCTTTTGTGACAATCCAAGAATACCTCGAGAACGGTCTCGAAGTATATGAATACCTAATACAAAAGAGGCGTCCCCAAGATCTTTCATCTCAATATGTTTGGATATAAATTTCTTTGTTTCGTGCAATAAGCCTATATCGTTAGTGGCAAGCAAAATGTCGTCGACATATAAAACCAGGAATATATGTTTACTCCCACTGAACTTGTGATACACACAGTCATCAACAATATTCGTCTCAAAACCAAACGAGATGATCACTTGATGAAATTTGTGGTACCATTGACGAGAAGCTTGCTTAAGTCCATAGATGGATTTTCTCAATTTGCAGACCATATTCTTTGGAACTCCTGATACAAAGTTTTCTGGTTGAACCATATAAATTGTCTCATCAATGTCTCCATTGAGAAACGCTGTTTTAACATCCATCTGATGTAACTCAAGATTAAGATGAGCAACAAGTGCCATAATTGTCCTAAAAGAGTCTTTCGATGAAACTGGACAAAAAGTCTCTATAAAATCGATGCCTTCTTTCTGAGTATAGCCTTTTGCTACAAGACGAGCCTTATACCTTTCCACATTACCTTTTGCATCCCTCTTGATTTTAAATATCCATTTACAACCAATTGGTTTTGCACCTTCTGGTAATGGGACAAGTTCCCAAACTTTATTGTCTTGCATTGATTTATACTCCTCATTCATGGCATCTATCCATTTTTGAGAGTTAGAACTTTTCATGGCATGATGAATGTTGATTGAATCATCTTCCATCATCCCATTGTCATTCTCTTGCTCTTGGAGAAATACAATATAATCATCAGAAATAGTACTTCTCCTTTCTCTCATGGACCTTCTTAATGGCACTGGTTCTTGAGGTTGTTGAGTTTGTTCTTCAGGAACAATGGTTTCATTTTGATTAAGGGGTTGTATAACATTATCTTGTTGAGGTTCTTGATACACTTCTTGATCAATGACAGGTGTAGGCAAATGAACATTGTCAAAAGTGATAATAGGAACTGGATTTGAATCCAAGTCCTCCTCAAAAGTAATGTCTTTAACTTTATTTCTCCCCCCAAACTCAATTTCCTCAAAGAATATTGCAGTTCCCGTCTCAAAAATGTTCCTTGCTATGGGATCATAAAACTTATAGCCCCTAGAACGCTCAGAATAACCAATAAAGTAGCTGCTCACTGTTTTGGAATCTAGTTTCTTTTCATGTGGCCTATAAGGCCTTGCCTCAGCTGGACATCCCCAAATATGAAAGTGCTTTAGACTAGGCTTTCGACCTGTCCAAAGCTCATAAGGTGTTTTTGCAGTTGCTTTAGTTGGTACTCTGTTGAGAATATAAGCTACTGTTTTTAATGCTTCTCCCCAGAGAGACTCAGGTAAGGTGGAATGAGCAATCATACTCCTTACCATATCTTTAAGAGTTCGGTTTCGTCTTTCAGCAACACCATTCATATTAGGTGATCCTGGCATGGTGTACAGTGGGACAATACCGCATTCCTCTAGGAATCTAGCAAACGGTCCTGGACGTTGTTCACCGGAGCCATCATATCTACCATAGTACTCGCCACCACGGTCAGATCTGACACTTTTAATGCTTTTGTTGAGTTGATTCTCAACTTCAGCTTTATAAGCTTTGAACACATCCAGTGATTGCGACTTTTCATGAATGAGATATAGGTACCCATAACGTGAGTAATCGTCTATGAATGTTATTAAATACCGTTGTCCATTCCAAGATTCCATAGGGAAAGGCCCACAAATATCTGTATGAATTAATTCTAAGACGTCTGAAGATCTATAGGCACCCAATCTTTTAGTTTTGGTCTGTTTTCCCTTGATACAATCTACACAAACATCAAAGTTTGTGAAGTCAAGGGATTCTAAAATGCCATTAAACACTAAGCGCTCAACTCTATCTTTTGAGATATGACCTAAGCGCTTGTGCCACAAAGATGCTGAATTTTCTTTAGTTAATTTACGCTTAGTACCACGTGATTCTACATGCAAGGTTTCGTTATAGGATGCAACTGTTTCTAACAAATAAAGATTGTCATAAGCATTTAAATAACCAATTCCAACAACATTTGAATTCAAAGACAAACTAAACTGATTGTTTTCAAATGAACAACAATATCCAAATTTGTCCAACACAGAAACAGAAACCAAATTCCGTCTAAATGACGGTACAACAAATGTGTCTTTTAAATCCAAATAAAAACCAGCTTCTAATAACAATCTAAAATGTCCAATTGCTTCTACTTCTACCGATTGTCCGTCGCCTACAAAGATGTGTCTTTCACCATCAGTTGGCTTTCGGTAGCTCAGGCAACTCTGCATAGAAACACTTATATGAGTAGTAGCGCCAGAATCTATCCACCAAGTGTTTCTAGGTACTGAAGATAAATTTACCTCAGAACAGACCAAAGTAAGAAACATACCTTTCTTTGCACGCCATGCATGATATTTGGTACATTCTTTCTTCATGTGTGCAGGTTTATGGCAAAAGAAACAACCTTCCTTTTCCTTTTGTGGTTTCTTTTGATCTGGATCATTAGCAGCTTCATTCTTAGCTTTTCTTTTCTTGCCCTTACCTTTAGAGGTGGTTGCCAAATGAACACTCTCAGTCTTATCTTGCTTCAATCTCTCTTCCTCTTGAACACAATATGAAATGAGCTCATTAAGAGTCCACTTCTCCTTTTGGCAATTATAACTGACCTTGAATTGACTGAATTGTGGTGGAAGAGAGATAAGCACTAAATGCACAAGTAAGTCATCTGAAAGTTCAAGTTTTAGTGCCTTCAACTTTGAAGCAAGGTGAGACATTTCCATAATGTACCCCCGTTATGTTTTCCTTGCCTTTGAACTTCATAGAAATAAGTTTCTTTAAAAGAATATTTGTTTCTGCCTTATCGCTTTTCGCAAAGCGTTTCTCAATTTCAGCAAGAAAATCTGTGGCATCGATGATCTCTTCGGATACCGCACCCCTTAAAGCCTCAGGTATGCCGCGTTTGATAATCATAAGACTCATGCGATTTGAACGGTCCCACTTCTCAAAAATTCTCCTTTCTTCTAAGGAGCTAGTATCCGTAAGAGAAGCAGGCCGATCCATCCTTAATGCAAGGTCTAGATCCATGCAGCCCAGAACAATCAAAATGTTCTCCTTCCAGTCCTTAAAGTTATTACCATTAAGGACCGGTACTGAATTTAGATTAGCAGATACAGTAGCAATAGCTGAAAAGAGAACATGGCAATTATATGAATAACACGCTCATATAATTAATAATCCATATGAAACAATAAATTCAAATATATGTTAATCCCATCTCAAGATACCAAACACATCATTAATATCAAGTCTTTGGACAGTAATATTAACTGTAAACGGTACTCTTTTTGTAGCGATCAAATATTGATAATAAGTTTTGTCAAACAATATGCAATCTTTGGATAGACATTTTGCTCACATAAAATACCTTATAATTATCACATATTTATCGCCACAAGCATGCATGAAATTCTGCCAAATACTAATTCACCTTTGGGTTCGTTAATAAATGCATGAATTACATACATACAATTAGTTTGATATTTTAATTAGACTAATCTACACAAAAGTGATTACTTTGGTGATATTTTGTTTCAATTAATCTACTAAAATATCAAATTCGCATGGAAACCAAATTTGAATTTCTTATTACACTGATTATTTCTTTAATGTAAATCCACAAATATTTCATAGTGGTTGCAAATCCTGTTTATTCAATTCTACAATTTAATTGCCATCAACACTTGATAACAAGCTATGCCTAAAGGACAAAAATGACATCATCTGGGTAATGTATGTCATATTAGGACGCCTTTATCTTTTAATCCTTTTCTATGTTTTCAAGAGTAACTTTATATAATTTTGAAACCAGCAAATCCAAGGATCAAGATCTATAACCCTTGAGTGTTGGCATGTGTATGCAAAGGGTATTGTACCAGATTCTATTTCAGTATGTTGGAACAAGACAATACAAGTGGCAATGTTAAAGTGGGAACAGAGACAAAAAACTATTAATGCCATGTTCATGACAATGCAGCCGCAATTAATTATTTTGTCCTGTAGAAATTCTGAAGTCACCAACTTTGCAACATGACAAAACAGTATTGCAGAATTCATTTGGTATTTGGTCAAAAGTTTGACAACAAAACCAATCCATATATATTAAACTAATGTAGTCTGTCATGTCAGAATTCATGGTATAATATAAAAAACCGATGAGAGGATTTGTTAGTCCATTTACAAGACAGCAAAAGAACGCTGTAATGATACCAATCGGCAATTGTTTTCATAGCCGACGAACAAATGTGAACGAAAAGGAAGATCATACCATTACTTAATCCTCAAGAATTAATTTAGAGTTGCTCCGATACCAATTGTTGGCCAATTTCAATTCAGCCCTAACCCTAATCAATTCAAGAGAAATGAAATCATAAACAAAAAGAGATTGCGGAAGCGTACCGGAATCCATTGTTCCAATTTGAATGATGTTGTGATCTTCCAAGAATATCGTTTCTTCTGATTTTCGGTGTTTCTTTCTGACGGGGAGGAAAGAAATTAAAAGAAGCGTACGTATTCTCGGGGACCAACACCTTTTTTTTTTTAATAACCGATAAAATCAGTTATTCCATTTTTACAATTTAGCCCCTCAATAAATTGTAAATTTCACTTATTGTTTAAACCTTAACTATAACAGCAATGTACATTTAACATATTTGCCCAAACAAAAGAAAAATTAATCCAACATGTGTGTGTGTATCAATTTTTAATATGATACACACAATGATATGTGATTGTTACCCTTACGCATGTCTTGTTTTGATACTAGTAGATTCACCATTTGTTTTAGGTTTGTTAGTAAGTGCAGCATTGGGGCTAGGGTAATTCACACAACAATCTATGCTTCAATGTCTTCAGATTTGGCAGTAGCATTCTTAGGATCATCAGGATGGAACTGAGTGATTTTAGAAACCTCCTTTAACTTGTACATGGAAGAAGAAGCTCTGCCTCCACAATTAATATAAGCAAGAAATTCGTACGTAACACGTTTTCTCTTTGAATTTCACGTTTAAGAATTCAAATTTGTTCATGATAGTTTTGCAATCTTGCTTGATTATGGTTAACATGTGCTTGTTCGTTATTTTACGATTGCACCCTTAAATTTCGTTCAAGCCATATGTCTCACATTTCTTATGTAATATAATATCATTGATTGAGTTATGGTATTAAGTATTATTATTTAATTTAATTAAAATAAAATTTATTTTAAATTTCGACCATAAGTTTATTTTTAACATATACTTTATATTAAATAAAACATTGATACATTTAGTTGGTATACGGGTATGTATCCAAGATAAAATACAAATCTTCTAAATCTACTATTTATGATTTACATTCGGTTTTGAATTAAAATTTAACTGTGTAGTTTATGATTGAAGTCCTGTTTTGAAAACATGTCAAAAAGTATACTAGTTGAGACATCAAATGATGTACAATTATTGTATATACGCAAGTACAGGTCGATCCTCGAGGAAATTAAAAAAATAGTTCTATATCAGCATAGGTAAGTAAACATATATTTATTTTTACTCATTTGTTTTGCTGACTGTTTCAATCGTTATTTATAAAATCCAGTTAATTAGTTCTATGTCAGCATTCAGCACTAGTGAAGTAGTAGATCTTTAATCTATGTAGTTGTAAATGCTTCTGCATTTTGGGAATAATTTAGAGAAAACTGTATTTGGGATTTACCTTTTAATGCTTCTGCAATGATTCAATACCCGTAATCACTATAATAATCTATTACTGTGGTTCTTGTTAATATGCTATGTATACCGGTTGCACAAAGGAAGCTACATTGAATTCTTGTGGAGTGTGCGTCTTCTTTTCCGTGTATTTTATGTTGTGCATGATTTAATATGGACATGCTTTCATGATAGCATGCATGTTGGAATCAGCGGTCCAATCCATGTTATTCATGGTTGGATTTTGATTTTCAATTTCATGTGTGTTGTCATCATTTAGTTTGCATATAGGTGGAGTCACATTCTTCGTCTTGAGTTTAAGAGTAGAAGTTAGGCTTTTTGCGGTACAGTGGAGATGTAGTATATTTTGCAAACGGTGAACTAATCAGTTCAGAGATGATGCTTTTTACATAGTTCGCGACATGGTACAGATATTTTGCTCGGAATTTTTGTAATCTGGCAGTCACCAATTAGTACTGCAAATTTCATGCATTCTCTTCATGCGTGTAACTTGGTTCCGGACTTCTTTGGGCAGTGAAGTTTAGTTTGTATGCATGGCTTTCATACACCAGTTTTAAGTAGGCCTGTCAACGGATACTTTCGGATACGGATAGTGCCATATCCGTATCCGCATCCGAAACCATTTTCGGATATCGGATATCCGTATCCGCGGATACGGACGGATATCGGATAATTATCCGCTTCGCCAACGATCGATAAATCAATGAACATAAATGAATTTTTTTAGCTTAATATTAAGTTTTTTCAACCTAATTGATTACTAAAGTGCTAAAAATAAATAAATATGATGATAATATATAATTTTGAGCAATTAACATGCATTTAGTAGACTTTTAATTTTGCAGATTAATAAATTAGTATATTTAATTATGTTAAAATACATATAATTTAAGCTATAATCGGAAAACAAAGCGAACGGATAATTTTCGGATGCAGATATGCCTATATCCGCATCCGCATCCACATCCGCTTGTGGTGGCCCAAGCGATCCACTGGTTCGACCTTCCGAGGTTCTACGCCGCAGCCAGGTTCGCCCTCTGCCGGCCGCACGGGTTGCTGGCCGCTTGGTGCTACACCATCCCCAAAATCGACGAATCGGTGGATGCGGTGTTCTCGTGTTCACCCAATAAACAAGAAGCAATAAACCGTCAAAAGCATGAAGCGTTTACTGTACAACCCATTGGGACACGTATTGAGAAACTTCAATGGGAGAAATATCGGTAGTTGTCGTGTTCACCCAATAAACAAGGATAGAACTTCTATTGACGACTTTGAGATACTAAAGCATATCAGCCGAGGGGCGTTTAGCTGTGTTTTTGGCAAGGAAAAGAATAACTGGTGACCTGTTCGTTATTAAGGTTCTTAAAAAAGCAGACATGATTCGCAAAAATGTTGTTGAAAGCATATTGGCTGAACGTGATATCAGAAGACAGTGAATCAGTGATCAGAAAATGTGGGAGGGCAGCCATCTGTTAAACTATGAAAGAATAATATTGCCTGTTAAACTGTCAAACAGTAATACTGTTGATCACATGTTCAAAGTAAATAATATTTTATTTATGCATTATGTAAAGATAAACCAATATCTGAAAAAAAGTTTAAGTTCTTTTATAAGGTTTGATGTACTCTTCATACAGAAATTAACATTCATAATATTAAATTAACGACATTGACTTATTGTTGGTAGCTTATGTCCATGTGGTGTCATACAGGGAGAACTTGGAGCAAATGCTATGTTGGCTGTGTCAATTGCTGCCCGCAAAGCTGGTGCTGCTGAAAAAGAGGTAAATGTTATTATACTTAGTCAAGTTACCCGATTTCTAGCTTGCATGCAACTGATGATGTGTACTATCCACTATTGCAGGTCCAATTGTATAAATATATTTCAGATCTATCTGGTAAATACGACCCAGTCCTTCCTGTTCCTGCCATCACAGTAACCAGCGGAGGAAAACATGCTGGAAATAATCTGGCCCTGTAGGTATGATCGCTGCTAAACCACTTTATAAAACCAATAGGCATAAATCTCCACCAGAAACCCTTTTTTGGTACCCTTTTTATATTGTTTTACTTCTCGAGAAAATCTTTATCTTGTGATGGAATACTTGAATGGTGGGAACTTGTATTCATTGCCGAGGAATTTAGATTGCCTAGATGAAGATATTGCTCATGTGTATATAGCAGAACTTTTTCTTGCTTTGGAATATCTACATTCCTTTCAAGTGGTACACCATGACTTCAAAACCAGACAATTTATTGATAGCCCATGATGGCCATATTAAGTTTACCGATTTTGGACTTTCAAAAGTTGGTCTCATAAGTAGTAGAGACGATTTATCAGGTCCTGCTATTAGTGAGACATCACTGCTGGGTGAAGAAGAACCTCCGGTGACTGTATCTAAAAAAATAAATCAACTGGAGAATAGAAAGCATTCTGCAGTTGGCACACCTGATTATTTGGCACCAGAAATCCTTCTAAGAACTGGACATGTTGCAAGTGCAGATTGGTGGTCTGTTGCTATAATTCTTTCTGAGATGGTAGTTGGAATTCCTCCTTTCAATGTAGAACATCCTCGGACGATATTTGACAATATTTTAAGTTACAAAATTCCAAGGCCCCATGCACCGGAAGAAACGAGCTTTGAAGTTTATGATTTAACTGACAAATTGTTAACAGAAGATCCAAATCAAAGGTTTGGAGCTAAGGGAGCACCAGAAGTAAAGCAGCATGAGTTCTTAAAAAATATTGATACACTTGCCTAGCAAAAGGCTGCATTTATTCCCTTTTTTGATGATGCACTTGATACTAGCTACTTCGCTAGTCGATATAATTGGAATCCATCAGATGAGTTTATAAATGAAGCTAGTGAGTATGAAAATTCTAGTGACAATGACAGTTTGAGTGGAGGCAGTAGTTGTGTCAGTAATTGTTTCGAGGAACAGGGAGAAGAGTGCGGCCGTCTTTCAATGATGGAATCTGAAACATCGGTTAACTACTCTTTCAGTAAATTTTCATTCAAGAATTTATCACAACTTGCATCCATCAATTACGATTTGCTGACGAATGCATAATAGTAGTAATCCCTTACATAAGTGCGTTATATTTTTTGTTTTTGTTACAATTTTCTTTTTCCTTTTGGTTTCTTTTGCTTTGTTTATATGTGATATAATAATCACTAACACATCGACTGTTTGTTTGACATTAACAGGTCCACTATTGTTCATGTTAAGCAAAAAGTATCAAAAGCAAAGCAAAACTAATTCTATAGTTTGTCAGTTTTGTAAGTAACTTGTTAATGTAAAAATGTATGACATATCATGTGTGAACATTGCAAGTTGATAAAATAGTTATGTATGAAATAATAAGTTGTTTGAATGATATGTACGAATACTATGTCGTAATTTATACAATTGGTTGCGAAAATTTATTATATTTATATGCTGATAAGAAATGTTTAAACGTGTGTATGCATGAAAAAAGCTGAAATGACGATACAAAAGGAAAAAAATCCATAAATTAATAATATAATCAATAGCGTTTCAGAAACGCTATTGAATAAAAACGCTATAAAAAGAGACATTGAAAATGCTATAGCATAACTAAATAAACGCTGTTCAAATATCACAAAAAACGCTGTAACATACAAATAAAACGCTATATAAACGTACACACAAACGCTATAAGAAGTCAATATTGGATAGTATATTTTACAGCGTTTCTATTTGATAGCAAATAAAAACACTATATAAAAATCATCCTTCATAGCGTTTTTGTTTCCGCTATTCAAAGTAGAAGGTCTAAAATAGCATGTCGTTACATGGCGTTCTCTGAAACGCTATGTTAGGATATAATAGCGTTTTTACAACGCTATGAAAGACTCATTTTGTTGTGGTGGGCGGAGGGATATCTGATGGAGATTTAATGGCGATCTCCTCTTCTGCTTCTTCCTTTGCCTTTGATTCCACCTCATTTCCTCCTCTTTCATCCTCTAAACCCTCGCCACTTCCAGATCCTCCTCCTTTGTCTCCTCTCAAGCGAATCTTCCTGATGTAAATCGCTCTGCTGTATCAAATCCTCTAATGTAGGCTACTAAAATTTTGGCTTCAAATATCTCTGAGAGTCCACCTCTTGCAAACAGATCTGGTGCTAAAGTCGATTATACTTCTCTTTTCAATTCTCTTCCAATAAATGCTAGTATCTATAAACCGATCCAGTTTGACATAATTAAAGATGGTACACCTAAGCAGCCGCCTGTTTTTGTAAGGGATGAGGGAATGAAGTATTGGAGTAATCATCTGGTTGGATTTTTCTTGGATGGTACACAATCGTATCTCTATGTTGTTAATTTTATTAAATGCTACTGGAAACTACATGGTGAATTCAGTGCTAAATATGATGGAGTAAATTTCTACTTTTAGGTTACTAATGATCTTGACAGAGTTAAAATTCTACAATCTGATCCGATATTCATCAATGGTAGAATGTTCATTATTTCACATTGGGATCCATCTACTGGTAATACTCTGATGCAAATTAAAAAGGTTCCAGTCTGGATTCACTTTTATAAAATTCCTTTAATTTTTGGACACCAGTAGAAATAATTTGGCTTGCCTGTCATGTAGGAAGGCTTTTCTATTTTGATAACAGTACAGAGAAACTACAATGATTTAGGTATGCCAAAGCTTTGGTACAAATTTCACCTGATGATGAATTGCCTTAGTATATAGAATTTGCAAGTTTAAGTGATTGCCCCCGAGTAAAGCTTTCCTATGACTGGAAACCAAAAATTTGCACCATTTGTAAATGTTTTGCCATAGAAATGTTGAATGTGATAATAGAGCTAAGGAAGATATGGTTGATGATGCACAGTTTAATGGTTTTTGTGAGGAGAATTATGATGGTGTTATGTTAAATAACTAGCAGTTCAGGGGAAAATAAAATGTTGATGTCAACGAGAAGGGATGGACTAAGGTTGTTTCTAAAAAGAAGATGATATGGAGAAAGAAGAATGCTGGGGATAAGGATGCTGCAGCGAATATAGATGATGGTTGTAAGGAAAGATTTGGTCCTATGGGTACTCGAATTGGTAAATCAATTGATTAGACAAGTGGAAATGGTGTTAAGAATACAAGTTCAAATACTGGAGGTATTCGATCAGGATATACGAGTGCAGAATTTACTGAGATTCATGGCAAAGATAATCGAGTTACTTATGATAGTGCAGATTTTTTTTTCGGGCGCCTACTTCCCGTAATTTTATGTACAAAATTCAATTTGTAGTAATATAGCTAGTGAAGAAATTTGGAGTGTACAAAATGTAATTTGTACACTCTAAGCCATTGGAGATGCTCTTAAGCTATATTTCACTATAATTTTCAGTTGTTTTATGTAGTACAATTATTCTAGTTTTTTGATGGATTTTGGGTATATAAATAGTAATACATACATACATAAATTCATACATATATATATATATATATATATATCTATATATATAGTTGTAACACACGCATATACATCCCCGACCATGTTGGTTGTTTCATAGGATCTTCTGTGTGTAACCATTAGGGTCAGTCCTAGGAACTTGGGTACCTAAAGCGAACTATAGAATTGAGGTTCTAATACAAAAACCAATGCGATTATCGTTTATTAAGTAATCAAAATAATTTATGTTACTATAAATAATGAGAAGAGGAAAAGATAACTGCATTCATAAAAAAATTAAGTTATACAACAAAAATAATATCAGCTTTCATCCATATTCTATTATTAGTTAACTCAAGATTAGAACATTATGGAATATGGATCAAATTTGAATCAAATCATGGGAATCTAAAATACAACACATTCATGTTTGCAAATTCAAAATTACATCATATGGAATAAGAATCAAAATTGAATAACTAAGTTGACAATAGAATCTAAAACACATCAGAATTTTGTTATTTGCAATATGAAATTTAGAATATATGGAATGGAATTGTCAGTCTAGAACATCGAAACGCAGCTTCAGCTTATTGTTAAATTACAATACCAAATATCAACTACATAAAAAAAAGAACATAAATTAAAACTGAACACATGCAAAAGCCAAAATCAGAACTGAATAACTATAAATTATGAATCACTATGATGTGAATCTAAACCGAAAAAACCTGAAAATATGAATATGTTTTTAAAAATATGATATACCATTTCAGAAACAAGCAGCAAGCTTGGGCAATAGAAAATTGTGAACTGCCGAATCAAATCTCAATCGTTCACCGGGATGTCGGCCATGTGGATGAGGACTGAGGAGCGAGCACCTTGCAGTTGTGCCTTGATCAATTGAGAAGTTGTCGATCGCCATGTTAGTCGAGCAATCCTCCCATTGTTGTCGCTTCAAGTTCGACCTTTGATTTTTCAGGGAGTTCGATCCCAGATTTTGAAAGTTACGTCTATGCCCTAGCTTCGTTCTTTTTTTGGCCTTTGATTATTTGTGCGTGTATGGTGCTCTATCTTTTCACGAGGCCCAGAGCAATGACTTTGACTGCTTTGGTAAAGGGTCGGCTGTGGTAACCATTATCACTTAAACTGTTGCATTCTTAAGTAGCATGGAATAATTCAATTCTGGGATTATTATTAAATAAAATGCCAATCTCATTTACTTATAATGTAACCCTCTTGTTTTCAATATTATTTTCTCCCCTTAGAAGAGTAAACGATTGCAAAGATCACCATAGTTGTTCTCATGCTATTCCCATTCATCAATGGAAGGTTATACATTTTTCATGGGAGTATCGACGATAGCAAATGCTCCTAGTGCCCACCATGATTTCTCGCTCATGTATTTTTTTTGATTTCTTCCTTTGGATTTTTGTCGTTTGATTTTAAAATTTGAATTTTTTTGAAACCACAAAGGCTTTCGAGAATCTCTTTCATGAAGTTCAGTTTCGATAATCGTGTTCGACAGTCGTATGGGAAACACATTGTAAAGTATAATGTAGTGGAGGGAATAATAGACGATTGTATAAGAAGTGCACATCGTTTTGAGCGATAGATGTAGGGAGTACAGTCGACAACAACAAATTAGCTTTCTAGTAGGAGAGAAATAAAATTTGATAAGTGGGTAGCATAAATTATTAAATAGGTTTTGTTGTGTTGCTGACCTAATGTACTAATTTAATTTGTACTTTATTTTATTGATGAGTTGGCAAAAAAGCACCACACTTTTTTTCTTGTCTAGTTCTCACGCTGAGTTCTAGTTCAGGTTTTTAACGATGCGGTTTTTCCATTTATAAAAATATATATTAAATAGGTATTATGAAGCATGCAATGAAATCAGATCGGGTAAAACAAAGTTGGGTAAAAAGAAGCTGGTACTATTGTGTATGTAACATAACTCTTTTTGACCCTTAAATATTAAAACCTTATCGATTTTTCCAATTAAAAAAAAATTATATGATTTAGTGAAAATATAAATTGATTAAATTCAGATTAATTCACTAAATTATCTTTTTAATAACCACAAAATAAAAAATTATCACAAAAAGCTTCAACAAAAATTTATTTAATTCAGCTAATTTACTAAATTCCTTTTGTTAACCCCAAAGCATGATGAAGTGTAAATTTATTATTCACATAAAAAATAAGATCTTATTGCAAATTTAAAAAAAAATTCTTTTAGTTTCTCATTTAACTATGTTGCCAATGCATCCAATGCAACAAGTATCTAGAAAGAAAATTAGACCCATCGAAATATGACCCAACCCATTTACCCTAATTATAAATGGGTTGGATCAACCTATTTACGAATGATTAATAAATAGGTACCATTTAGAAAAGGTTACTAATGGGTATCACATTTGTCCATTTGAGTCTTATTAGGCGGAATCCACCTTTTTTTTAAACTTTAATAAGTTTTTCATGCTAACCCGAAATTAAACGAGACTTCGAGCGATGAACTCCCACCTAAATTATTGGTAGTGTAGAACACTCAAATGTTTCATCTTTTGAATGAACATTGTAGTTCTCTAGGGTGACTAATGTTTGTACTTATGGAAAAATGCGGCATTTACATATTTGAACTCCACTGAGCCACAAAGCTGTTATCTTTTTTGTTTGGGCTATAGTAGCGTGTTTATACCGCCTCAAAACCTAGTGATGCTTCAACGGATGAACTCCTACCTAAATTACAAACACCATAGAACATTTGATATTTCATCTTATGAACAAACGATGTAGTTGGTAATGACTGTATTTAGAAAATAACGGGTGCCATTCCAATATTTGAACTACACTTAGGCATGAAGGCGTTATTTTTTCTAGACTGTAGTAATGTATTCATATTGCATCCGAATAGAGAAATGCTTCAATTGATGAAATCTGTCCTAAATTATGGATGATATAAAATAGTCGAATACTTCGTTATATGAACGAACAATGTAATTCCCCAAACTAATATACTACTTAGATAACAGTGGGCTACATTCTTATATTTGAGCTCTTCCTAAGTTTTAGAAAATAATGGGCTACATTCTTATATTTAAACTCAGCCAAATTACTAAAAACATTAATTTTTCATTTATTTTATAGCAACTTTTCATATTGCATCAAGACTAGAAGAGACTTTGACTAATTAACTCCCATATAAATTATAGTCAATATGTAACCCTTGGACACTTTTTTATAAATGAACATTGTAGCTCTCCATAGTGACTGAAAGTTATACCTAGAAAATAATTGGCTACATCCCCATATATGAAATTATTCTAAGCACGAGGCCATAATTTTTATTTTGTTCTGAGTATCTTAGCCTTTTCATACCGCCCCAGGTTCAATCGAGACTTTGAACGATGAACTCCCACTTAAATTATGAATCACAAACAACATTCAGATACTACATCTTATGATCGTATGCTATAGTTATCCATGGTAATAATGTTTGTACTTAGTAAATTTTACCATTTAGATGGTTTTAACCTGTAACCTACTTATCACATGAGTTGGATACGAAAGACTATTATATTCAATGGCTCAAAATAAGTGAGTATTAAATGGGTTAGGTCAAAATCGATCCAACCTATTTTGATCCAACCCAAGTTGTTTGACATGTCTAGACAAAAGCAATCTAGTAGTTTTCTTCCTAAATCAAATGTTAACAAACAAAACAAGTTAAACACAGAAAGTGCTTACTCTAAGTTGGATATCAAAACGAGATCTTTACAACTTCATATGGAAAAAATCCTAAAGTTGAACATCACCGATCGAAAATTTTGAGAGTTCATCCACAACCCATTGAAGTCAATAAACATAATTTTCAAAGTACCATTTTTCAGTTTTTTTTCAATCAACGAATACCTGTATTCTTTGTTACATATTGTGACGGCCCGCCCCACACCAGCCGACATTTCCAATGAAAGTGCGTTGTGCTAATTCCCGACTTGCACGGGACGGTCGCCAAAGAATGGAAAAGAAAGGAATTTGAACTAACAAGGAACCTGTAGAATGTCTCACAGTGCATGGGATAAAATATAATAATAACATAACTTTGACATAAAACAGGCGAGACAGTGCATAAGCTGAAAACTAAACCATCATAGCAGCGGAAATCCAAAATACAACTTATCATCCAAACCAACATTATTACAACTTTGAAATACTGTCTCTAAATCAAAAGAAAGAGGTACACTACTAATGTCCAAAGTAGTCACCACCAACAACACAGGGAGATTATATATATATATATATATATATCATACGCGGAAGCCTCCTGCTCGTCTCCAGTACAGCTACTCGTGCATAATCACCTGACCTGTCTCTAGTTTGCCCGTTTAAGAGCACCCAGAGTAATAAGAAGAGACATAAAACTCTGGGTCAGACAAAAGTCTTGTATGAGCGATAAGCAGCAAAACAGAACAATAACTTGTATACATAACCATACCTGAACCTGGACCTACAACCAAAGAGTTAGCTCAGCAGAATGTACAATACTCTAAGGTGACACTAACACAGGTGTAAAGATACGGGGAAGGGGTGTGCATGTCATAGTGATATCAAACAATCAAGCATAGCAATCATCCTCACATCTCTCACTTAGTGCGTAAAGCATACGATATCCAATGCTTTGACCACCCGAATCCTTTGCTATGATCACTCTGCCCCATGGAGTCATGATGGCTCCACTGCACTGATCCATAGCCACTAATCCCTTGCTATGTCCACTTGTCCCATGAAGTCATGATGACTCCACTGCACTGGCTCATAGCCATGCTACGATCACTCTGCCCCATGGAATAATAACTACCCCACTGCACTGATCCGTAGCCTAACATCCATCTTGGTGGTGAATCAAAGTTATGGATGTCAATAACCCCTTAGCACACGTCCCGCAACAAATCCCAATTCATGAAGTTAACTCGTTGGTTCCCATATGGGTCCTGAGTTCTACTTCCCAATTGGACTACCTTTGCATCTCGGGTTTTGGTTTCCTCCAGATCAGTTTGGTTCGTGTTGCAACTCTAGATCGGGTTGTGAATACCCCTCAGGTTCGTGAGTCTCTCATCAGGTCGTGGCGGTTCATGAGTCCCCCATTTGGGTCGTGGCTCCTGGTCATGGCCATCGGTTCGGGTTCGTGAGCCCTGGCATCGGTTCGGTTCGTGCTCTCCAGGTCATGATACCAAATTCACGAGCGGGTCGGTTCAGATGAGATGAGGCGGATCAGTTCGTGTCTTCAACTCCGGGTCATGATGCATGCTCCACTAGTGGGGGTTCGGGGAATCCGATCCGGTCCCCTGCATATTTCTTGCACTTTGTCCAGCGAGTTGTTTACGCCATTCGACGACATTTTCGACCATTTTAACTATTCTAAGCAATCACAAATCATTCCAAACAGTCATAGCAATATGGATTATCAACCGTAAACACCAAAACAACAATAAAACATGTCAAAATGGATCAAACATACCCAAAACCCATGTTTTTCACCTTAATCATGTTTAACAATAACTAATGATAGGATTAGCAAAACATATCCAAATTAACCTAAATTTCTAACAGAGGCCTACAATAATATTTTAGAATTTCTAAACATTTTTCCAGAATTTAATAATGTATAATTTCGTTAATTAACACGAATCACCACTAATTAGCCGTAATTAGTGTAGAAACAATGCTAATCACTCACCTTAGCCACAAATAAAATACCAAATCTGAAAAGTCCACTGTTTCGATCGAATTATAATGCCTAGCAGCAGCTCCAACTCTGATTTGGTGCTATTTCTTCATGATTTGACGTAGATTAGCTTAATCCTTGATTAGAGAACGATTTGGGATGAAATTAGAAGGTGGAGGCCATTGTTAGTGTTTCTAAGAGGTAAATGGCGGTTAAAAAACTGAAATAGAACGAAAACCTAATCATTTTAGCCTCCCCATAACCCTAATCCCGAAATGGGTTATGGGCCCATTTGCTATTTACCCTAATCAACCCACTTAAGCAGTTTTTCACCTTCTAAACCTTGTTTCAGCCATATCTCCCAAACGGTGAGTCCGTTTGTCTAATATGACCACTCTACGGAAAGGTAAACCATCATCCAAATCTAATAGAAGTGGTTCCAGATCAAAACTCCTTTCAAAAATTATAGGTGAAACAAGATCATCAAGGGGCAAAACGGTCATTTAAAAATCGCAAAAATCGTGAACATGGGTAATGACCCCAATAGTCGTTCTCCAAAGTTACACGACTATACGACCTCATATGAAAATAAAATAAATATTCTACGATCCTTCGATACGTAGAATGTGGGTTGTTACACTCTCCCTCCCTTAAGAAATTTCGCCCCCGAAAATCCTTAACCAAAACATACAAAGGTGTTCCGCATGCCTATCTGTCATTCACAAACATTCAAACATACACAACAAGCCTACCCTAGCATGCGGTTTACTAACAAGGGAAGAAACTATCACTATTAAAATCTTACCAGGCAAAGAGTTCTGGATGCGATTCCCTTATGCTTTCCTCTGTTTCCCAAGTACAGTCACTCTAATTCTCGCCCCACTGAACCTTGATCAGTTTCACCGTGTTCCTTCGAAGTCGCTTCGTATCGCTCTCGACAGTACGAATCGGCTTACGGTTCCCAACCGCCTCGGGTTCTACTTCGATGTCATCCAACCGATCCGGTGAAATAGTCATATCGAGGTCGTGCACGAACTTCCTTAACCGGGAAACATGAAATACGTTATGAACTCTCGCCATCTTGTCTGGCAACTCAACTTTATATGCTAGATTCCCAACTTGTTCGAGAACTGGGAATGGACCAATAAATCTTGGTGTTAACTTGCCTCTCCTACCAAATCGAATCACGCTTTTTAACGGAGAAATCATGACAAACACCAAGTCGCCAACGGAGAATTTTAAATCTCTTCTCCTCTTATCAACATAACTTTTCTGCCTATCTTGGGCAGCCTTAATTCGTTGTCGCAAAACCTTGAACTTATCTGAGGTTTCTCTTATCACATCCGGTCCAAACACAAATTTCTCACCGGTTTCTAACCACCATGATGGTGAGTTGCATGGTCTCCCGTACAACGCTTCAAATGGAGCCATACCAATACCGGATTGATAACTATTATTATATGCAAACTCCACTAGATGCAAATGGTCATCCCATGATCCACCAAAATCTAATATGCAAGCTCCCAAGTGATATTCTAATACTCGATTCACCCTCTCTGTCTGACCTTCGGTTTGAGGATGGTACGCGGTACTGAGATGTAATTCTGATCCTAAAGCCTCTTGTAAGCTCTTCCAAAATCCACTGGTGAACAACAGATCTCGGTCACTTACAATGCCTTTGGGTACTCCATGAAATCTCACTACCCACTTCATATACAGTTCTACTAACTTAGTTGTTGTTCTATTCAACTTGATGGGTATAAACCTTGCACTCTCGGTCAATCGTTCCACAATCACCCAAATACTATCATGGCCCGATCTAGTCCTTGGTAACCCATCATTGAAATCCATTGAGACTTGTTCCCATTTTCATTCTGGAATTTCTAATGGTTGCAACAAACCATTAGGCTTCTTTTGCTCGGCTTTAACTAGCTGGCAATTCATGCATTTGGATATAAACTTCCCAACGTCTCTTTTCATCCCTTCCCAATAGTAGGTCTGCTTCATGTCTCGATACATTTTGTTACCACCGGGATGTATAGTCAGTTTTGAGTGATGACATTCTCTAAGTACTTCAAATCTCAATCCATTTACATTGGGCATAACTAGTCTCCCATTCTTTCTGAGCCATCCATCCCGATCAAGCCCATAATTTTTCATCTCCTTGTCGATACCCATCTCTAACTTGGAGATGATTCCCAATAGTTTAGGATCGTCCCTCTGACTGGAACCAATCCGCTCAATCAAAGTGGGTCCGATATTCAAACTTGCTAATACTTCTGCATCCAATTCGCACTTTGGTTTGAAATCATACCCAGCGATGTACTCCAGTTGCTTCCATTCCAGAAACATAGCCCCTAAACTGGCATGTCTTCCACTCAATGCATCAGCTACCGCATTTCCCTTTCTTGGTGTATATGCGATATCGAAATCATAGGAAGCCAAGAATTCTAACCATCTTTGCTGTCGGAGATTTAGATCCTTCTGAGAGAAAAGAAAATTTAACGATTTATGATCAGTAAACAACTCGAATCTTTCTCCCAAGAGATAATGTCTCCACATCTTCAACGCGAACACGATCACTGCCAATTCCAAATCGTGGGCAGGGTATCTTTTCTCATGTGGTTTCAGTTGCCAACTAGCATAAGCTACAACCCTACCTCCTTGCATCAATACAACACCTAGTCCGGTACCACAAACATCCTTGTATACCGTCATCTCTTTGTTCTCCTTAGGAATAACTAACACTGGTGCACGCATCCACTTTTCCTTTAGGCTATTGAATGCATTTTCACACCTTTCGTCCCAAACGAAAGCTTGATTCTTCTTGGTCAACTGAGTTAAAAGTGCCACTATCTTGGAGAAGTCTTGGATAAACTTACGATAATATCCAGCTAATCCCAAGAAACTTCTTACGTCTGTTGCATTCTTGGGCGTAGACCAATCTTGTACCGTAGCCACCTTCGTAGGGCCCACGACAATTCTATTCTCCGAAGCAACATGGCCCAAGAATCTCACTTCCCTCCTCCAGAAGTGACACTTAGAAAACTTTGCTTTCAATTGGTGTTTTATCAACACCTCCATCAGTACTCTCAAATGATCCTTGTGTTCTTCTTCTGTCCTCGAATAAACAAGTATATTGTCCACGAACACAAGAATAAACTTATTTAGTTGATCCCTGAATACCCCATTCATAAGATCCACAAAATATGTTGGTGCATTGGTCAACCCGAGTGGCATAACCAACCACTCATAGAATCCAGACGGTGTCCGAAATGCCGTTTTAGCTATACTCTCAGCTTCCACCCTAAGCTGATGGAAACCTGTCGCGAGATCCAACTGGAAGAACACTCTTGCGCCACTCAACTGATCAAACAAATCATCTATCCGCAGTAGAGGATACTTATTCTTCCATGTCACCGGATTCAACTCGCGGTAGTCCACACACAACCGAAGGGAACCATCTGCCTTGGTAGCAAACACAACTGGTGCTCCCCACTCAGAAATACTTCTTCTGATAAATCCCTTCTTCAAAAGATCGCTCAATTGCACCCCGAGCTCTCGCTGCTCCCATGGTGCCATACGACGAAGTGGCATCACTATAGGTCTTGCATCTTTCACTAAATCAATCTGAAACTCAATCTCTCGGTGTGGTGGAAGTCCGGTCACTTCCTCGAAGATATCCGAATACTGGCCAATAATGGGAATTTCTGCTAACTCGTCCTACGGGATGTCGTGGGAATTTAGAAAGCTAGCCATCACCTCATCGCTAGGTATGCCACCAAACACTACCCTCTGCCCATCATTCGCCTTAATAGTCACCGAAAATCCCTCACAGTCTACCACCACCCCATATCTTTGGAGCCAATTGACTCCCAAAATAATGCCAAAACCAGTAAAGCCCAAAACAAAGCAATCACAAGCAAACATACATCCATGACTCGATAAGACCAAATTTCGACAAATCATGCTAAGGCTAGTCGAACTGCCAATCGGGTTCGTCACAACTAAAGGTCTATCGACTATCTCGGGTTCCAATCCCAACCTATCTACCAGGCCACTAGATATGAAGGAACGGGATGCCCCAGTATCAAACAATACATGAACGGGAACATCATAAACAGAAAGCATACCTTGAATGACGACATTCTTTCCTTTCTCCGCAGCAGTTGGGACATTCGACGAAGAAGGAACAGTATTGATAGCATATTCTTTCACAATCTGCTTCTCTTTGGGGGGTTGTGGACATTTATTCTTGTGATGTCCCACTTGGTCGTAGTTAAAGCACTTCCTGTCCGCTGGCTTTGCTCGACATTCTTTGGCATAATGGCCCTTCTTGTCACAGCTAAAGCACTCTATCTCTTTCTTGTCTTTCTTTTTCTGACCATCCTTGATCTAACTCTGCTTCCTTTTATTCTGAGAATTATTCTTACCTCCGCCGCTTGCCTGCGGCTTTGGCCCCTATGCAGATGCAATAGCAACTTCAGTTTTGGGCTTAGGATAAAGGCTCTTGATCACAATGCTTTCCCAACAATTGATTCAAAAGTTTCATCAATATGGTTTATAAGCCTTTCCTCCAAGTACTGATCCAAACCAATTATGAACTTCTAGTTCTTCTTCTCGGCAGTATCGATAAGAGATAACCCATACTTCGATAAAGTATCGAACTCAGCAATATAGTCCGAGACTGCCCTACCATTCTGCTTAAGCTCCAAGAACTTCCTAAACAATTCTGATTTCTGAGCAGCTGGGATAAACCTATCACTGAATTGGGCCTTAAACTGATCCTAAGTAACTTGATCCTCAGGGGTAGCTGCCTTAATAGCATTCCACCAATTCATAGCTCGTCCATGCAGCTGACGGGATGCTAGCTTCCTCTTTATGGCATCATCGATCCCTAAGTCCGCGAAGATGCGCTCACAACTATCGAGCCAATCCTGAACTTCTATAGCCGATTCCGTTCCGTGGAACCGACTTCCCTCCAAGACTAGTGCAGTCCTTACAGAGCTTGGCGAAATCGGCTCTAGGCGACTGCACCGCTGCACCTCCACCATTTGCAGCATTGGAAGCTGCCCTCTGAACATCCCTAAGCATCTCTCTCATGAAGTCAGTGAACATCATCCTCATATCAGGAGCATTCCCATTATTATCTCCTCTACCAGTACCCCTCGTATGTCGGCTCATCGTTCAATCTGTAAGGAGAAAACGATTAACAATCCCTTCAGTGGTGCCAGTGCAGTGCGACTTCATCCCTAGATATACTAATAATATATATAGCTTTTGAAAACCAAAGTATCACAAATACGCGCTCTCATATACGTACTATCTCTCCCTGGTGCCTTTCCCTAGGTTAACTACGCAACCTAGAGCTTTGATACCAAGTGTGACGGCCCGTCCCGCACCATCCGACATTTCCAATGAAAATGCGATGTGCCAATGCCCGACTAGCACGGGATGGTCGCCAAAGAATGGAAAAGAAAGGAATTTGAACTAACAAGGAACCTGTAGAATGTCTCACAACACAAGGGACAAAATGTAATAATAATATAACTTTGACATAAAACAGGCGAGACAGTGCATAAGCTGAAAACTAAACTATCATAGCAGTGGAAATCCAAAATACAGCTTATCATCCAAACCAACATTATTACAACTTTGAAATACTGTGTCTAAAGCAAAAGAAAGAGGTACACTACTAATGCCCAAAGTAGTGACCAGCAACAACAAAGGGAGATTACATGTATATATATATATATCATACGCGGAAGCCTCCTGCTCATCTCCAATATAGCTACTCGTGCATAATCACCTGACCTGTTTCTAGTATGCCCGTTTAAGAGCACCCAGAGTAATAAGAAGAGACATAAAACTCTGGGTCAGACAAAAGTCTGGTATGAGCGATAAGCAGTAAAACAGAACAATAACAGGTATACATTACCATGCCTGAACCTGGACCTGCAACCAAAGAGTTAGCACAACAGGATGTACAATACTCTAAGGTGACACTAACACATGGTGTAAAGATACGGGGAGGGGTGTGCATATCATAGTGATATCAAACAATCAAGCATAGCAATCATCCTCACATCTCTCACTCAGTGAGTAAAGCATACGATATTCACTGCTTTGACCACCCAAATCCTTTGCTATGATCACTCTGCCCGCACGGAGTCATGATGGCTCCACTGCACTGATCCATAGCCACTAATCCCTTGCTATGTTCACTCTGCCCCCATGAAGTCATGACGACTCCACTGCACTGGTTCATAGCCATGCTACGATCACTCTGCCCATGGAGGAATAACTACCCCATTGCACTGATCCGTAGCCTAACATCTGTCTTGGTGGTGAATCAAAGTTATTGATGTCGATAACCCCTTAGCACACGTCCCGCAGCAAAGCCTAATTCATGAAGTTAACTCGTTGGTTCCCATTTGGATCCTGAGTTCTACTTCCCATTTGGACTACCTTTGCATCTCGGGTTTTGGTTTCCTCCGGATCGGTTCGGTTCGTGATGCACCTCTGGATCGGGTCGTGAATACCCCTCTGGTTCGTGAGTCTCTCACCAGGTCGTGGCGGTTCGTGAGTCTCCCATTCGGGTCCTGGCTCCTGCTCATGGCCATCGGTTCAGGTTCGTGAGCCCTTGCATCGGTTCGGTTCGTGCTCTCCAGGTCATGATACCAAATTCATGAGCGGGTTGGTTCGGAGGAGATGAGGCGGATCGGTTCGTGTCTTCAACTCCGGGTCGTGATGCATACTCCACGAGTGGGGATTTGGGGAATCCGATCTGATCCGGTCCCCTGCATATTTCCTACACTTTGTCCAACGAGTTGTTTACGCCATTCGACGACATTTTCAACCATTCTAACTATTCTAAGCAATCACAAATCATTCCAAACAGTCATAGAAACATGTATTATCAACCGTAAACACCAAAACAGCAATATAACATGTCAAAATGGATCAAACGTACCCAAAACCAATGTTTTCCCCCTTAATCATGTTTAACAATAACTAATGATAGGATTAGCAAAGCATATCCAAATTTACCCAAATTTCTAACGAAGGCCTAAAATAATATTTTAGAATTTCTAAACAGTTTTCAAGAATTTAATAATGTATAATTTCGTTAATTAACACTAATTACCTCTAATTAGTCGTAATTAGTGTAGAAACAATGCTAATCACTCACCTTAGCCACAAATAAAATATCAAATCTGAAAACTCCACTGTTTGGGTCGAATTATAATGCCTACCAGCAACTTCAACTTTAATTTGGTGCTATTTCTCCTTGATTTGACGTAGATTAGCTTAATCCTTGATTAGAGAGCAATTTGGGATGAAATTAGAAGGTGAAGGCCATTGTTAGGGTTTCTAAGAGGTAAATGGCGGCTGGAAAACTGAAATAGAATGAAAACCTAACTCATTTCAGCCTCCCCATAACCCTAATCCCGAAATGGGTTATGAGCCCATTTGCTAATTACCCTAATCAGCCCACTTAAGCAGTTTTTCACCTTCTACTTGTTTCACCCATTTCTCCCAAACGGTGAGTCCGTTTGGCTAATGTGACCACTCTATGGAAAGGTAAGCCATCATTCTGGTTTAATGGAAGTAGTTCCAGGTCAAAAATCATTACCATTCAAAAGTTATAGACGAAACAAAATCAACTAGGGGCAAAATGGCCATTTAAAAATCGGCAAAAATCGTGAACATGAGAAATGATCCTAATAGTCGTTCCCCAAAGTTGCACGACTATACGACCTCATATGAAAATAAAATAAATATTCTACGATCCTTCGATAAGTAGAATGCCGGTCGTTACACATATTATACTTGAGATATACAATAAATTGAATCAACGTTCATAGTAGATGCTCGCATAAAAGCGCCATAAACTTTTGTACTCTCTATTTTCTATATTATTTATATTAGATATCTGTCTCATTTATACTCTCCGCAAACTTTATTCCATGTATAATATGGTTTTTGAGTACGTCCAATTATTTATCTATATCTAATTTCTTAGAGTGGTTTTCTTAAATTTTCCTTAAATATAAGTATATGCATGCAAAAACATCGATAAATCAAAGTTATTCACTTAAGAACTAAAAGCATTAAAAAATACAACTTGTTTAATCAGTCATGTAAATGGGAAGAAAGTTATTAAACATTTTACAATTGTATTTTAGAGTTGCGTATGACATTGATTTATATATTTACTCTTGTATTCCAAGTAAAGCAATTAGATTTTCCAAGGGAAAAACCCTAAATTTATTTCTTAGATTGAGAAAAAAAATGTTATTGGAGCCAAGTTACTACACATGTATGTACATATAGAATTGGTTTCGCTAGAACAAGTTTATTAGTTTCTGAAGTTATTTAGCTAGAAATAACCATATGTTATTTGAGTAAACAGAACACTCTAAATTTAAATAATTTCACAAATTTTTAAGATACCAAAGTTTTAGGTTTATTGAATAAAATAAATAATGATTTTAACTTTGAAATTTAATTCATTATTTTTGAATTTATATTCTCTTATAAAAGATATGTTGTTTAAGAATGATTAATTTTAAATAACTGCAAATCTGGGATATTACTATTTTCAAAGTGTTAAAAATATCATGAAAATATTGTTAGGACTCCGCTTAATTATAGTGAACTCAAATATTTAAGAATATTGGAAAAATGTAATTTTATATTTTTATTTAAAGATAATTGGAATTAGAGATGATAAGAAACATTTAATTGTTTGAATCTTTTATTTTTGGAATAAAACACTATTTGTAGTTCATATACTTCTTTTAAATATGTTCATTTTATTAGACACTTAATTAATCCCCTTTAGAGAGTGTTGAGCTTTGATTTCACTACTTAAGTATTTAGTTTATGAATTAAATCTTATCTTTGCTTATTAGGCTTAGTTTGAAACCCAGGCCTATTTACATTTTTTTACTAAGTAGTAAGTACTCGTCTCCTTTTAACTGTAGGTTTATCGTAGTAAACTAAAAGAAACCATTTCCTCTCTAGAATTCTAGAGAAAAATTATCAAAAGTAAATTCAATTATAAACATCTTTTGAAGCTATTAAATTTTAGATAATCATCTCAATTTCATTTACACCTCAATAAAATCTTATATATTAGTTTATTGCAGATTAAAAGAGGTTTTGCGTTTGTTTTGTTTGAGAATTATCTAGGGTTTAATGATTTTGAGTTTGAGTTAAAGTGATAATTTTAGCTAATGAATTGAATAGTAAAGATGAGTTAACCCTTGCACAACCAATCTCTAATTTTCGATTTGCATGCACTTGATTTTATAATGAATGACAACTATGTGATCATTTGTTTGCGCATGAAATGTATGAATCTTACTATTTTCTATTAGTAAAAACTATCAATGTAATGATTTTTTTTTCATATAGTTAGGTATTATATATAGATATTAGGTTTCTTGCTGCATGAAGGATATCTATTTGAAAGTATGTTGGTTTCAAGAGCTTACTGTTTGAGACATACATTGAAATAAGGCCTTAGGTAGGGAAAATACATGTCTACAGCTCACGTTTCATGAATCCCGTCGGTTGACTAGTCATTGATGATTGATCAACTACTCGGTGCCTAGGCTGTGAACTCCAGGTGTGTACCTTCTTCTTCGATTACTAGGTTTCTCGTCAAGTTTGTATGTTGTATTTTTAGTGGTCTTACTGCTACCAGTATGCCAGTTTTATTGAATTTTTACTCTCTAACTTTATTGAATTTAATTGATTTGAGTTTTGAAGTTATTTATTTATAGTATACCCGACCTTTCGGCTCGGCTCTAACAGAAGCAATCTTGACTCACACAAACTAGGACTAAGCTTCAGAATTGGAGGATAGCTTGAGAATCAGAAATTAACTCAACTTGAATGATTGTCTACGAGCATCATTTGATCACTCGGATAAATATTGATTAACTCACAAGATCATCCATATTATATGATCGATCATCTCCAAGATCAGATCAATCACTTTGGAAAAATGTAATCCACCCGATCACCCAAAACCATGTGATCAGCGCAATCATTTCACCAGAAGTCTACATCCTTCTTGCTCAATCAACTTATCATATTATTTGGCCGACGACTTATATTTTTGGAAAATTTCGCCATAACCTCCTTTGTGCGGAGTGCTCAGAAAAATCACAACTCGCTTATCTAGGCCCATATAAATCAATAATATATATAGATATATATTCAACCAAAATTAGTTGGGAGATGTGTAAAAATATATCATTCCAACCCCCCATGTGGGGTTTACATCATGTGAACAAACAATTGTGACTTATCTACACCCAAGGGAGATGTGTAAAAATTTATCATCCCTTGACCCTGTGGTGGGGATTATCTCACGATCCATGCGACTTATCTACAAATAAGAGAGACATGTATATTTCTGTCATCTCAAGACCTGTGTCGGTTTGTTATTAAATCTTGTGATTTATCATTGTATGGTTATTAAGTCCACATCATATAAGCATCAACAACTACATGCTTATATGCTTATAATGTCCAGTCCACCTCAATTAGTCATCAGACAATTACCTACCATATGGTTCCTCTTCTTCTTCCCCAGTTCTTTTCATATAAGCATCAAATAATTACATGTTATATGGTTCACATCATATAATCATCAAAAAATTACATGCTTATATGGGTATGCTATGTTATGCTATGCAGTGTGGTCCTCAATTATTGTTCACTATCCTATGGTGTATGTTTAATTTTACACAAGAAACCATCACATTGCATCCAGTTCAAACACAATTAATAATAGTAGTAGTAGTAATAGTAGTAGTAGTAATAATAATAATAATAATTGAGCAACCAATGCCATTAAAGGCGCAGTAAATTCTCAATAAAATTGGTGTGTAGTTCAAGTGTTGAACATAAGGGATATCGCATATAACTGATAAAAATGATATTTTTATCGAGCTACTCAATGTTTAACCTAGAAATTAACTTGGGTGATCAATGATAAACATTATTAAATATTTTTAATCAATGATTAATAGTCAACTAAAATTCATTCCCTTTCTGCGAGAATTTTAATTACCCATAAACATAAGCAACTATGCGTATATTGATTAAAATGATATTTTTATCTCGCTAATCGTCAACTAACATCTTAATAAATTATTATTATGAACTGATACTCATCGCATAACTTTGTAGTAAATTTTATCATTAACTACTGTCAGTTATGGTTAACAGTCAATTTTATCTAACCCTTTTTAAGTTGCGATTTTTTATCATCGATGCGGTTTTACGTTCATATATATCACGTATCCAAAGTACTTCTCCTATATCAATTAAAAATGATATTTTTATATTACCAATCGTCAACTAGCATCATCATAAATTTTATTTACTAACCAATACTCATCATTTAAATCAATAATTAACTTGCAAATAGTTAATTTTTAATCTAGCCCTTTTTAAGTGAGTTTAGATTTCCCACACAAGGTTTCCACTCCACCAATCTTTTTGCTGGAAGGAATACGGACACGGCACTTCGTTGTTGACGCTTATTGAGCTTCAACATAATTTTTCGGCATCCTACAGAGCTCAAACAACACTCAAACACTTGCTAACTCACGTATACTTATAGATCCGGGAGTTTGGAGCTAAATGGGAGAAGAAAAGAGGGTGTTTGGGGCTATTGGGTTCGCGGGTTTCACAGTCCGGGTTAGAGGCAGCAAGGAGGAGGGGTTGTCGGGTGCGTAGGAGGTCTTAAAGGAGGAGCTAGAGGAGGTAGTAGATGAAAAGGGGAAGTAAGGAAGGGTTTTTGGCAAAATGGAGGCAAATGGGGTCCACGACGGCGGGGTGTGGCGGAGGGAAGGTGGCAGGTTGGGGTCAGGGCATGATGCAGTGGGCTAGGGGAGGAAGGAGGCCATTGATGTAAAGGAGGAAGGAAGAAAAAGGGTAGAGGAAAAAAGAAGGAAAGGGAATAAAAGAAAGGGGTTTATTTGCAAATTTACCCTCCTCACGCAGATCGTTGAGGTGGCATGATCCGGTTAGTCGCAACAAAACCACCTTAGCCCGATGGATGGTCTCTATTTCATTTAAAGTTTTATAACTCAACGTTTATGAAAGTGTGCTAATTAATCTCCACCTCTTTTGATCGCACGATCACAAATTAATTCTATTTGTCACAAAATTTTAGATTCCGATATCAAACGTAATTCCGGATCCAAGGGAATAGTTTCGTCGAATTTCAAGTTCATTTGACATTTCGTTTTATTTTTCGGTCAAGTTTTAGTTTGATTTCTATGCGCGTTAACGTTTTAGTGTACATTTAATTCTTGCATGCCCATAGGTTATCTTCAAAAATTATAAAACTTGGGATTCTACCATTATTCGACGCTACAGATTCAATAAAAGAAGTTTCGTTGAATTCCGAGGTCATCTCCATAATGTTCCTTTGTAAGCTGATCAAATCAGCTTTTAAATAATCGAATTTTGAAATTTAGTCGTATTTTCTAACAAAATTATATTAAAAATAATTTTTAAATTGGTTCTGAAATTTCAGGTTGTTACAATCTCTCCCATTTAAAACTTTTCGTCCTCGAAAAGGAAGAAAACAGTAAAGAAGAAAATAAAATGATAACATAACATAAGTTTACCTCTCACAAGAGCTACTCAGAGATATCCACTCTGCACCTGAGATAAGCCTGTCTAATGCTATCCTCTGTCTACCATGTACAGTCTCTAGGATCTCCTCTCCATTGCACTTTGACCCAGTTCACTTTCTTGTTATTTAGTTCTCTAGTTTCTAGGCCAATTATCTTCATTGGCTCTCTATGAACTACCAAACTCGGAGTATTTTCCAATAATTCTTGTGATGCTTCCTCAACAATTAAGTCTGGATCATGAACATGCTTCCGAAGATGAGAAATGTGAAATGCATCATAAGGCAACCAATCTGCCAACTGAACTCTGTAAGCTAGAGTTCCTATCCTTTCCAATACTGGGAATGGACCTATCTACTTAGGTTCCATTTTCCCCAAATCTAACCACTCCCCTCAACGGAGAAACCTTCAAATACACTTGGTCACCAATAGAAAATGCTAAATCTTTTCTTCTCGAATCTGCATAACTTTTCTATTGGCTCTATGCTGCTTTCAATCGCGTCTTAATGAAATCCACTTTACCTGCGGCTTCTTGGATCATATCTGGACCCAACACTTGCCGATTATGTAACTACCCAGAAAATCAGAACCAATTAAAAATTTTTATTTTGGCAATTTTAATGAATTTTGAATATTTAAAATGAATTATTTTAAATAATAACGACAAGAAATTTATTTTGAATAGAACTAGAACGTATATATTTATCTGAATCGAAGTTAGAACGAATATATTTATTTTAAATACAAAATGACTTAGAAATAGCGCGACAGTTTGAAAATTTGAACTAAACTTTGACTGAATGTGCAGAATGCAAAATAAACCGGATTTTAGTGAAACCAAAAATATTTAAATCTGTTTAAAAATATCTTTCTAACGAATCCAAAAAATCAGAATTTCATAGCGGGAATCAAAAGTTATGGCCAGCTGAATATTCAGAATAGTCAATATGGAATAAATATGGCCCTTAAAAATAGAAATTTTGCAAATGACCTCCGTTTTCGACGAAAACACTTTTGTTGGATCCGGAATGTCAATTTATTACTATATTCCAATTTCCATAATTTTTGGAGTTAATATGTGAGCGTGGCAAAGGAAAATGTGTTTGGTAATTTCAGTTTGAATTGGATCAACCAGAAAAAGTCAATTTTTCAAATGGTCTCCAAATTCGACGAAATTAATTTTATTGGGACCATATCGCCCCAACATAGCCAGATTTATTTTTCTGGAATTTTAAGAATTAGTATATGGCCCCAGCAAATTAAAATGTACGTTCAAATCTAAAATTGAATGTTTTATATTTTAATTTGAAGAATAACCGACTGAAACAATTCCATTGTGTCCGGAATGGGGGTATTTAGCTAGGGTGACATTCGTTGGGTTTAAATTGGAGTTCGTAGGGACTAAAGGGTATTTTCTGAATTAAAGGAATTAAAATAAATATAAAATTCAATGGCCCAATCAGAATTCATTATTCCTTTTCTCGCTCCACATCCAGAAACCCGTAACCACCCAGTTCGAATGATGGAAAGGCATCGCCACCTTATTTCCTCAAATCCGGCCAAACCACTCACCAAAATCGAGGGCTCCAGTTGGGAATTTTGTGGAGAATCCCTTCCTCTTCAAATCCATACAAACCACGCTCGCTATCGTGTTGTATTTGCTGAGAACCGACGCTCCAAAGCCGGAACATTCAAACCGCCGGATCTCCTTGCTCCGGCGCTCGCAGTGGGCCGCACCACTATGCGCAGAGGCGCCCTTCCTGGCTCTACGCCGCTGCGAAGTCCGATCGGCACATCGCTACACGGTTTGAGAGATAATCGCGACCCTAGTTCTGAACCAAACTGCTGAGGTAACGATTTATATAAATTAAACTATTTTCAACACTTAAAACCGTCGAAAACTATTATTATAGAATAAAAATCATACCTTTTTGCTATATTGTCGAAATCCAGTGAAACAAGAGACACCGGGACCATGAAGACGTCTTCTACATTCTAGAAGAGACCGGAGATTTTTTTTAGAGCTCGCTACAATTTTAGGCGAAGCCGAAAGCAATGTGAGATTTCTAAATTCAATTTAATTTAGAAATAAAATATATTAGGTTGTAGACAGAGTTTAGAAAACTCGCGACACCGTCGTCCATAAACCATGGATGACTTGTTTGAGTTGTGATGTGAAATTTGGTTGATATTGCGAATGGTTGATTGTAGTTGAAATGAAATTGGAATTGGTTGTGGAAAAATTCAATATGATATGAAAATGATCAAAATGTTTAGATTATTAGGATAAGCCCCTTAGGGAACGCCGCGAGACCTAAGGTAGTGCGAGGAGCCGTACTCGGGACGGTGCCGGTTTTAAACCCCCCATCGTTATGCTGCCGAAATTTTCTGAATTATTCATGTGTTTGAATTTTATTCATGTATTGAAATATATTCATGTGTTGAATAAATTGTTTGAATAATAAAATTAACATTTTTATTGTGTGTATGAAGCACTAGGTATATTCATATGATGAGTAAATTGTTTGAACGAAAAAAGTCACATTTTTTTATCAAATATATGAAGTGTTAAATATATTCATGTGTTGAATAGATTCTTTGAACGATTAAAATATTATTTTTATCAAATATATGAACCATTAAAAATATTCGAGTGTTGAATATATGGTTTGAACAACAAAATTAACATTTTTATTGTATGGATAAGTCACTAAAAATATTCATTTGCTGAAATAAATGTGTGTGAGTTAAAAATATTACTTTAACCCGTATATGAAGTGAAAATGGTTTGGAAATCGAAGAATGAATTATATATATATATATATATAAATATAGATTAGAATAAAACGAATAACGACGTTGTAGTTCACGTTTTGGAATCGGAATTTTAAACGACTATACCGAGAGATCCAACCATCGGATTTTCCTGAAATTGGAACCGTTGGGTCCGCTTTGAAAAGATCTTTTCAACGATATAAAATTTGTAAAGATCCAATGGTTATATTTCAGATATGTGTAAATCAAATCTGAAGAAAAACAACGCCAGGGCCACGTTATGGCGGGAAGCGTCGTTTAAGTAAAACGTGCTATTTTTGAATAAATAAAAATAGCGAAAAATCATTATAAAATACTATAAACAATTTGAAATAGAAATAAACCTAATTTACTTGGTTTATTGGATATTTGATGGTTGAATGTGTTTGAGAAAATTATATTAATGAATGAAATTGTAGATGTCAAATAATTTAACCATGGAAAGAATTGATTTGAATTCTAAATATACGTGAATTGTTTGAAAAGGCCGAGTTAAATCTCATTTCAAATAATTGATCGATGATAAGAAGTCGAAGATATGAAGACGGCGCAAGACCGATGATCTTCACATCGAATGGATGGCTACTGATGCCATTGATGGGAGTTGTTGCCTTGAAAGGGCTACAGTGGTGGTTGTCCGGACGTACTTATTGATCGTTCGGATGTGCGAGGGCCTCTCTCCTGTATTGGACATATGGAATGAGGAATAAGGTTCCTCCAGCTTCGTTCAGACCCAGAACGGACTTGTAAATGGACTGTGTGTCTGACATTGGATTTTATTCTGTGTTGATTGATCTCTAATAAATATACATCTGTTTGGTGGCGGAGAATTTATTCTCTTGCTTAACACCCTTCTCTGATACGTACGAGCTTAGAGGTTGTATATCGATAGACATCAGTCGCATGGCGTGAATTTCCTGTGTGGCATGCTGAGATGCAGTGATCAAGGCTTTTTGTTGAAAAGCAGAGCCTTGTGGTTGATGATCAAAGCATAGCTTTAATATAGCACCGCTTTGTGTATAGCGTTGATTCGCGAACTTCACACCCCGGTATGAACCAAAAACGGGATGAAGGACGGCAGGAAGGACGACACGTTTCTTTCTAGCTAGAGGTGTTGTCAGCGTTTACAAGCCCTGACATTTTTATATTTTTACCTATGTTGTTGATGGAAAGCGAGACGTCTCGGATATATCGGTCACTACGGGGTCGATGGATTTATGCCCCATAGGGCGGGGAAACGTGTGTTCAGGCATAATAATCCACTTGATATATGGATCGACCCTGCATTTTCGTAGGTGCAGTTGCGGCTATATCCTGAGGCTCGGGCTAGACAGTCTCGAATTCGGTAAGGACGACCCCTTGCCTTGGTTCATGATGGAAATCCAAACTTCCAATACGACATGTGCGGTTTTGATTGTAAGCCTATATATGGCGGCATAGTGGCATGGGACGCTCATGTCATCTATGATGATATATTATGATTGAAATTGTTTTTGAAACATATAAACACTAGTAATAATATCAAATGATTTCGTTTTATACGTATCAAGCATATTTTGGCCAATATAAGGTAAAATTCTATCCTCCGGTTTGCATTGCATTGTGTGATGGGACTTGAGCCTTATATTGGCTTCATTTTTCTAAAAAGCATTGCGTTGTTTAAATACTTTACTTCATGCATTGGCAATCACTGGAGTAAACCCATTCCACGTTAGCGGTGTGGTCCTATGATTTGCCTTATTATTATTGTTTAACCGGGTAGATTTCTCATACCAGTCCCATGACTGACTCGTAGTTTGTTTCACTTTGCAAACTCGGGTGCCCTTATTTTCTACACGGGCAAGCTTGTATTCAGATTTTAGCAGACTCATTTTTGGATAGCTATGGAGCTAGAGCTAGACTTTATTTTCTATTGTACTGTTTCAGTCACTATCATGTATATTATGTTTGATTCCGCTGCAGACATTTTATATTAAGCTGAAACTGTATTATGTACTAAGTATGATCCTATTATCCCGTGTAACTCTGATGTTGTTACTATTTCTAGTGTAATTTGATGCACATTATCTGGTGTAATTATATATTTCTTTTCTGCTGTCATTTTTTTATGTGTTATATTCCACTGATTATCCTTGCCACCATTACATGGGGGTTTGGGTCGTCGTAGATTACCAGGCTCAATCCAACATGCAGGAGATCTACATCTCCAACCATACAATACTTCAAACGGTGATATTTTCAAACTTGCTTGGAAGCTGTTATTATACGAGAACTCAACCAAATGTATGTGATCTTCCCAAGATCCTCCGAAATCGAGAATGCAAGCTCTCAACAAATCTTACAAAATACAATTTACTCTCTTAGTCTGACTATCTATTTAAGGACGATATGCAGTGCTAAGATTTAAATTTGTCCCTAACTCAGACTGAAATGCCTTCCAGAATTTACTGGTAAAGATCAGATCTCAATCACTGACTATTCTTCACGGAACTCCATGCAGTCTAACAATCTCTTTCACATATATCTAAGCAAGACCCTGAGTTGTTCTTTATTATTTCACTGGAATAAAATGGGCGCTCTTCTTTAGATGATCTACAATAACCCAAATGCTATCATTGCCTTTCTTGGTTCTAGGCAGACCATCCATGAAATCCATAGATATTTGATCCCACTTCCATTCTAAAATCTCTAACGGTTGCAATAACCTAGTGACCTTCTGCTGATCACTCTTAACCTGTTGGCAAGTTGGACACTGTTAACATATATAGAAATATTTCTTTTCATAAACTTCCACTAGAATGTGCGCTTTAGGTCTTGATACATCTACTCACCCCTGGATGAATACTAAGCTTAGATTTGTGACATTCATCCATACCTCTCTTCTTAAATCAGGAATATTTGGAACATAAATCTATCCTTATAATCTTAAAACTCCTTTGTTATTAACCTGGAAATTCAGGACTTTGCCTTCCTGAATTCCCTTGCTAATCTTTTGAACAAATTCATCATCTTTTTGAAGAACGGAAATCTTCTCAATTAACGAGGGCATAATAATCAGATTAGCAATGATTGTTTTCTTTATACTAAGTCCGTCTGCCACAACATTAGCCTTCCTTGGAGTATACAAAATATCTAGATCATATGCTGCAAGAAACTCCAACCAAGGTTGCTGTCTCAAATTCAAATCCTTCTAGGTGATTAGATATTTCAAAGATTTATGATCCGTATATAACACAAACTTCTCACCCAATAGGTAATGCCTCCAAAACTTTCAGGCATATACCATAGCTAACATCGCTAAATCATGAGTAGCATACCTTTTCTCATGCTACTTCAAATGACGACTCGCATAAGAAACTACTTTGCCTCTTTGCATTAATACTGCGCCTACTCCTTCATGAGAAGCATCTGTATAGACAGTCAAATCCTGATTACCATCTATAATCATTAACACCAGTGCAATAGTTAATCTTTCTTTTAGCTCCTGAAAAGCTGCTTCACATTCAGACGTCCAATTAAACTTGGCATGCTTCTTCATAAGCTTCGTCAGTGGATTAGATAACTTCGAAAAATCATTTATGAATTTCCGATAATAACTTGCTAGTCCAAGAAAACTTCTGACTTCTATGGGAGTGCTAGGTTGCTTCTAATCTTGAATAGCCGTAATCTTTCCCAGATCTATCGAGATTCCTTCCTTTGACACAACATGACCAAGGAATTTCACTTCTTCTTCCCAGAATATGCATTTAGAAAATTTGGCTTTTAGTATGTTCTTTCTCAAAATTTCCAACACCTATTCTAAATGCTTCGCATGCTCGTTGGCTAACTTCGAGAAGATCAGAATATCATCAATGAAAACTAGCACAAACTTATTCAACACTCCGCGGAATACTCGATTCATCAAATCAACAAAATAAGAAGGGGCGTTGCAAAACCCGAATGACATAACTAACCATTCATAAAATAAATCTGGACCTATGAAAGTTGTCAAAGGAACACATTCTTCTTCAATTTGTAATTGATGAAAACCTGTAGCTAGGTCCATCTTCGAAAATAATCGCGCTCCATTCAAGAGATCTAACAAATCATCAATACGCAACAGTGGGTATTTATTCTTGAGCGTTTGGTTGTTGAGGTCTTGGTAATCCACACATAATTTGAGAGTACCATCTGACTTAGAAACAAACACCACAACTGCTCCCAAACTCACCAAATTAGGCCTGATTAGACCTTTCCATAACAACTGCCGAGTTAGACCAATCAACTTTTCTTTCTCTTTTAATGTCATTCTCCGAATTGCATTCACAACCGGCCTCACATTCGAAAGCGGATCAATTCTGAAATAAATCTCTCTTCGCTGAGGTAGGCTATCAACTTCCTCAAGCACATCCGCATAATCCTTAACAAGTGGAATGTTTTCAATATAAGTGGGTGAAATTTCAAGAGCAGACCAAAATTTCTTCCTATCTGAACCTTCGCATGGTATAGTGATAATATTCCCAAATTTAGTTTTAACTTTAACAATTCTTTCGGCGCATTTAACTTCGGCTTCATATTTCGTCAACCAATCCAACCCTAGAGTAATATCGAACTCAGCGATGTCCATAACGATCAAATCGAAGTTAAACCAAAAGCGAGAATAAGAAATGGACACTTTGCAATATAAACAGAGATCAAGGGAACCACCTATCGGATTGTGAATGCTTATGGGTTCGTTCAGATATATAAGCTTCAAATCCAGTTTCTTAACCATGTTACCTGAAATAAAACTTCGTGTGGCTCCTGTATCAAATAATACATTAATGAGAATACCTTTAACTGTAAGCGTACCTTCTAAGACATCTGGCTTTCTACTGCTAGCAGAAGTTGTTGGAGCATCTGCCATGTTGTAGATGTGGGCAACCTCAACCTTCTTTATTAATGGGCAATTCCTCGCAATATGTCCTATCTTATGGAAATTATAGCACTCCATGTTATCTCGGGGTTTCTGGTTAGACTCTAGTTCATTCCTCCTTGACCTCTTGGGAGCCTTGCACTCATTGGCCCAATGTCCCAACTTGTCACAGTTATAACATTTAACATGACTCAGTAATCTTAATATTACCGGAAACTCTAATAATCTTAATTAAAATAATTATTCTTTTCACACGGGGTTTAAGAACAGTGTTACTGAAGACACAATTTACGACAAACCCAAATCACATTTGATATTAAATACAAAGCTCTAAATAAAAATTATATCGGCATGTATTCAATATATAATTTTGAAACCAACACACATCGTATGGGGAATAACGATATATATCTATCTTCCAAATTCCTCCACAATATCTGTATCGTCACGGAATCCAATATCGAAATATCCCGAAGATGATTTCTATTCAATTCCATTCCAATTCACATGTTGGAAAATCCTGGTTATATCAAAAACATTTCAAATCCAATTTATTTATTTAAAAACATTGGATTAATATTCTAGTTAATAACTAGTTCATTTTGATAAAAATATATTTTTATCTTTTCAAATATGGCATTTTTCATCCCAACTCTTTCCAAATCATTTATTATGATTTTACACAAATTATTAATATTATTAATAATTTTATCAAGGCCCGTACAGTCGATTTCCAATAACAGCCACCGAACTACATCCATAACGACCTTTTCCAATTTTGATTTGGACATAATTCCAAATCCAACCGTTAGATTTCAAATCTCTTATATTCGTTGGAAAGCTCTTTTCGATACGAACCCAACAGTTCCGGTTTTAGGAGAATCCGACGGATGGATCTCCCGTAATGTCAATGGTCGAATTCGCGAGTGGTCGCGGTGCGGCGCGTTCTATTCAAGACATTAATTATATCTATATAATATATATAAAATATATTTCGTTCAAAACTATTTTATAAATTAGTTTTAAAAAGGATTCCCACATTCACTTCAAAATTGAATACTCTTTATCATTATAATATTTAAACGATAATATTATCAAAATGTCAGATTTTGAAATCATTTCCTTTACGATATTCATTATAAAAATGAATAAAATTGATATAAATATTGTTCGCGTCAAAATGGCGCAAATCTAATCAATACGGCTTCACATATTTCAGTATTTTCGTGTCCATCCAAAATCGGACATCAGATTCACATTTTTATCCTTTACTGAATATTATTTTAAAATATTAGTTATTTTAAAATATTCGTAATTTTAAAATATTTGTTATTCCTGAATTGGAATCAGACACGATGAATTACCATATAATGCTATTTATATGGATTTCATACAACACATGTACACAACAATAATGATACACAATCAACCATCATCCAGAGTGCATTACACAACTGCATAAGCATTAAATATAAATAATAAACGCTTACAACAGTCTGTCAACCAATTGATTAACATACCACTAAACAATTGAGATTAGTGTACGTCAAATATCATCCCAATACCCGTATGGGGTTTCAACCAACAAATACTGAATATTATTTGTGTAGTCGGGCGATGTGTAAAATTTGTCATCCTGATCTATGTCCGTTAAATGGGTGTACATAAACAAATCGTTCGATTTGTAAATGAATATTTATTTTCATTTCAGGGGAATTTTATGTCATTCATTTATACGTTAAAAATTATATTTTTAACAATAAAATATTTATTTCAAAACTTGACTATTTTATATAGTTCATACATTCAATAAAAATAATATTTTTATTGTTCAAACATTTATTCAACACATGAATATTTTATACAGTTCATATACACATTAAGAATTATATTTTTAATGAACAATATTTATATTTTAGAAAATTTCGGCATTATAACGGCGCGATATTAGAACCGGAGTAATGTCTAGCATTACCCCTCTTCTGATACTGGTTCGCGCCATACACAATAGTCAATCACATTCAATACACCACAATACAATCAATTTTCAACACAACCAAATTTCCACAATACAATCCAAACAAACAATCATGGTTTGTACAATAAATGGTGTCGAGGGCTATTAAGCCCCGTCTGCAACCTAGAATATATTTAACTGTAAAATAATTTTAGTGAGAAAGAGTTCTCACATTGGGATCCACTCCGCCGTGCTTTTCTGACATTCTGATTCACTGTTCAGATCCCATAACTTGCAAACGAGCTCCAATCTTCACAGTCTTTTTTCTATCTTAAATGCGCCATTCCGAATGACTTTCGCCTAGTGGCCTTTCTTCCGAAAATGCTCCAATTCGCCAGAATTTGAGAAAAGACGGTATTTGGACAGTAGAATTTAGATGCATTTTCTGAACAACACCGCAATCCAAAATATGACTTCCATATACTCAAATCAAAGAGAAAATCGTGCTCTTCGATTTTGGTATTGTGCAGTTTTGGCCAGAAGTGCTTGGTTTGGGAGATATTCGCTGTGGAAGCTCAGGGTGTTATCAAAAACTGAAATTAGTAAAAATTTGATTTTTAATGGGAGGGGGGGGGGGTCCACAGTCGGAGTGGTGGTCGGAGGAGAGGCACAGGGGGTGGCGCAGGCGGGATGGTGGCCGGAGGTGGCGGTGGTTGGCCTATTTGGGGCTTAGGGTTTGTGAAAAGGGGAGGAAGAGAGGAGGAGAGAGAGGAGGAGGGGGTGGCCTTGGCCGGCGGCGCGGCGGCTGGGGAGGGGTGCGCGATGACTGGCGGTGGTGGCTGGAGCGATGGGCGATGGGGGAGGGCAGCGGTTTCTTTTTTTTATCTCGTGTTGAACGATGAAGAGAGAGTGAGGGTGAGGTTGACTTTATATAATTATTTAATTCCAAAAAGTTATTTTTTTTCATTCGAACTCCAAATCGAACCCAACAACTGTCGCCCCTAACTAATTACCCCTATTCCGGACACAATGGGATATGCCCCATAAGCCAATTCGACTGTTTCGATCGGTTTTCCTTTAAATTAAAATATAAATTAATATAACATTCAAAATTGATTTCAACGTACATTTTAATTTACCAGGGCCATATACTAACTCCAAAAATTCCAAAAAAATAAATCTAGCTATGTTTTGATGATACGGTTCTAAGAAAACTATTTTCGTTGAATTTGGAGACGGTTTGAAAAATGGTCATTTTCCAGTCGATTAAATTCAAACTAAAAGTACCCAACGCGTTTTAATTCACCACGCTCACATATTAATTCCAAAAAATATGAAAATTGGAATATAGCAATAATTTGACACTCCGGATCCAACAAAAGTAGTTTCATAAAAAACGAAGGTCATTTGCAAAATGACTTTTTTTAAGGGCTATATATTATTTAAAATATATATAAATTCCATAGCGATTACTCTAAATTTTAAACTGGACATAACATTCAATTTATAAAGTTAAATCTCAGTCACTTACACTATTAGAAAGATATAGTTAAACAGATTCAAATATTTCTTGTTTCACTGAATTCTGATTTATTTTGAATCCTGTACATTCAATTAAAGTTTAAAATCGAATTTTCAAACTACCATGCCATTTCCAGTTCATTTTATAATTAAAATAAATTTATACGTTCTAACTTCGATTAAAATAAATTTGTAGTCACTATTATTTAAAATAAATCATTCTAAATATTCATAATCCTTTAAAATAGCTAAAATAAAAATTTTAAATTGGTTCTGAAATTCCGAGTTGTTACAATAACCTTTTTCCTTGTCTTCCTAAGCATTCTTCTTGTCAATATTTTTTTAATGACAAGCCATCACTACCACTTTGGCAACTGGGTGCTCTATATGGGCTGTCACTCTGTTGTAGTACCTCCTCTGAAGACCCTCAATGAATCCCTTGTTTACCTTCGTTGGGTTCTAAATTAGCTCTGGACCTAAACGAGAGAGTTCATTGAATTTGTTTACATACTCATGGATGGTCTTGTCCCCTTTTTTGAGATTAGAAAACTCATCATGTAGGCGCTCGACTTCTTCCTGGGGAACAAACCTTTCTTCGAAAATTTCTTTGAACCTTTCCCACGTCATATCACCTCCCGGATTACCCACGATTACCGCTTCCACCAAATCAGGGCTTCACCCTTGAGTAACCAGGATGCTAAGAGGCTCTTTCGATTATCCGTCAGTTCTTAGCCTTCAAAGATCCGTTCGTAAGACCTCGTCTATGATTGTGCTTCGATTACGGATCCACTGCTAGTAAATGGTACTCCGCCCAAATTCTTATACTTCTTAGCAATAGTGTCTAGATCAAACTGCAGATGTGGTTGTTGTTGTTATTTGGGCAACACCGGTGCATTAATAAACTCTACGGGATCTAGCTGTTGAGCTCCTACGTGATTGGTTGCTCATTTACAACTGCGATACCACCTCTTCCTCTACCTCTAGCTTTCCTGCCTCTGCGTCTTCCACTAATTTTCTTCTATGTCTGTGAATAACAAGAAAAGCGTCAATCCAACAAAAAGATATCTTAAGGAATTGTAAGAGCATTAAAACACATGCATAAATAAAAATGCACTTACTGAGTTATATGTTATTCTACTGTACTCATTCTAAATATTACTAATCTTATCTCTAATGAGTCACTCATCCTAGAATACTACTGATTCTATCTCCGATGAGTCATTTAATACGTTATACTCCAAAACTAAGGTTAACCATTGGCTCTGATACCAAGCTGACACAACCTTAACCTCCGATCCGCGGCGGTAAGGACTGCCTATGGAATATAACACATTAATCACATAAGCAGATCACAGAACATAGCATAATACATAATATCAGAGAATAATATACATTATTTTACATCTACGGAAATAAACATCATCATTAGAGTTACACAGTATTACAGGATCCTACTAAGTACATAATATCTATTCATCAAATAGATAATAAGTTTGCAATGGAATCAAGTATAATTATACATAAGAAAGTGTTTTGAAAGTTCAAAACAAATAATAAAGGCATGTCTTCAGCTCCATCCAAAATAGTACATACAACTACGATGCATATCCAAAAGAAAGCAAATAACCTGATCACTTAGAAGCCTATGCAAAATTATAGGCACCCGAGTTTGCATGAAAAAAAAAACCACGAGTCAGTCATGGGACTGGTATGGGAAATCACGAGACCACACAATATGACACAGAACGGATTTACTCCACTCGATCGCCCATGAATAAAATAAAACAACGCAATGCTTTTTAGAAAAATGAAGCCATTATAAGACTCAGGTCACATCACATAATGCAATGCAAGCCGGAGGATAGAGTTTTACCTTATAATGGCTAAATATTCTTAGTACGAGGAAAATAAAAATCCTTTGATATTATTATTAGTGTTTTAGTGTATTAAAACAATTTCAATATAAATGTATTAATCTTAGACGACATAATACCCCATCCTACTATGTCGCCATATAGGTTTACGTCTAAAACCGCAAAATCACGTACTGGAAATTGGATTCCATCTATAAGTTGAGGCAATGGATCTCTCCTAACCGAATTCGATCCATCTCTAGTGGGATGCCCAGGACAACACACTTGGGCGACCCTTGGATCGGAAAGGTCGGCCAGCCACTACATTGCTAATTGATTATTCCTGAATCATATGTTTCCCGGTCCTATCGAACCTCTATCTGGTCAATACGTTGACCATGGTCAGTACGTCATGTTGGAGAATGGAGTTTTGATGACAACAACCATATTTAAATATTAATTGATTATAAAATATATACTAAGACCTTTATCTAGAATATATATACACATGCAGAGAGACATATGCAGAATTTGTATACAAGAATTAATACCAAAGACTGTACAGTTTAAGAGTTCAAGACATTCAAGATTCAAGACTCATGAGTAATCAAGATTTCAAGAGTTCAAGATAAATATAGTAATAGAGTCTAGTTTATGTAGACTTTGAATATCACTCCAGGTTGAATTTCAATTTCAATTTCTCTTTTTCAGTTTTTGATTTTCAAATTATATTTTCAAATTCTATCTTCAATTTTTATTAAGTCTCTCTATTTTATTTTTGATTTTCAACTCAAGATTTATACATTATAAGTATATATATATATATTATATAGTTATATACTTTTAAATACTTATATTTATATAGTTTTAAACTTTATAATTTTATAAATATGTTCATATATTTTATATTTATGTTTTCATGTGATTTTCCACTTTATAATACTTATTTATAACACTATGTTTTAATTCAAGAATTTCCAGAAAATTACACACACACACACACACACACACACATATATATATATATATATATATATATCAAAACACTTCAAAAATGCTCAAAACTCAATTTTATACAAGGATATGTCGACATACATTATTGGACATGTCGACATATAACTGTCATACTTTTTATTTTGAAAGGATTTCACTATTTCTAACGTTCTAGAAGCGTTGCAACCTTTCAAATCCTAAGAATAGGGGCCGATTTCGAATTTTTTCATCATTCTTCTTCTCCATCTTAATCCCTTTTTTTACACCACTAATATTTCTTATTTTTATAATTTCTACACTTCTACTCTGCCGATTTCTATTCTAATTAAATAAAACTTCTTCTCTTCTCACTCTCTACTTATTACTCTCTGAATTGAAGTGATATTGAAGAGTTATAGGGCTGTTGTAATCAATGGGGATAGTTTTGGAAATGGTGTGTTCCTTGTAGCCGTGAAATCAAGGAAGGAAACTGTGGTAACCTTGTAGTCGGGGAAATCAAGGGGAATATACTTGATTAAGGGTGTTTGAAATCGGTGGTAACGTTTTGGCTATGAAATCAAGGGTTTTGTACTTGGATATTGATAAAGTAATAAAACTCTGCACAATCCAGTGTTGCATGGGACTGGATGTTGGAGTGATCCGAACCTATATAAAATTAGGTGTGTTCTTTCCTTTTCTGCATTTTATTTTTGTTTATCTTTGTGTTTGTGTTTGATTCTGTGTCTGTGGTTATCTTTGTGGTGTGTTATTCATATAGTAGATCATATTAGTTTTAGATTTTCTTAAATTCCTTAAAAACACTATTCACCCCCCTCTAGTGTTAGTTTTGCCTTAATGATCCATTTTGCATTCACTAACAATTGGTATTGGAGCTGGATAGAGAACGTGATAAGGGGGTTCTCGCTCGGCTATTTGGTAGCGGGAAGGAGACTCTTACCCCTACATGTCACTGTCTGTGGGTTGGTTGAGTCACGAGGCTAACCTTGAAATCAGTTCTGAGGTACCATTGTTAAGCCACGGTGGCAGGTTAGGCCACTGGTTTTTTAAAACCCCTAACAGTTAGTATCAGTGCAAGGTCTCTCAAAAAGTTCATAATCTGATTTTTGAAAATTTTAAATGGCAAATTTTGAACACTAGTTTAAATTCATGCATTGCATCAGTATTAGATGAGTTTGCACTCAATTTTATTAAAAAATCAAGTTATCATGATATGATTTCTTGAAAAGTTTAAATGGATATATCACAGAGTCATCATGATGTTATTATTTCAAATTATAATTAGTTATTTTGAAAAGTCACTTGACTCTTTGAAAAGGTATGTTGTTTTGCAGGAAAATAAGTTATAGTTGTTGACTGTTGGCCAAAAGACACCAAGATGATCATTCATCAATCAAGAAAAGAAGAGTTTATGAAGGGATATGACTTTTGGGCTTATAGTAGTTGAAGTGTCCATTCATTCAAAATTCAAATTCAAAATTTTGACGCTAAAAATGAAGATAAATGCTATAACGGCAGCAGACCAGGCCATATAAAAAAGATGTGTCCTTATCTAGATGATTCAGATTCATCATCAAGCGATGAAGAGCCAGAAACCAGAAATTCAAATACGTGTTTCACAGCAATTCAGAATTCAAAAAATATCGAAGAAATGGATCTGAAAACTGGGTATGCTTTCATTAATTTTTGAATTTTTTGGTTGAATGGATGCTTTGATTGTCTTGCTTGTTTGATTTGCTTTGAATTTGAAATTTAAAATTCAAACTTGAAATATAAAATTCAAATTCAAATTTTGAAATTCAAACTATTAATAAAATAATAAATAATAAAATAAAATTTGGAGGTTTGTTAGGATTATTTCAGGAAATAGTTAAACTTGAAATTATTCCGAATAACTAATTATTTAAAAAAAAGAAGCACCTTACTAATTTTATTTAATTCCATAAGAATTATTCTGAATATTTTACTATCTAATTATCACTAAACTCTTAATTCAGTTTATTAGTATCATTAACCTAAGCCTAGAAATTAATGTATATTACCTTTGTTTGATTAAGATAAAATACATGTATATGTATGCATAATAGTTGGTATTACTTTAAATATCTTTTACAGAAATACATATCATCATCAAATCATTCTTTATCATCATAATATCATTACATATCTTATTTCATATCATAGATCATGAATTACATAATATTTCAAATTAAAATCATTCACATCACAAGTTGCGTTTCATTCAGTATATCACTTCATATAGTTTTCATATGACATACTGCATTATCATCAACACACTGCATTACATATTAACTTCAACTCCACATATAACAAGTATATTGTATGATAAGTGTTTTATCTAATTAGAAATATAGGATTATTAATCAATTACATAACATACTTACCTTTTCTTGATTAACTTGATTGAATTGATTGGCTTGATTGAATTGATTGGCTTGATTAAATTGATTGGATTGATTGACTTGTTTGGTTTGTTTGACTTGAATAACTTGATTGACTTATTTGACATGGTTAAATTTCTTTAATGTTTGATAGGTTTGTCAGAAAAATACTTATGTTTGTGTAGTTGATAGGAGCTCTATAGGTTTTAGGATAAATAGAAGTCACAAGAATTGTTTGGTTTTATGTTTAAATTTATTCAAGTTGATGTTTTGTGACAACAAAACTTAAATTGGTTGATTATTTGGATTAAATTGCTTTACTTAACTTATATCATAATTTTAAGGATTTTTTATAAGAGTTAATTCTTAGTCTAGATTAAAGTCTTATTATAGTTTTAAGGGAATTAGAGTTTAGGATAGGTTTAGTCTTGTATTAGATTAAGGGGGAGTTTTATAGTTTCTAATGAATAGTTGAAGTTTCAAAGTGTTTTTGAATTGACATATACTTTTGCTTTAGTAGTTTAGATTGTTTGTTTGAATTGCTTGTTTGTTTGATTAGCTTGATTAGCTTGATTTGCTTGTTTGGATTGATTTGCTTATTTGAATTAATTATAAAATTTGATTGGTTTTGCTTAGTTTACTATCCTTTTATTTAGTTTATTAGACTAGTACTATGCAGTTAAAGCCCTGCAAAATCCCCGCTATAGCCCGTAGCGCCCTTCTATCGCTATGCTATTTCAGTTTAGCCCTGATGAACAGTAGATCCGCTTCTAGCCCCGCTATTTTCCGCTACAGCCGCTGAATCAAGGCTTTTTAGCACCCTCTTTAGCAGTATTAACATACAAACTTGATTTGACTAGTTATCTTTTTTAATAAATTCAATAAAGTTAGTCTAAAGAACTAAATTTAAGAAATAAGTGCCCAATATATGGTAAAAATCTATTATAATCAGAATTTTTAGTGTACGTAACCATGATATTGTTTGATTTTGTTGCATAAGATTAGTTAATATTGATTTCTTCTACACACATAACGTGAGAATGATAATTAATTAATTTTTAAATATTTAGTTTTACATATAATGAATTTTTTTGTGCCTCCGCTATATCCCAGCTATTTCCCCGCTTTATCTTCGCTACACCTTTTTGCACCTCTACTGCTATAGAACCGCTAAGCACTTTAACTGCACAGGACTAGTATAGTCATAATTTTGTGGGGAGTTATAATCTTTTAGGCTTAGAATCGTATATTTAGAGGGAGATATAAGGATATTATAGAATCAGGGATAGTTATATTAGAAACATTTATAACATAAATTTAGAGGGATTTATTTATACCCGTACTTTAGCATAGAATAATTATACGATATATATAGATATAGGATTTAGAAGGAGTATTTTCAGAATTTCTTTTTGTTAATGCCAAAGGGGGAGAAATTATAAAATATAGACTTAGTTTATAGGATTCATATAAATAGGGGGAGTATTAGAGCGATCAACATCAACAGGAATGAACATGTATGATATTTTATAAACTAAAGCTGTCAGCATAAAAAAGGGGCGAATGTTGGAGAATGGAGTTTTGATGACAACAACCTTATTTCAATATTAATTGATCATAAAATATATACTAACACCTTTATCTAGAATATATATGTGTATATACATATGCAGGATTTGTATACATGAATTAATACTAAAGACTGTACAGTGTAAGAGTTCAAGAGATTCAAGATTCAAGACTCACGAGTAATCAAGATTTCAAGAGTTCAAGATAAATATAGTATAGAGTCTAGTTCTATATGTGTGCACACACATTTGTCCAAATGCAACATCCATATACTAACTCATCCATTTCTATCCATAAAAGAAAATGCACACACATCCATATGCAGTATGAAAGTGATTGAGCCGATCTAGTGCCTAATGTGTGTGTACATGCATCCACAGCCAACCACTAGCAAACACTTGCATCCACTAGAATCCATCAAACATAACATGTTTCAAACACATGTTTTCATCCATAGTACTCCTATATAAAGGTCGAAAATACTATGAATAAGATATACTTAAATGATAGAAACAAGTACTGATAAAGCTTTTGGAAAAGGAGTTAAGAACATACCCTCGAAGAGAAAAGGGTACGAAGCACGAATCTTATCTACGGTTTCCCAAGTCGTGTCCTCTGGGTTATTTCCCTATTGAACATTTAGCAACTTGATCTCTTTATTGCGTAGCTTCTTAACCTCTGATCCCAGAATACGGGAAGGAACACGCCTGATTGTTGCCTCCCGTTCCACCTCTACCTCTTCCAATATACTCGGCTCAACAACTTCCACGGTGTCATGCAAGCACTTCCACAGATGAGAAACACGGAAAACATCATGAACGCCATATAGATTTTCAGGAAGCTTTACTCTATAGGCCATTTGGCCAAACCTTTCGGTTATGGGAAATGGTCCCACAAACCTAGGTGCCGACTTCCCTACTGCTCCGAAGCGAACCACATTCCTCAGAGGTGATACTTTGATAAAAACCAAGTCTCCCACTTTGAATTCGATGTCAGTCCTTCTCTTGTCTGCATATGATTTCTTCTTGTCTTGAGCTGTCTTCATCCGCCGTCGAATAAGGTCAATCTTTTCGGACGTTTCTCTAACCATATCTGGTCCAAGTAATAATCTTTCTGTAGATTCCCACCAACAAGTCGGTGATCTACAGGGTTACCCGTACAATGCTTCGAAGGGTGCCATGCCAATGCTGGCCTGATAGCTGTTATTATAGGCAAACTCCACTAAAGGAAGATGCTCTTCCCAAGTCCCTCAGAAGTCAAGGATACACAGTCTCAAAAGATCTTCAATAATCATGTTCACCCTCTCTGTTTGCCCATCGGTCTGAGGATGATAAGCGGTGCTTAAGCACAACTGTGTACCTAATGCCTCTTGCAAACTTCTTCAAAACTCGCTGGTAAAGATGGGGGTCACGATCGCTTACTATGCTGGAAGGTACTCCATGGAGGCGAACTATCTCACAAACATAAATCGCTGCCAACCATGATGCCGTCCTTTTGCTCTTGACTGGAATAAAGTGAGCGCTCTTAGTGAGTCTATCTACTACCACCCAAACACTAGTATTGCCTTTCTTCGATCTAGGCAACCCATCTATGAAATCCAACGAGACACTCTCCCATTTCCACTGCGACACTTCCAACGGATGAAGCAATCCGCCGGGCTTATTTTGCTCAGCCTTGACCGGCTGACAAACCAAACATTGAGAAACAAATTCAGCCACGTCCTTCTTCATCCCAGCCCAAAAGAAAACCTTTTTCATGTCTCTATACATCTTGTCGCCGCCTGGATGAATAATCATCTTAGAATGGTGGGCTTCTTCTAGGACTGCCTTTATCAAGCTTCCAGTCTGAGGAACACAAAGCCTTCCATCTCGTCGCAACCACCCCTTTTCATCTATGGCATATCTACTGAGGTGACTAGAAGTCTCCCCCCTCTTCTGAGCTTATCCATAATGTTTAGAATCCGTGGGTCACCTTGTTGCGAAGCTCCTATCTGCTCCACAAGAGTTGGTCGTATCGCCAAGGATGCAAATAAATCAGGCAAAACTTCGATGGAGGGTCTAAAATCAAAAGCTGATATGAACTCCATGTTCTCTCTTTCCACAAACAAAGGACTCAGAGCCATCCTCTGCCTACTTAGTGCGTCTGCAACCACATTACCCTTGCTAGGGGTATAAGAAATCTCAAAATCGTATGAAGCTAAGAATTCCATCCACCGTTGTTGCCTTAAGTTGAGATCCTTCTGAGAGAATAGGTACTTGAGAGATTTGTGATCGGTGTACAACTCGAATCTTTCTCCCAGTAAATAATGACGCCACATCTTCAATGAAAATACTATGGCAGCTAGTTCAAGATCATGGGTGGGGTAGTTCTTTTCATGAACTCTCAACTGCCTACCCCCATAACATATTACTTTACCTTCTTGCATCAGCACCGCACCAAGCCTTGTACCACACGCATCAGTGTAAACAGTAGACACTTCACTTCCATCGGGCAAGGTCAAGACTGGGGCTGTTGTCAGAGCCCTTTTCAGCCGTTGGAAAGCAACATCACAGTCTATATCCCAAGAAAACACTGAATTCTTCTTTGTCAGCCTAGTGAGAGGGGCTGATATCTTCGTGAAGTCCTTAATAAACTTCCTATAGTAACCTGCCAACCCAAGAAAGCTTCTCACCTCGGTTGCATTTTTAGGAATCTGCCAATCTTGCACTGCAACCACCTTCGTGGGATCTACAGCTATCCCTTCTTTGGAGACTACATGCCCCAAGAATCTTACCTCCTTTCTCCAGAAATGGCATTTGGAGAACTTTTCTTTTAGTTGGTGGTCAAGGAGAGTTTTCAAAACCTCCCTCAGATGTTGGGCATGCTCTTCTTCGTTCTTGGAGAAGATCAAAATATCATCAACGAAGACTACGACGAATTTGTTTAGGAATTCCCGAAACACCCTACTCATCAAATCAACAAAATAGGCGGGTGCATTTGTCAGCCCAAAAGGCATCATTAGCCATTCAAAGAAACCGTCTGGAGTTCTGAAAGCAGTCTTATCTATGCTATCCTCAGCCACTCCCAATTGATGGAACCCTGTAGCCAAGTCCAGCTGAGAAAATACTGAGGCACCAACGAGCCGATCAAATAAATCATGCACCTGCCCTCTAGAAGTTCCTGCCCTCTGACCCTGTCCCTGTTTCTTCGGGCACTCCTTAGAGAAGTGTTCGACCTCTCCACAATTAAAGCAATTACCCTTCCTTATCTTATAGTCCTTAATCAAGTGACCTTCCTTCCCACAATTGTGACACTTACTCTTATCTTTGCCTTTGACATCTTTCCCTCCTTTCTTTTGTTGTTGTTGTGGTTGTTGTTGTTACCCTTTCTTTGGCCACACCTTCCTGTTCTGCGATGTCCCCCCAGTCTTTGCTTCCTTCTTCTCTCCCTTGTCCTCTTCATTCATTAGGGCCATATCCATAAGCGTTTCAAAGGTGGCCCCCATAGGAATATGGAACATAGCAAGACCATGCAGAGGCTCATTCAGTCCTTTAGCAAATCGTAAAGCCTTTTTGTGCGGTGTATCCACCAACTTTAGTCCGAACCTTGCCAGCTGGTTGAACTTGTTCACATACTCCTTCACCGTCAAGTTCCCTTGCTTGAGCGCTAAGAACCTCTCCATCTGTATGCTTCGCTCAGCTTAGGAAAGAAATTTCATCTTGAACCTCTGTCTGAAATCTTCCCAGGTTTCCACCGGACGTCCAGTCTGGGTGACTTCCCACCAAAATAAGGCTTCGTCTTTTAACAGCTAAGCAGCTAACTGAATCTTTCTTCGGTCCTCCACTACAAAGATTATGAATAAGTCCTCGGTCTCCTTAAGCCAATTCCGAGCTTCCACAAATGTCTCATTCCCATGGAATGGCTTCCCTCCCATAGCACGGAAGTCCTTACAGATTTTGGCGAAGTTATCTGCTCTTGGAGGGGGAGGTGGGAGGAGGAGAAATGACTGGGGCAATATGAGGAGTAGCGTCTCTCTGGTCTTCAGCAGGCGGTGTGGCCTACAAATATCTCCAGAATCATCCCAGTACCATGATGCCCTCTGGGATATTAGGAATGTTTTGATCCCAGACATGCTGAAAAAGGGAAAAGGAAGAATTTTAGATAAAGGACCGAAGGATATTACATATGGCTTCTTGGGGAATATTTTCAAAACAGACTTTTCTTTTTGAAAATACTTTCTTTTAAAACCTTTTTGAAAAATATTATTCAAAACATTTATCTAATCTGGTAACATTCAGCTCTAGTACTAAGTGTGACACCCCACGTCTGTTACTGTCATTCACTAAGGGAATGCATTAAGTTTCGTGAAGCGTTGTAGGTAAACAGACATAGAATAATTACAAGACAGATATAAATAAGATAGCAGCGGAAATTTCAAATTTTTATTTCAACATAAAACATAATACCGTAGTTCGCAATACCATAAGTCATAAAACCATTACAACAAAATACTTCTGTCTTGCATCATCAGAGTACATAGGTATTAAAGAAAAACATTATTCCCCAATAAAAATAATAAGCCATAGTAGAGACAAAGACTTGAGCCATACTCCAGAAGTAGCTTCCATCAAGATAATATCCAAGTCCTGACTAAGGCTCGGTGTTTCCTCCCTGAGAACCTTGGGGGGAGGGGGGAGGACGGAAGAGAGAGGGAAAAACAAAGGGGTTAGACATAAAGTCTGGCGAGTCTAGTTACTTTTAGCCAATAAATAAATAAAGGTGAACATGACAGGTGAAAGGTGATTAGCACAAAGGATTAGATCTAAATTAACAAGTTCGCATTTCCCACAATATAGTTGCAAGTCAAGATCTACATAGTCAGCATAGTAGAATGTCCATAATCATATTGGATCTAGGGATAATGACATAATAAATTTGCATAAGTTCATGATTCACAACATGTACCCAATTCGTACTCTATCATAATTCACATTTATCCATTTAAACCTAAAAGTGACTAGAAACTCACAACGTTAGGTTTAGAAAATTTAGAGAGAGAGAGAGAGATCTAAATTCTGAATAGCTAAACTGATTGTAATATACTTTGATTCTGTTTCAATTTGCAACCCGACAGCATATGGCCCCTATGATCTCCAATAGAGAAAATAAGATAATAGGGGACCATATTTATAACCAAGAACCAATGAACCAGACCCAGAATCAAGTCTAGGTACGTGAAGCGAATGTCCATTCTGACCAGAATTTTTTCATACTTCGAACCCTCATAACTTTTTCATACAATGTCCATTTTACGCAAACCAAACGTCCATTCTGACCAGAATTTCCAGACGGACGCAATGACATAGTCCATTCCCTCTAATTCCGAATGTTAAATTAATTATTATTTAATTTATCCTCTTTTAATGTCATTAAAATTTGGGGTGTTACAAACATAGTGCTGGATTTAACTCGCTTTCTTTACAGTACATTATATACTACTTAGACTTGTATATGATTTGTATATAAAATACCCAATTAAAAAAAACATTAATTACCAACCAATATGAAAATTAAATTAGTATATCATTAAAACAACCATTATCAAAATGATAACGGAAAATGAATCAACTAATTGGACTAGTTTTGTTCTCCAATGCAAAATCATATCATTAGGTATGAACTAATTATTTTACCAATTGGGTAGCATGTGTTCCTTTATCAGTTTCATGTTGGAAACTACGAATGAATAAGAATTTAAATGAAAGACTTCTATTAATACAAGTCAGTAATATCATTATAAATTAATTAAATCGGAGTAACAAAGATAATGGTAATGTAGAAAGGAAAAAAGGCTATGTGAATCCTGGCATATGTAACTTCACAAATTTTGGGGGAATCAGCGTCCACCCAACTACATTTGTGCATGTCATGATAAAGTCGTCATGCTGCAATGGGGCTACTGAAGTTAACAAAGGCGTATCCTAAATTGCTCCTTGTCCTGACCATTTTAGAAGAAGGTAAATAAATTTAAGAAGCATAGGCATCTTTTACATAATAGGTTTTTGACTCCACAAACCATTACTTTGTAGATATCATGTTGATTAAATAGTTACATGAGTCTATGCTGTTGAGTTTCTCCATCGACGATATTTATATTACATTTAACTTTATTCCTTGGTTTCAAATATAAGCTTTCTAGTGTTTTTAATCGTAAATTTTAACATGGTTAATTACAAACTGCCCTACAATATGGTGCACAGAAAAGATGAAAGAAACTTCTTTTCTTTTGTTTCTACTTGATACTGATAATCGAATTACTTATATAAGTGTTTGATGATACTAAAAAACTACTGGCTTTCCAGGGAACAAGCTAAATGAGAACAATTTCATAGAATATTAAATTAATTTCATAAAACACGTATTGGCTAAAAGAAAATGCAAGCATAATAAGTAGGGTTTGTAGAGGATTACCTAATACCCATGGGGAAGGTACAAAAAAAAATCAAATAAATAGGTAACATCGTCTGCACATTCTCCACCAGCCTTCAAGTTCTTGTTCACCTTCAGACAGTGGTCATCCAATATCTCTATCATTTTCTTTCTACTATAAAAATTAAATCGCTTGTACAATTAGAAAACTAATTATATGATCTCAGTCAAGCGAAGGGTCCTACATGGAACCGCAGATTTGTCAATGTTGTTAATTAAGTAAGCAGCAGTAGAAGTGAGGTAATAAATAGTGTTTGGAAACACATTAAGAGAGACAAAGTAGAACCGAAGGATGACTCAAATGCAACAAAAGTAGGAGAAGCAATAATGAAATGTAGCCAAAAACAGGGGAATGATGGATACTAATAGTGGATTTAGGGTTAGGGTTAGAGGCGGCGGCTGGTGAGACAAAAAAGGGAAAATGAAAAAAACAAGGACCTAAACATAAATAAAATAGAAGAGAAAGCGGGATAGAATTCGTGAGAGGCGAAAGAAGGAAAATCAAGGCGTAGGAAGAGAAATGGAGAGCCTGAAGACTTAGACATTGAAGTTAGAAGAAGAAATGGAAGAGGGGGCGGCGACATTACACGTGAAAATTTGGTTTTGGAACCAAACAACGATTTGGTTTCTAAAGCCGTTTTTTTTTTATTTTGGAGCCAAAAAGCTATTACATCTAGAAACCGAAAAGAAAAGAGTTTAAACTTAAAAGTATGTAGCTATCACAACTAAAATCCAAAAAAATTTGTAATATAAATCTGTTACAACTGACACAATAAGAGAAATGTTGAAACTAAGTTTGTTAGAACTAAACTGTCATTTTATGACAATTGTAAAAATAAAGTTATGATAAGGTTGTTTTATTATATATTAATTTTTAAATGTAGTTAATAAACATTAACCTAATTTACTAGTTACTAATAATTAACTATAATAAATAATATAATAAGATATTGCTTCACCTATCGTGAAGCAGTACGTGTGACATCAAGAAAATAAGATATTGCTTCACCTGATGGGAAGCTGTTGGGGACATCGAAGCCAAAATGCAGGCAGGAGCCACATTATTAGCAAGAATTGAAACCTTGGACTTACATGAGAATTTGATGGCAGACCCCACAACTGGAGCATCCATGGAGGTCGAAACTGAGGTCGAGTAGGATCCCACGGTCAGAGCATCCACAGAGAAAACAACGCCGGATCTAATGGCAGAACCCAATTTCTAATCTAGAACAAGAATTGAAGCCTTGGACATGCGCATGGCTTCAAAGTTTTGAATTCATAGAAGAAATATTTTGAGGTAAAATTTGTTTTGATGTGGACTGTTATTTCGGATATGAACAAATAAAGAGAGATATGAAGGCGTAATTTGGGTAAAATTTGTTTTAATCAAGGAGCCATAATTTGTAGAAAACGAAGGAATACTTGCTGGCATTCTTCGTAGAAAAAGAATTCGGGCAGAAAACGAAGCAGAACAATGTGAAGAGGTGGAACAATGTGGAGGGAAATTTCTAGAAATGACAATTTTTTTGGGAAAAGGGAAATTTTTGGAAGCCGCGAAAGTTAAAACGAAGCGGAAAATTTTTTTGGTTTGGAGGGAAACTTTCAATTGGAGCCAAAATTAAAAAAAATCAAGTTGGAGAGAAAATGATAAGCTAAAGACAAAATTTCTGCTACGTAAAGCGAAAGAATACTTGTGTATACTCAGGTTATTCCATTTTTTTGGGATGTTGAAACAGAAAATTGGACTCCATTCATTTATGAGCAACATCGTGATAACATAGCTACTTCCATTGTAGAGTGTTAATGGTAGGACGAGACTTTAAATGTATATGGACTGCTTGGAAGGAAAACAAACTGTAGAGGTTGAGTAATATATATCACAGTTTACATTCAGCGTAATGCTCATATACTTTGCTCAACACATATGTGAAGGAGCATTTAGTAATATCCTTCACCAAAAAAATAATACAACTAGGTCCTATGTAAGGATATTTTATATTGCATTTTACATTTTAAAGATTTTGAATAGTGATCAATTCACAAAGCAAGACCAATCTCATATCTCAGCAACTAATATAAAATATAGCATAAATGGACATAACATGGAATTCGAAAGAAAAACTGGAAATTGGGCAACGCGGTTGCACCAGGACTTTGGCGGAATTGTCAAGTATAAGGAATGTATCTTCAACTTTGAAGAATCTAATTTTGCAGGTTTTGCATAGCTTTTGTAGATTCTTTGGTGATGTCATTAGGAGAAATTCAGCGATGTCGAGTGCCAAGCGAAGCACCAACTCAGTCCTATTGTAGCTGGAGAGGAGGTTTACGAGCCGCTGTTGAGAAGCACGAAGAAGATGGAAAAGCGACGCACTGGGATTTGAGATTCAGGGATTCAGAATCGAAGACTGAGAAGCAAATCACTATGAGCGAATTGGGATTTTGGGATCGGTTTAGGATTTAGGTTATAAGGAAAATTAAAGGGGTAAGGTGGTTAAATTAATATTATAGCGGGATTAAACTCTTTTCATAGCGCCTTGGTTTTTTCTCGTTTGTTAGCCTTTTGTTTGAATGGCGATAATTGTTTGCTAGCCGACTTTTTTCCGTTTGAATTCAAATTCAACCATCAAATAATTTAATTGTGACTTAAAAATTTGAACTTTAATTGACAACTAATAATTTTTAAATATGTTAGTTGTTATTTGTATTGATTTATTAAAAATATGCTCAAGAAAAATCAGTTTTTAAAAAATACACAACATTCAATGTGTAATTATTAACAAATTCGACACAAATGAAAACATATTCAACACTTACTATGTGTGAGAGAAGACAGTTACATGTGAAAGCCTATAAATGGGCATGGAGATAACAACTTTTATGGTAATGATTGTATTCTTTGAATTTTGGAATTTTTTAATATTTATAAAAATTATTTTTAAATTTTGAATACCATTTTACAAAATTTTATATTTATTTCAAAATCATGAAAACTTCAAAAGTTTATAATTAAACTTTATATTTACTTTAGAAAATATGAAAGTATTTTTTTTGAATTAATAAGTATTAAACATAATTATCAATTATAATTATTAATTTTAGATACTGGATAACAAATTTAACTTCTTATTATTAAAAATTACTTATTATCATTGATTATTAAAGATTACTTATTAATCTATATTATTAATTATTATTACCTCTTAATTATTTAGTAATTATTAATTAATCAATACTAACTATTGAATATTATTTATGATTAATAGTTAATATTTATTCTTTGTTAGTAGTATATTATTATTAACATTAAATATTCAAAATTATTTTTTTACTTATCAATTACTTAGTAAAAAGATAACAATGAAACATTTTATGAAGAATAAGCATACCAGTCCCTTGCAAATCCAGTGAAAATCTAGTGCAAAATAGCTTCAAAACATAAAAGATAGTAAACTGCCACTATTTGCAACATAATTTAGCAATGAAAAAAGATGACTGTAAATCACTGGAATTCACTATGATTTAGTGATGAAAAACAAAGCTCGATGGTAATAATTTAAAACAAGTTTAAATATAAAATCCTAGATAATATCCTTACAAGTTCCACGAAAATCCGTCGCTGATTTACGATGGAATTTTAAGCTGCTAAAATTTGCAGCTATTTACAACTTTTCTTGTAGTGGTTATCATTGATTCAAATTACTGATTGTTTTTGAACATTATCGAGTATAAATAATTATTGCATGTAAAGATTATTGAATTAATGCATTAAAATGAATATTAGTAAGTGCATTTGACTGAGTTTAAATGAGTATTATTTAAGTGTGTTACATTCAATTAATAAAGAAACAATGAATAAATGCACATTTAAATAAATAAGCACATTGTACTTAATAATATAATTAACATGCATTTAATTATTGAAAAACATATTTTTTAAGACTAGTGATTGTAATGCATTTGAATAATTGCACGACACTCCATTACTTAATGCGTTTGGATAACTCAATTCACTAGACTTGGCGATTCACTAATTCAAATGCATTACATTTATTAATTGCAGTATTATTTGAATAAATCCATTACTATAGGTAATTCATTCAAATTGCACATAAGTATAAAAATTCACATTTTAATAAATTATTCAAATGGTTTTTTCTAAGTGTAATGCGTTTGAGTAACCAAAGTTAAATATTACTAAGGGTAATAATATCACAGTCAATAATTATAATGTAGTTATTTAAAGGGTACTACTATTTACACCTGCATAAACACTTTTTCACCTATCATATTATCTTATCCGATTTATTAATTCACTCGCTTGTGTAGTACACCTATCTTTTCATGACCCTTTTATTTTTTTTAGAACGACAACGTAATTTATTCGGTTTGTCATTTAGAAAAAACAAAATATTTCATTCTAACTTCTCCGCATTTATATCTTTTGATTTAGTGCCTCAACTTCCAATAATTGTAAGCTGAGTAATCTTGATTAATATTAATCCTACAAAGAGAAATTTATAGCTTAAAGTGGGTATTATGATATGTGATATTAAAGATATACATTAATACTTCGATCAAAATTTATTTAACTACTATTATTTTTCTTGTTATTTTAAAAATAAAAGGAAAAACAATGAATCAGTTACATAATATATTCAAATATATTTCGTTAAGGTAATTGTTGTCTACAAAAAAATTAATTTACGTTCATACTCTTGATGGAATTATATGTATTAACTAATCAACTTCTAGTCTAAAATTCATAAAAGAAATTTTACTTGCATTATTCGTTTCGTTTTCATTTGTTGCGAATGGTTGATATGCCTAAAAATAACTATGCCAGAGTGTTAGATTTTTTTTTTTTTTTGAAAGTTAAGCTTAAACATTTATTCATCAAATGGTATTTACAATATAAAATCTGTTGAGCATGTAGAAATGGTATAACAAACTAACCGTCTCTCGCAATAACCCTCATAGATCACACAGCTTCTCATCATACATAAACTCTCATCATACGTAACTAATTCCAATGATAATTTCCTAATTTCCACGCCTTGCACTACCAAATAGTATTTCCCAACAGCTCTTCTTGCAGACTTAGTGAGTTTCAAGATAGGAACAGTTGACCATGATACGGTGGCATGCATCAATAATCCACTTGTTACCAAAAGATTAAAATACACAAATGATTTCAACATTGTACACGGATGCTAATCCAGAAAAGATATGCACAAGCATATCAATTGAGAGAAGGGTCATACATCAGATTCTTCCTCGTGTGCCTTCGGGAAGTTTTCATTTTACTAGTGAGAGGCATCACATCTTCTGGACCATAATCATATCCCTCATCAAGATCGTCGTCTACCCAGAATTTTCCTTTTAGTTTATTATTCTTGACTTGAAAAGATGGAAGAGAATTTCTGGGCACCGCAGTGGATAGCAAAGCAGGATTAACAATAGGGAATGTCAATCCTGAACCTGTCACAGTGGGAGGTGGTAGCTGAAAGTTTGTGGGCGGTTTTAGGTTACCATAAGGGGATGCTTTTAAGGGTTGAGAGGATGAGGATTCTGGAGCGCTAGACTTGGTGGCAACAAGAGAGTTTGAAAAGAATAATGCAAAATCGCGACGTTTGATCATTTGTAAAAGCGCGTCGTTTATTTTCAGATTTTCTTTTAAGCTTAAAATTTATTTTTAAATCTATTAATGTCTAAGCGGGGTTATAAGTGGTCAGATGGATGTAAATGGCAGTGTCTTACTTTAAGATATCACCTTTATTTTTAATAAATGATATACATTTAGATGTAGTTAAAATGCTTAACCACAACAAAAATTGTTACTGCAATAAATTAAAATGGGTATACTACAACATCAAAAAAGAATAAATAATTTGGTTAAACGATGCTATATAAAAGATATATCATCCAAAATAAAATGTAGCTCACAGATGCACGGTTATGGGAAAGAGTAACACAAGTAAATAAGTTAATTAAAATGCATTTATAACTGTATGTAAATTAGTGATTCTCAAAATTTACATTAAAGCATCAACTAGAAAATTCATTAAACTTATGACTAACAGGGAAAATATTTCTCAAATCCAATTTATCGACAACAAGATGTAAATTTATTATCAAAGAGTGTTAAGATTTAATTTACATAAATTAACGGTAGAGACTCACTTTTTATTTCAAATAACAAAAAGGGATAGGAAGATAGTATACGTTAAAAAGATGGAAAAATTTGTGGAAAGAATAAGGCCACATATGCTACAAGTAGCATAGTTTTTTTAACCATTTTAGTTCTTTCGTATGTTCAATCTATATCATCTATTAGTTTCTTTGTATTAATCCATTATTTTTATGATAGATTCCATTTGTAAATTTTGATAATTACTAAATAACTTCAATTTGATTATAGTGGTAATAGCATTGAAGGATCATATGATGAAATGAAATCCCTTATACTCAAAATTCTCTGTCTCTCTATACTTAACCAATTAGGACCTCCTGAATTCCACCTTTTTGCAATTAAGCCCTCGGAATTAATTGAAAAAAGTGGAGATCAGGGGTCCTGATTGGTTGGGTACAGAGGAGAAAGAGGATTTGGGTACAGGTGATTTGCACTTATGATTTGTCAATTGATCCCATTTTCAATGTATTAACGTACTTTAATAAATACTATCAACCATGCATTCAATATGATAAAATTTAATAAATATGTGAGATTCAATGATTCAGGTTCACATCCCCAGGGGGAATTGCGAGGATTTCAAATGTTCACCTCCCTCTCAACACGTGACCTTCGAACTTCTCCCTCCTATACATACACCCTCTACTTCATACTTGCCTCCTCACTTTTCCCTCAAGAAGAAAGAAAACATAACTAAAGGGAAGAAGAATGGATCATCAACCAATCTCCAGTGACTCTAACTTCTACTTGTTCGCACTGCCAACTATCATCTCTGCTCAACTCTTCACCCCCGCCCAACTCTTCATCCTCATCACCGTCTCCCTCATCTCTGTCATCCTCCTCACTTGGGCCCTCTCCTCAGCCGGCTCAGCCTGGCCACACAACCGCACCCGCCTTGGCTCAACTCCCATTCCCGGCGTGCGTGGTCTCCCGCTCCTTGGATCACTCTTTTCCCTCGCCTTCTCCCTACCTCATCGTACCCTAGCTCGCCTCGCCCAAGCAGCCAGAGCCCAACAACTTCTCGCTTTCTCTGTTGGCTCCACCCCGACGGTTGTTTCGACCGATGTATCAATATCGAAGGAAATACTAACTCATCCAAACTTTTCAGACCGACCCGTCAAATACTCTGCCCGTGAACTCATGTTCCACCGAGCCATGGGGTTTGCCCCTGACGGTGCACACTGGCGTCTTCTACGTCGAATAGGATCATCCCACCTATTCGCCCCTAGAAGGATTGCGGGCCACGAGGCATCCCGCCAGGTCGATGCACAACAAATGTTGCATAAGATCGCGACCGAAATGTCACAATCGGGCAGGGTCATGGTCCGACCTCATCTACAAACCGCGGCGTTGAACAACTTGATGGTTAGCATGTTCGGGATCAGGTGCGAAGACATGGCGGATGCCGAATCACTGAAGGAGATGGTGCGGGAAGGCTTCGAGTTGCTTGGCGCATTCAACTGGTGCGATCACTTGCCTTGGCTTTCAGGATTGTTCGATCCAGGGAACGTGAAGAAGAGGTGAGCTGCCCTTGTTCCACGTGTCAAACAGTTTGTGCAGGGAAACATCGACGATCATAGGGCCAGAAGGATGAAAGGTCTTAATGTTCAAGGGGGAAATGCAGATTTCGTAGATGTGCTTTTGAGTTTGGAAGGAGAAGAAAAACTCGGGGATGACGACATGATTGCTGTGTTATGGGTAAAATTGATTAATTATTTTGTATTTTTGTAGTGTTAATTAGTTGGTTCTAATGTCTAAATGTGCATGGTTGATTGATTAAATACGCGCATGCATGCATGCATGCAGGAAATGGTATTTAGAGGAACAGACACAACGGCACTATTGACAGAGTGGACGCTAGCAGAGCTAACTTTAAACCCGGACGTGCAGACCAAATTGTACAACGAAATAACTGCTGTTGTAAGGCCGGGGGCAGAGGTGACTGATGCTGACGTGGCAAGAATGCCATACTTGCAGGCTGTTGTAAAGGAAACACTGAGAGTGCATCCACCGGGACCGCTTTTGTCATGGGCCAGGTTGTCAAACGCAGATGTCAAGCTCAGTAATGGGATGGTGGTGCCAGCTGGCACAACGGCGATGGTGAACATGTGGGGGATCACTCATGACGAGAAGGTGTGGGCCAGGCCGGATGTTTTCGACCCTGAAAGGTTCATAGCTGCTGATGTGGACGTACGTGGCTGTGATTTGAGGTTGGCCCCCTTCGGTGCAGGCAGGAGAGTTTGTCCTGGAAAGAATTTGGGGTTGGTGACAGTCGGGCTGTGGGTAGCAAAATTGGTGAGCAACTTCAAGTGGGAACAGACTGCACAAGGTGTTGATCTCACTGAGTTGCTTAAGCTATCTTGTGAGATGAAGTATCCTCTTGTTGTAAAAGCATGTGTCAGGACCTGAAGTACTGATTAGTTTGCTTTGTTGTGCTTAACTTTATTATCTTCATAATTAATTATGTGATGGATGTTGTCTTGGATAATCAGGTCATTAATTATGTATGCCTCTGAATTATATATTTTATGTTAATGTAATGGATTAATTTGCTCTGGAAATTTATTTGTTGCATGCCCCTTGCCTTTAATTAAGTTATATTCCATCATTATTTTCTGCTGTATGGTTATTTTTGTGTTTTGATCTATTTTGAGCTGGCTCTATATTTCGCATGGGAATATCCAGGATAGCAAATGCTCCCTGTGCCCACCATCATTTAATTTGAAGCTCGCGGGCTCTTTGATTTCTTCTTCTAGCTAGCTAGGTTTCTGTTGCTAGATCCATGTTCGTTACCCAAATCAATGCTATGGCTGATTATTAAAGTCAGTCAAGCAACTAACCTTTGTAAAAATGACCCCAAGCTGCGCCACTTCTTCAAAGCAAACATTTAACCTTTTCTTTTTCCTTCTTAGAAGAGTACCACGGTTGTTTAATCTGGGTGATAATACCACGCGTCCAGTATGAGTGACATTTGTAACCCCTGATTTCTAGTATATTGTAAGCTTTATCTCTAAGTCTTAGTGTCGTAAGTCACTCCTTCTGCAGCAGCAGTGCTTTTCATTAATTTTCTCACTAAAGAAAATCTAAGTTTAAATACATGCCACACTCCCTCTGTCCCTTCTCTCTTTTACAGCAGCTCTTTTCATTCTGCCAAACCTAACTTATTTGGTGTTCTTCTCTACATCCAAATACTTTTATATTTATGGCCACTGAATTTTCAAAGTTTTTAACACCTTTCTTATTTTATTCCAATTCTTTAGTTTGTTAATTTAGTATGCAATTTTGCTCTCCTTTGTGTGTATGCCTTTCGAAATTCCATATGGTGCATGCCACACTTCATGCAAAGCGTGAAACAATATTGGTATCAACCGTGCCTTTTTCAGCATATCTGTTTGCATTAATGGTTTGAAATTATTGTGCGGTGTGTTTTCTTTGTTTGATCTATATTGAAATACAACTGAAAGCATACTAGTGTATTATTATGTTTGACCTTGTACATGGGATTGGACTTCCAGCCCAATTGTCAAATACATTACCATTGCTTATCGCTGATACTTGTAAGCCTGTATATTATAAACACATGGCAATACCATTGAACAAATCATTAATTCCAGCAATATATTTCGATTCTCTCCTCTGTTTCAACACAAATACATTACATATTAAATCTTTACATCTGCCATATTTTAGATGATAGGTTGCTGAAGTGTGTTGGAAATGAATGAGCAAAGAAAGAGGAAACTGGGAAGAAAAAAAGATAGCAACATTTAAAGTCCCACATCATGGAAATATTAGCACAATCTCCCCTAATATATTAGAAGCCAAATGGGCTTATGAAAAATAGAAAGGAGAGGGATTATATGAGGATGTGGGCTTGGCCATGACATAATAATACATTAAAATGTCAAACATAGGGCCTTGGGCCTCGGGGCTCTTGGGGTCTCTTGATTGAATATAGCCGTCGGTTGCCGATTGGGCTAGTGCGCTAAAACGAGAATTTTTTCTCAGGACTTTAAAGGGTATGTTTGTTCAGTCCAAAATTCGAAAAGCTTGTCTATTAGATGAATAAATACAACCATTTTAATTCTTAGTGTATGCACATTAATAACCGGGTGGTTAAAGGGTCGCAACCTTTCCAATTTTGTCAGTTACTGATGCATACGAATAGGCACCTCCTCCTGCCTATATATACACTGCCCAAAACAAGACAGAATTCAGACTTTTCATGTCGCATTATTTCTTCTTCTTCTTCTTCTTCAAAGTTCAGAGTTATCCTCCGATCTAGTTTCTGTGATCTTCTTCAGTTTGTCAGAGCTCCGTTTGTTGGCACTACGCTGCGGAGTTGGTCTATTTTATCCTGGGAAACAAATTGCAACTACATCAACCAGTGCACACGACAACAATATTGTTTCAAGGAAACAGATTATTTTTTGGACTTGGATATTACTGGAAAAGAGTACTATATGTATTCTTTAATCGATTGCACAATCGGTTACGCTCTATATGATTATTTTAAACATAGTTTGACGTGACAATTGTTGCATAATTATTGAGCAACATTGATTGTTGTTACTGTTTACTTTGCAATACAATCATGTATTGACAAAAGATATAACTTTGTTATACAATTGTGTATTGACAAAAGTTCTAACAATTTGTTGTTACTGTTTACGTTGCAAAACAATCTTGTATTGACAAAAGATATAACTTTGTAATACAATCGTGTATTGACAAAAAAATTCTAACAATATTGAAACAATATTTTACTTGTTTGAACGTATGCTATAGACTCAGGTACGTTTTGCTGTTGATTCAGATTAAAATAACCTGAGTTTCATGTTCAGATCTAAAAACATTGTATTTCCAACAAGTGGTATCTGAGCCACTCAAGGTTAATTCTATTGAGAAATCTTTGTTTTTATTCAAGACGTGAATTATTGAAACATTTGAATCTTAAGATATGTTGAATTTGTACTGATATTCTTGAAATTCATTTTTTTTCCCTTTGAATCAGTGGTTGCAAACATCTTCAAGTATCAAATGATTCATTTGTATTCAAACACATCATCGGATAAAGGTCACACATATACATTATCAGACTTTTCTTCTTCTGAAATTTGAAACTTGTGTGAATCAAATATGAAATTCTTATGTTGCTAGCTGACATCTGACTCTTTATATTCAAAATTATTTATGCTTTAAAAGTCTATTAAATAAATCATTTTGGCTTGTAACGCATGACATGTTCAGCATATTCAAATGTTACTGTGGATTGTATGAATTATATTATGAAATTGCTTTTTAGGCTTGCTTTCCAAAGTTTGACTTTTCAATATTGTCATGTAGCTTGCAATTTTTTTTGGGTAATGATAGCATTTGAGGTGCTTAAACATTACAAAATGGAAGTTGAGAATCAACTCAATAAGAAAATGAAAAGAAAAATAAGGAAAGGAAAGAAAATAGAAGTCCTACATTATGAAATATGAGTACCCACTTCTCTATAGGCTTATATAAATAAAGGAGAAAGGGGCTTGTAAACATGTGTGGCTAAGCCAAGACACAATATTATATTGATGTCAAATTAGGCCTAGCTCCTTGGGACTCTTGGAGTCCATGACACAATATTTTATTAAAGGCAAATTGGGGCTCTCAAATGTATGCTTTATGGTTAGTTTCTGGCTTGCCAGATAACTTTGTTGGAGAAGCTATTCTTTCAGGAAAACATATTTTAAATAAAATACCCCAAAAGAAAACTTCTAAGTCTCCTCATGAACTTTGGAAAAATAGACCACCATCCTACAAATACTTAAAAGTGTGGGGGTGTCTTGCCAAAGTAGAGGTACCAAAACCAAATAAGGTCAAAATTGGACCAAAAACAATTGATTGTGTATTCATTGGATATGTACTAGACAGTGTTGTATACCAATTTTTGATACACAAATCTGAAATTGATGATATTCATGAAAATACAATCACTGAGTCGAGAAATGCTAGATTTTTCGAACATATATTCCCCTTGAAACAAAGAGAACAAGGGAGGATGGAGTTCCTTATTCTCTTGAGAATATCGAACAAAATAAAACTCAGCAAAGTAGTGCTGAGCAACAAGTGGAGGAACCAAGAAAAAAAAGGTCAAGTACCTTAAAAAACCTTTGGACCGAACTTCTATACCTTTATGTTAGAAGATGATCCATTGACATACAAATAAGATGTGTCTTCCAGTGATGCCTCTTATTGAAAAGAGGCGATTAACAATAAGATTGAACCATTATGTCCAATCATACAAATAAGTAGTGTTAAAACTGACTTTTGGAAAGGAACTAATGATGTTCTCCATGTTCCAGAAATACGCTAAGCAATCATGGTTTCCATTTAATCTTTGAAGCTGATAAATTTATAGTTTCCAAGAATGGAGTGTATGTTGGAAGAGTATACGCATGTGATGATTTGTTTAAATCAAATGTAACTACTATTGTACCATACACTGATATAAATAAAAGTGAATCTTTTGCTTATATTGTCAAATCTTCTAACATATGGCATTCTAGATTAGAGCATGTAAACTTTCATACATTGCGAAAATTGATTAATCTAGAATTTATACCAAAATGCAATATAAATTCCAACTATAAATGTCAAGTTTGTGCAGAAGCAAAATTGACAAGAACCTCGTTTCATCATGTTGAACGAGAGACCGAACCTCTAGACTTAATACATACTGATGTATGTAATTTGGAAAATGTGTCAAACTAGAGGTGGATAAATGTACTTTATTACATTCATTGACGAATGTACTAAATACTGTCATGTATATTTCCTTAGAAACAAGGATAACTTCAATAAAATGCTTATTGCAATTGCATCCAAACATGACTTAGAAATACATCAAATGGATGTTAAAACTGCACCTTTGAATGGTGAATTAGAGGAAGAAATCTGTATGAAACAACCTTAAGGATTTCTAAGCTCTGATAATGACAATAAAGTTTGCAAACTGGTAAAATCACTTTATGGTCTTAATCAAGCTCCAAAACAGTGGCATGAGAAGTTTGATAAAACTATGTTATGAAATGGATTCACGATAAATGAATCAGACAAATGTGTGTACATAAAACACACACATATTGGATATGTCATTGTTTGTCTCTACGTTGATGACATGTTGCTCCTAGGCCATAACAAGGTCATAATAGCATCTACAAAGGATATGTTATCCTCTAGATTGGATATGAAAGACCTAGAACTGGCTGATGTGATATTGGGTGTAAAAATTCTAAGAATACTACATGGAAATGCATTATCCCAATCACATTACATCACCAAAATACCTGAAAATTTCAAGCAATATGATGTAACTATCGCAAAATCACCCAAAACTGGGTAAAGAACATTGGTGATGGTATCTACCAATTGGAATACTCTCGTATACTAGGAAGTATCATATATGTTATGAACAATACTAAGCCTGATATCGCATATGCTATAAGCGAACTAAGTAGATTTACCAGTAATCCAAGTAAACATCGTTGGAAAGTGATAATCGGAGCTCTAGGATATCTTAAGTATATGCAGAGCTATGGTCTATACCATACAAAATATCCTTCAATAGTGGAAGGAAACAGTGATGCAAATTAGATCACTGGATTACATGATACAAAGTTTACAAGTGGATATGTGTTCACACTAGGAAATGGAGCACTTTTATGGAAATCATCCAAGCAGACTTGTATCACTAATTCTACGATAGAATTGGAGTTAATTGAACTAGATAAGACTGCAAAATAAGAAGAATGGATTTGAATCTTCTTAGAAGACATTCCTAATTAGAGCAAACATATGTCTCCAATATGTATACATTGTGATAGTCAATCAGCTATTGGAAGAGATAATAGTACAATATACAATGGTAAATCTAGGCATATTTCATTGTAGACATATAAGACAACTTCTCTCTAATGGGGTTGTCACAATAGATTACATTCAATCTAAAGATTACTTAGCGGATCCACTTAAAAAGGCTTGCCAAGAGAGAAATTTCAAACTTTATCGAAGGGAATGGGGCTATGGCCTATAGACTAAAGGTTTTTCTAAAATGGGAACCCACCTAGTTGACTGGAGATCCCAAGATCTAGGTTCAAAGGGACAACGAAGTTTAAGAGAAACTTGATGGAACTGTTATACACAAACCATTCCTATGATAAGTCAGTGCGTTATATGTTGAATAAGGATAAGTATTAGTACTTTTAATGATGTATGTAGTTGAGGAATTAGAAAAATTCCCTTTACAGAATCACCTACGTAAGTGCGAAGGTGTCGCTTCAAAGCGAATTATGAGGCCAAATTCTCTAAGCACTTATGAGACCAGGCAGGTGTTCAAGGAAAAAATGAACACATACAGGGAACGAAGGGTTATAAGAAACATTTATCATGTGTTATCTACTTTGGAATTACACATAAGGCTTATAGTTCAAGGACAGTCTATGTCTACTGATTCGCCTGTGATTCAAATAGGTAATCACTAGGAAAGTTCAAGGCAGATGTGCTACTTTAATCGATGCGATAAATGGTTCGTGAAACTAAGATTGACTGCTCATTCATGTGGGGGGATTGTTGGAAATGAATGAGAAAAGAAAGAGGAAATTGGGAAGAAGAAAAGATAGGAACATTTAAAGTCCCACATCATGGAAATAATGGCACAAACTCTCCTAATATATTAGAAGCCAAATAGGGTTATGTAAAATAGAAAGGAGAGGGATGATATGAGGATGTGGGCTTGGCCATGACATAATAATACATTAAAATGTCAAAGATAGGGCCTTGTGCCTTGGGGCTCTTGGGGTCTCTTGATTGAATATGGTCATCAGTCGCCGATTGGGCTAGTCTGCTAAAACGAGAATTTTTTCTCAAGATTTTAAAGGGTATGTCTGTTCAGTCCAGAATTCGAAAAGCATGTCTGTTAGCTGAATAAGTACAACTATTTTAATTCTTAGCGTATGCGCATTAATAACCGGGTGGTTAAAGGGTCGCAACCTTTCCAATTTTGTCGGTTATTGATGCATACGAATAGTCACCTCCTCCTGCCTATATATACACTGCCCAAAACAAGACAGAATTCAGACTTTTCATATTGCATTATTTCTTCTTCTTCTTCAGAGTTCAGAGTAATCCTCCGATATAGTTTCTGTGGTCTTCTTCAGTTGGTCAGAGCTCCATTTTATCCTGGGAAACAAATTGCAACTACGTCATCCAGTGCATACGACGGCAATACTGTTTCAAGGAAACAGATTATTTTCTGAACTTGGACATTATTGGAAAAAGAATACTATATGTATTCTTTAATTGACTGCACAATCAATTACACTTTGTGTGATTACTGTAAACACAGTTTGATGTGACAATTGTTGCATAATTATTGAGCAACATTGATTGTTGTTACCACTTACTTTGCAATACAATCATGTATTGACAAAAGATATAACTTTGTAATACAATCGTGTATTGACAAAAGTTCTAACAATTTGTTGTTACTGTTTACGTTGCAAAACAATCATGTATTGACAAAAGATATAACTTTGTAATACAATCGTGTATTGACAAAAAAATTCTAACAAAATGAAACCACGTCCGCTTCGCTATGAGTCGCTATGCGCGAAACTTTGTATGCTACACCAAGGTTGAAGTTTAGTCAGAGATGCGTAGCGTAACACCATAATACTTGCTTAAAGGAAGTAACTTTAATTGATACATATTTTATAACATTTTTATATGAATTATTGTGGGTTATATGTAATCGATGTCTGCTATTAAACATACATTGGCAAGCTTTCATTTAGTGATATTTTTTATTTTCAATCTTTTTCTCTATGAAAATGTGAAACTATTAATAATGAATGTATAGTTGGTGCTAACTAGAGAAGTTTTAGCGATTATTGTATATTTTTTCCCATGGAATAACCCTCTTCAATACGGTTGCAAAAGCAAGAATGGAATTTGTTTCTTGTGATAGCCTTTATTTTTGTACCCTGATTGTACAAATAAGTCGTAGTGTGTGTAGTTAAATTTTTTTGTGATTATTGTAAATAATGGCTAAGCTAAAAAGTTCTCTGTATATGAGGTTAAAATATTTATCCAGATGAATGGTAGTAAAGACATGAGAATTGATGATAACGTAGTTTTTGTGTGAAATCAAGGTAAAGGTGGAGACCAAAAGTTTGGGCATTTAGCAATGTGAAGTATAAGGGAAAATGAAGTCTGAAACATGCATCAAATCTCCTTGTCATTAAGTACCAAATTGTAACAATGGAAATGTAAAAGGTTAGGAGGAAAACAAAGAACATGCAAGCATTAAGAAAATACCATTTAAAAATTAGCATTTAAAAAAATCAGCATTTGGAGATAGGGAACATGCTTACAGGGAAGTGAAGGTAGTTGTTGTTGCTAAGTAAGCATTGAATGGTAAGAAAATTTAGTTAATGATTTTGATGACAAGGATGTACCTGACATTCTATTAGTTGAAAATTCAAACCAAAGACCTCACCTGTTTCAACGCTGGTTGAATCACATACTTAAGCTACTTGAATTCAGATTGAACTACACTCACATCCAAGTGACAAGGTGGAGAGTTCATAGCTGGCTCCTTAGTGCTTTCATGGTTTTGAAATAATGAAGAAGAAGGATGTAGAAATAATCAGTATAAGAATTTTTTGGAATAATTGAAAACGAAGGCAGAAAAAATGAATATCGTTTCATATGCCAGAGTTGCAAGATGGAGGAAATTGTTTGTTATACTGTGATCTATGTTGCAGGTTGTTATATAGTGGATAAATGGACCTATAGTCTCTTCGACCACTGTACTTAAATATAGTTGTATTCAAATTTTGAACATGTAGGCACATATACTCTAACTATAATTTTATGTACAACTATGTTACTTTTAATCTTGAAACCAATCACATTTAGGCATGTATGCTCTAACCCTATTTTTAGTTAGCTAATCGAATATCAATCACAATGGTTTATTGAACTAATTTATTTCCTGATAAGTTTACATTTTAGAACTATATAATAATAGAGACGAGAGGCATATTTCCTAAAAACATCTACAACATACGATGTAAGTTATATTCTACTCGAAAAAGGTAGCAGATCCTAGAATCTACCCCTCTTCCATCAATCCAACAAGGCATGTTTCTTCCGCAATATGATGTGTTATGTAATGACAATCGGAACAAAGCGCCCTTACTCCTACAATCTCTGATGTTACGTGTCTACCAATTCATATTTATTCCTCTTAACAAGATGTGAGGCAATCATAACAATCTCACTGTTATGTAACGACGGTCAGAACAAAGCCCCCCCCTTCCTCCCACGTAGGGTGCATGCATATGAGTTGGCACACACATCCTTATAACATAAAGAATCCCTGATGTTACGTGCTTAATGTTAACCGGACTTTTGGTATGTTCCCAAAAAATGCACCAAACATGATCGACTCAACATACGTGTGACGTTGAAAGTCTGAAGTGTTGCCAAATAGCCAAGGATACAAGGTTAGAAAAGTCGTACAAGGTTAGAAGAAGTCGTACGATTATTTTTTTGTTTTGATCATTATTAAAGTCAGCCAAGCAACTAACCATTGTAAAAACGAGTCCAAGCTACGCCTCTTCTTCAAAGATAACGTTTTACCTTTTCTTTTTCTTTCTTAGAAGAGTACCACGGTTGTTTAATCTGGTTGATAATACCACGCGTCTAGTATGAGTGACATTTGTGATCCTTGATTTCTAGTGTATTGTAAGCTTTATCTCTAAGTCTTAGTGTAGTAAGTCACTCCTTGTAACAACTTGGCTTCCCCCACCCTTTGATTTTACGTCTAAATTGATGGCTAAAATTCAATAACGATGAAAGAAATGACAGTACACATAGCCTTCTGTTTTATCTACACTTTCAGAACTCCATAACGAAAGGAGTAAAGTATAATTGAACACTTAGAAATAAAAATTTAATATCATGTATAATTCTAAACCAAAACTTCAGAGAATCGAAATACATATGGTTTTAAATGAAATAAATATTGAATTGTGAAATAACCCTAATGAGTGAGAAAAATTCCGAATCAATGACACGATCATATAGTAGAACAATATTGAAGGCTAATCTTGGCCTTGTCATGTTGGGGTTTCACACTTAACTAATTAGCTCTTCTTAGTAACATGTTGATTCTAATCATTCAACAATATTATTATTGCCTGTTGAACTTACTGAATAACAGTTCCTACGTAACAACTAATATTCCTAAGTATGCAACATCGTACATCTTGTAAAAATAGTTCCTTATCATGCATACTCATCTAATCATAATTCCTTCATATGCTGACGCAGCATCAAAGTCAGCCTCTCGTGTATTTCCTGATCATGCTCCCCCTAGATCTTTCCTACCACTACCGATGACTTCCATCTTGCTCAATCTCTTTTCAACGCAAGCGTGTGTGGAACTATCGGCCTCCTTCCTTGCACGTTACTGACAGTGCCTTTAATCGGTTGCCTTCGTCTCCTTGGCCGTTGTAGAAATTTTCTAATTTGCAACTTGATGCAATTGGTTCTAGGCAATGTAATACTGCTATGAACAACTGAAATGGTTCCTTGTCTGTTTGGTTTAACAACTTCATCTCTGCTCTCCCAATCCGTAATGCATTTGCTGGGCAATTCCAGTCACGTTGGTCGGCTACCTCTTTGTTCTCTGATGCAGGTTCGCCTCTGACATTGGCTGCCAATGTTCTGCACTCTATTGCACATGCTGTTAGATCAATAGCAAACTCCCAGCATGATCCACATTAAATAAGGCCCCACACTTCTCCTACGAAAGCGGACCTCCAGCCTCATGCTAGCTTGCTGCCTAGTTCGGGCCTTCATCTAAACGTGGTCGGGGACAACCACGAAAACATATTAAGGTCAAAAGCCCGGTTCTACATGATTCTTGTGCTGATTGCTCTATAACAGGAGTGGATGTGGCTTTTGATCTAGAATCATATGATCTAATGACAGATGGACTTGCTTTTGATGTTGACCGAGTTTATGTCCAAGGGCCGCTTTGCGTAACCAACTCTTATGACTCTCAAAGCTGCGAAAGTGTCAGTGTGCGATATGTGCCCTATGCCTCTATTTGATTGCAATTTGTCCCCTGATCAGGTACATGCTAACTTGTATATTTCTAATCCCTTAGGGTTTAATCACGCCACTGATGCATCTCACATTTTCAATAATTCATGCTCCCATCACTCAACTACGATCATTCAAACCCTCTCAAATTTATCATCTACTACCTTGACTTTCTCACTGAGTCTTGATTCTGTTCTTGGTTCACCCCCGATGTCGAAGTCTCCCTCTATCTTGCTTACTATCGATCAACCTTTGTCCCGATCGCCTCTGGAAATAGGAAGATCAGCCTCGTGAACCCAAGATGCATTCGTCTATTGCTAAATTATCCACGGTTTCTTCTAACATAAATTCCCAATGGTTAACATTTTATTTTGGAATATTAGAGGTAATGGAAATGATCCCACATTTAATAGAATTAAGCTCATTATCAAAATTCATAACAATGTGGTTCTTTCCATTCAAGTACCGATGGTGGAATCTCACACTTTACTACTTTGGTTCGGAAATTAGCTCCATCGGGATATCCAACTGCAAAAGGCAAAATTTGGGTTCTCTGGAAATTTTACTGAACCGTAAATATTGTTCATGACTCTAAACAACTGCTGGGCTTCTCTACCTATATCTTTCCTCACTCCGACCTTTATCTCTTTTGTTATGTCTACGTCAAATGCTTCGGATCGGACAGACTTAGTCTATGAAACGGTATTAGCTTTCTTGCTGACTTGTGCTTCCACTCATATGTTGTGAAATTTTTGTTAATTTGAGCGGAAGCGTATTTGATCATGATCTAGTATTGTCTATTTAGATATCAATGAATCTCAACACAAAAGAACAGAAATCAATTATGTAACCTCACATAAACAATGGCAGAAATAAGAGACACAGAAGATTTAACGTGGTTCAAATGTGAATATCGTACGTCCATGGAGACCTAACAACTTCTTTTATTCTTTCTTCACAAGAGGGAGTACAATAAGAGAAGAATACAGAACACTCAATATATATTTCTCACCCTATAATTTATATAGAAATAGGGATCTTATTAAGGATATGAAGAAGAAAGAACTATTGTCTCGTTCATTGAAGGATGAGCAAATGCCTCCCTATTTATAAGAGAAAGGATGAAGGCTTGCCTGAAGATAAGCGTGAGAAGTTTCCGGATTTCCATGATTTTGTGTCAATGCAAATCTTGCATATTTGTGATAGTTGCCCCATACACATATATTTGATTAATTGATCCAATCAAATAATATAACTTCTCATTCCATCCAAATTTGTTGCCACTTATAACAAGATTTGATTGATTAATCAAATCAAATATCTCTCCCGTATCTTTCCAATTTATTTTCCATAATTAATTGATTACAAGAATCAATTAAAATCTTCTCCATAATTGGCAAAGATTTAAATTGTCCAATTTTAACACTCCACCTTGATTTAAAAATACTCATCAATCAACAGAATTAGTTGTTGGATCAGCGCTCAATGGCGCTCAAGTAGCAGGAAGCAAACTGATCAAGTTTGAGCAATGCTCAAACTTGTCGTTTGGAAGTGGCTTTGTCATCATGTCTTAAGGATTATCCAAAGTACTCACCTTAACCAATTTGATCTTGTTTCATTCTTCTTCAAGCATAAGAAAGAAACCTCTAACATCAATGTGCTTCGTCCATGAACTATAAGCTTGATTTTTTATTAGATTAATCACATTCAGACTATCTAAAAATAGCTCTACTCTCTACTGCGCCATTGAAAGATCATCCAACAACTGAAGTAAGTATAATTCTTCTTTTATTGCTTCCACCATCGATATCAAATCTGCTTCGGTAGTCGACAAAGCTACGATAGATTGCAACTTTGATCTCCATGAAATCGAGCTTATGCCAAGTGTAAAAATATAGTCAGACACCGACTTCCTAGCATCTCTATCCCATACATAATCAGAATCATAATATCCTCTAAGAAAGATGTCACCATCTACTCCATCATATGACAAGCCCACCGAAGAAATGCCTAGAATATATCTAAGAATCCACTTCACTGATTGCCAATGTTCTTTGCCTAGGTTAGACATATATCGACTCACAACACCCACTACATGGGCCAAATCCGGTCTTGTGCACACCTTCGCATATATAAGACTATTCACGACACTATATTATCCATATGCCTCTTATCTTCTTTCGATGTGGGAGATTGGTCTTTCAATAACTTAAAATGAGAGCCTAATAGAGTGCCAACCGGTTTGGCTTTCTCCATTTCAAATCGAGCGAGGACTTTCTCGATGTATTGTGCCTGAAAAAGCTTTAACCCTCTCCGCTTCCTATCCCTGCTTATCTCCGTACCCAATATTTTTTTTCCATTACCAAATTCTTCATGTCAAACTCTCTACTATGCACCGCTTTCAACTCCTTAATTCTGACTATACTCCGAGATGCAATCAACATTTCATCAACATATAACAACAAATAAATCATATCATCATCACATCTCCTAAAGTAAACACACTGGACCTTGAAACTTCTGGAGTATCCCTGTGAAAGCATAAACTTATCAAACTTCTTATACCATATCCTGGGAGATTGCTTCAATCCATATAGAGATTTGTTGAGTTTGCAAACATAATATGGTCTTCTACTATCTATCAACCCTTTCGGTTGCTTAGATAAATTGCTCATCCAGATAACCATGCAAGAATGCAGTTTTGACATCTAGTTGCTCTAATTCCATATCATAATGAGTAAATAATGCCAAGAGAATACAAATAGAAGTATGCCTAACAACTGGAGCAAAGATGTCATGATACTCTACCCTCTTCTTTTGAACACACCCCTTTGCTACTAGTCTTGCTTTATATATGAGATTTCCATTGACGCCATCTTTCACTCTATAGACTCACTTACATCCAATATATCTTTTGTCAGTAGGAAGTGGCACCAAATACCAAGTGTGATTTTTCTACAAAGATTCGATCTCCTCTTCCATAACAACTAACCAACTGGAACTGTTAACTGATGCAATAGCATCTCTATAATCTCTGGGCTCATCATGACCGTGTTTAATGCATATGTTGGCACATCATCAAAGTCAATGTCTTTGATGCTCAAATCAACAAACTCATCAAGCCATCTTGGCTTTCTTCTTTCTCTAATAGTCCTAGTCTCTGTATGAGCTCCACCTTGAGTCTGACTTTTTGTGTCAACATCTGTACTATCCTCATCAACCACGGTGTCATCGGAAACACCATTTAAATGTCAATGAAAAGAATCAATAGATGACTTTCTTCGTGTCTGGTATTCCTCACATGTCCTTTCATTGTCATCCGATGAGGAAGGCTCCACCTTCAACATGGCCTTCTCATCAAAAGTAACATGCCTGCTTATAATAAGTTTCTTGCTAATAGGACACCACAACCTATATCCTTTCACTCCTCTTTTATAACCTAGAAAGATACACTTGCGAGCTCTAGGTTCCAGCTTTCCTCGACTCTCATGCCTATGGAAGTAGAAGGTGTGAGGTTGATGAGGAAAGCCGCCATAGATAATGCTTCAGCCCAAAATTCCTTTTTCAACTTAGCAGTCAATCTGAGGCATCTAGTTCTCTCCAATAATGTCTGGTTCATCCTTTCTGCAACTCCATTGGACCGGGGGTCGCATGGTGTAGAGTAGTGCCTCTTAGTGACTTCGGACTAACAATAATCGATGAATTCCTGTGATACGAATTCACCGCCATTATATGAACGGAGAACTTTCAACTTCTTCCCTTACTGCTTCTCCACTATGGATTTCCATTTACGAAATATTGCAAAGGTTTCACTTTTAGACTTTAGAAAGTATACCCAAACTTTACAAGAGAAATCGTCTATAAGTGAAATGAAATACCTGGCTCCACCCAAGGATGGGCAAGGGGACGGTCCCCAAACATCTGTGTGAACATAATCCAAAACAGCTTTTGCTTTATGCTCAACAACACCAACAGAAGTCTTCGTCTACTTTCCAAGAACACACTCTTTACAAAAACCAAGCTTTGAATGTCGAACTCTGTCAATCACTCTTCACTTTTTTATCTCATCCATGTTGCGCTTGTCAATGTGTCCCATCCGCAAGTGCCATAATCTGGAAGAATCTGAATCAACTAAAGTAACTGAAGTTGAATCACCAACTGCAGTAGTGCCCTGTAGTAAATAGAGATTTTCTGCCCTCGCTCCTTTCATAACAAACATGGAACCCATAGATATTTTCATCTTCTCTTCTTCAACTACAATCTTTAGTCTAGGTCTACTCAACACTCCAACAGAAATCAAGCTCATCCTTAAATCAGGTACATGCCTGACATTAGTAATGGTTCGAATTAAACCGTCAAACATCCCGATCTTTACACTACCAACAACAACCATATAGCAAGAAGCATCATTTCCCATCAAAACTTCTCCTCTGTCAATCTCACAGTAAATGAAGAGTTCCTATCAGGTGCCATATGATAGGATGCGCTAAAATCAATCAACTATAGAGTGCTCTTCTTAGAAGAGCCAGAAGCTGTAAACACGTCAGTGTCACTCTTTGTATTTTATTTCTCTGCTATAGAGGCTGAAGATTGCTTTGGGTTTTTCTTCTTCCTTCAAGCTTGGGACATTGTGCAGTAAAGTGTCCGGGATTCTTACAATAATGGCAAGTCAATTTCTTAGGACCCCTAAACTGAGACCTCGAAGAATTCTATCCTTCACCTTTCTTTGACTTGCTTTGACATCTACCTCTCTGAACAGATAAGCCATCGGTATCACTATCGAAGCTAGTGCTCTCCAATGTACCTCTTAACACTTCATTAGGAAGACCAGCCTTTACAATAGAAAGACTAACTTTACTACGGCCACAAATCATGGAATTTATAAAAGTCGTATACTCCTTAGGCAAGGAACGTAGGAGGATCACAGCTTGAGCCTCATCAATAATATCAACATTTGTTGCCTTCAGGTCATGACTAAAGTGGTCAAAGCATCTATATGCTCCATAAGATTGGCTCCAGGCTTCATCTTGAACGAATAAAGTTGTTGTGGTAGAATAATCCAATTAGTGAGAGACTTGTCTTGATACACATCTGATAATGCATCCCATAGTACCTTCGATGTCTTCTTCTGGAAAAAGTTCTCTAAGAACTTCATCTGAAAGAATCAACTGAATTGTTGTGAGAGATTCATCTTCCATCTCTTCTAACTCGGCTGCATCAATATCTTTCAATTTCTCAAGCGCAGAAACAACTTTATAAGTCTTCTCCTTCTTCAATACAATCTCCATCTTCATCTTCCAAGTAGCAAAATCTCCCTTTCCATCAAAACAAGTTATTCCATAATTGACAATAGATCTACCAATAGACTTACTAGAAGTAGCCATTGATATCTAAATAAGAACAATAACACTAGCTCCGATACCAAACTATTGTGAATTTTTTGTTAATTTGAGCGGAAGCGTGTTTGATCAGGATCTAGTATTGTCTATTTAGATAAAAATGAATCTCAGCACAAAATAACAGTATTTAATTATTCAGCTCACAAAAACAATAGCAGAAATACGAGACACAGAAGATTTAAAGTGGTTCAGATATGAATATCCTATGTCCACGGCCAACAACTTCTTTTATTCTTTCTTTAGAAGAGGGAGTATAATAAGAGAAGAATACAAAACACTCAATATATATTTCTCACTCTATAATTTATACAGAAATAGGGATCTTATTGAGGATATGAAGAAGAGAGCACTATTGTCTTGTTCATTAAAGGATGAGAAAATGCCTCCCTATTTATAAGAGTAAGGATGAAGGCTTGCCTGAAAATAAGCATGAGAAGTTTCCGAATTTCATTGATTTCATGTCAATGCAAATCTTGCATATTTTTGATAGTTTCCCCATACACATATACTTGATTGATTGCTCCAACCAAATAATATAACTTCTCATTACATCCAAATTTGTTTCCATATATACCCAGATTTGATTGATTATTCAAATAAAATATCTCTCCAAAATCTTTCCAATTTATTGCCTATAATTAATTGATTACAAGAATAAATTAAAATCTTCTCCATAATTGGCATAGATTTAAATCGTCCAATTTTAACATCATAGCTCAATGGTGGGGACTTTAACATCATAGTGAACCATGATGAAAGGATCGATGGGACTCCCATGAACATTCAAGCTATTGACAACTTCACATCCTCTATTGCCTTAGCGAGCCTATCAGAAATTGCTTTCTGTGGTTCCTTCTACACTTGGTGTAATAATCAAAATGGAAATGCCTGTATTTCTGCTAGACTTGACCGTGTTCTCGACAACCAATGATGGTTCGCAAACCCCTTCACGTTGGTGGTTAATCATTTACACTGCTCTAATTCTAACTATGTTATTATGCTTGTTCACTTAAAATCGAGGTCTTACACCTCCCTGAAACAAATTCTTTTTCAAAACACGTGGACCACTCACCACTTGTTCCACGATGTCATTCAAAAGGCTTGGTCTTCCCCGGTTGTCGGGACCCCGCTCTAAGCCTTCTCAGCTAAGTTGAACAATGTTGAAATGCAAGTCCGTGCCTGGATTAAATCTACCATTTCTAATATCTACAACTAGGTCATGGGGTCTAACAAAAATGTATCTACCATGGAAGCTATTAATCATGAGGATCCGTCCTCGCTCAATAGAGATGTTTAGCTTCAAGCCAAAAAAAAAAAATCAATCATGCCCTCAACATCAAGGAGCTCTTTTGGAAATAGAAATCTAGTCCAAAATGGATCTTATATGTAGACTCCAATTCAAAAAAAAAAAAAAAACGTACCTTGGTCAAAAAATTTAAAATAAGCTCAATATTTGTAAAATCCGAAAACCGGATGATTGGTGGGCCGATGACGGTCAGGATATCGATAACATGATTGCGTACTTTTCAAGGATCTCACCGACTCCGCTTTTGCCGATGTCTACTCCAATGATCTCCTGTCCCACATACCCCACTTATTCAACATCAACATAATGTCATCAATGCTAAACACCTTCTCATGATGAAATCAAGGCCACTGTATCTTCTATAACACCCCAAATTTTCTATTAACATTAAATTAATGAATTAAAGTATAATTAATTCTTAATGAAAGAATTAAGGGAAATGAGTTACGTCGTTACGTTCATCTCGGAATTCTGGTTGAGATAGAATCCGAGTTTGCGTAAAACAGATATCGGATGAAGGAGATATGGACGAACGAAGTCAGGCGGGAAAGTTAGAAAAAAAATATTGCACTGGCACACTTGGGAAGTGTGCCAGTACAAATTTGCACTGGCGCACCTGCTAAGTGCGCTCAGGCCGAGCAGCAGGCCTGCACAGCTTTCTGGTTTGACCCTGGCTGGCCTGGTCAGGTTTCTGGTCGATTTTTGGGGCTTGGCTGTGTCACTAGGGCTTACATGTCGCTTTCTGATTGGCTTCTCTTGAGATGGATGGTCTGGATTCACTCTAGCTTCATCGATGACTTTAATCAGTTTGAAATTCTATAAATACAACTTAAGTCTAAACCTAAATTCACACAAATAATATATTACTAGAGCCGTCATGCTGCTGGGAAGAAACTAGGAGTGGCCGTCAGTTAGAAAGCTTAGAGACAAGCCAATACTAAAGTAAAACACGAATCAAAACAACGTTAGTCTACCCAAAGGAAAGCATTTCAAATTCAGAACTAAGAATCCAGAATTCAAGTTCGTCGTTTGTTGTAAGTATAGTGATTTTTCCGATGAGAATAAAACTAAGACTTGATTCGATGTAAAATTGGAAGTGGAATTGTGCTATTATGTAACGACGATGTTAATTCATATCTATGTATTGAAATGATTGTGTTGTGAATGGAATTGGGATGTTTGTGGTATAATTAAGTTGATGTTGATCCTATTGTACTTTTAGAATGAAAACAACATCACATGCAAGTTGTATAGTTCATGTTTATGTGATTATATAGGTTTTTTGTGATTAGAACCTCATGTATATACTTTATGCTAGAACCTTTATGCCTAAATGTTTATGTTCATATACATGCTCCTATGTTTATACAAAAGTTGCAAGTTCCTAATTGGATCCATGTCAAGATCCACTTTAGTACATGTTTCATGTTGTAATTAGATATATGATTGGATCTAGTTCACACCCTTGTCGTAAAGTTATACATACTTATGAAAATGTCATATTCTTGTCATATGCTAGTGATGTTCGATGTTATGCCTAGATCCAAAACATGTTTAGGCTTTTGTTGTCTAAATCATATGCTAATTTATGTGACACCTATTTGGTTAGACCCCTATTTCAATGCAAGTTCACATATATGTAAGTTGATTTAGGCTATGTTGCAAATTCACATATATGTATGTTGACTATTTTGCAAGTTCACACCTATGACATTCATGTTGACTATTTTGCAAGATCACATCTATGATGTTCATATTGACTATGCCAAAAATGCCAAGTTTACACCTATGTCATGTTTATGTTAATGAACTTCTTTATGCCAATTTTTCGTACACTAAATTAGGCTAAGTTTTTAGCCTAATATTATATGTTGAAAATCATGCGAACGTAAAATTAGGCTAAGATTGTTAGCCTAATATTTAGATGGGGCAACATTGGGAAAATTTAAAAATATATGAAATTGGCATGTTTGCCACATGCCAAAATTGGTGGCATTTAAACGGTATAAATTCTTATACCAAAAATGTTAAACTTGGAATGTGGGCCATAACATTTAATTGTTGACAAATTTACATATAACAAGTACTAAAGACAAATATATAAATTTAGAAAATACGAATATACTTAACACGAGGTTGGATTGAGTTGTGATGTAAACCTGCCCGGACCCGCCCGGCTGTTCAGTAGTCACAACAATACCTATCCAATGTGGGTGGTTAAGCATGGAGCCCAATAAGGACCCGAGGTTAGAGTGAGTTACGGTGTAAATCTTCCCGGAACCGACCGGCACATCCAGTAACCGTAACAATACCTGTCTAATGTGAGTGGTCAGTGCTTTAAAAAGCTAAGGACAGACAGTCAGGATGGTAGCGTTAAGTTAACTAAAACACTTAACCAATTCAACATGTTAATTAAACTGATGGGTGGGGTTAGGTAAATAAAGACACTTAACCACTTAACATGTTTGACAAGAAAACCCTAGTAACGGGGACCCATTTCAGCAGTAACCCAATTAGGTATCATGGTACCCTAAAACTAGGCAGGGTGGGGCATGATTACTGGGCTGATTGTAAGTGGTCAAAGCGATAACGGTGGGTGCAACAGTGTGGATTCTAACGGAGTGCGGGCGTGTACACACTTCGGAGCAGACAAACAGGGCACTGGGAGCACCAGTAGTATAACCTATGCATTCTAGAATTGTGTCGGGCCGCCACCATGGGACTTGATACACCCCATGGAGGACCAGCATAGGTATCTACAATCTTTGGGGGCCGTAAGACACGGATGATTATGCGAGTAGGAGCCGGTCTTTATAAAAAGGGGATCACTTCACCTCCTGCATGGGGTGCTAGTTAAGACAGTACAAATAGGTGCAGAGTTATAGTGTGGGTTGCGATAATATATTCGTTTCAAAACTACTTTATCTTAGTTTATTATACTTTCCAGTTTATACCAATCATCCCCTTATTCTCATACTAAAGAGTCACTAGACTTACCAGGCTTTATGTTTGACCCTGTTTTCTTTCGTCTTCTTTTCTCCCGTTCCCCCCCTCCAGGTCCACAGGGAGGAAACAACCCAGCTTAGTAAGACTCTTTGCAAGCTTCAAGATAGTAGATGTACGATTTGGACTATCTTTCCTTGGCTATGGCTGTTGGACACAATCATGCGGATTTATGCAGTTTTAATTATGTTTTATGCTTCTTTATTTAATAACCAAGACAGAAATGATGATGTAATATTTTGGAAGTTATTATGTGACAGTTATGGAAATGTTTTGTATGACCACGCATTTATGAAATAAAAAGTCTGTTGTTTTCCGCTGCTTATATATATGTGTTTATATCTGTCTTGTGTTTTATCTGTGACTTTTGCTTACAAACCTCCACCAAAGTTAAGGCATTCCCTTTGTGAGTGACCTTAATGGATGGTGGGGTGTTTCTCTTGGTATCAGAGCATAGATTTACCATACTAGATAAAAGTTTTTGAAAATATTTTCAAAAAGAAGTTTAAAGAGGCATTCTTTTTCAAGAAAAAGTGTTGTTTTTAAAAGGCATAATTCCCCAGAGCCATATGCACTATCCCTCTATCCCTTTATCTTGAATACTTTCCTTTTTTGTTCGAGCATGTCTGGAGATCTTAACCTTCCTGAAGGAGTACCGATCCCTGGCTGGCTCCGAAGATACCTAGAGGCTAGGGACAATGGTGCGGGCCCAACAGACATTCCTCCTCCCACAGTGGCAGCGGTTCCTCCTCCTCCTCCTTGTGGGAACACTTTCGCTAAGACATGTAGAGACTTCAAGGCTACGGGAGGAAAGGACTTTTATGGAACTGAACCATTTATCGTAGCAAGGAACTGGCTGAAGGAGACTGAAGATTTATTCGTTATCTTCGAAGTTGATGACAGGCAAAAGATACAACTAGCAGTGTGTTTGCTCAAAGATGAAGCTTCCTATTGGTGGGAAGTTACCCATGCTGAGAGGCCAGTGGAAACTTGGGAAGATTTCAGGATGAGGTTTGAGATGAAATTCCTCTCCCACGCTAAAAGAAGCCTGCAAATGGAGAAGTTCCTAATTCTTAAACAAAGAAGTATAATGATCAAGGAATATGTCAATCAGTTTAATCAGCTGGCCAGATTTGGGCTGGATTTAGTAAACACCCAACACAAGAAGGCTCTTCGCTTCGTCAAAGGTCTGAATGAGCCTCTACACAGCCTTGCTATGACCCATGTACCCATGGGAGCGACCTATGAAAGCTTGGTGGACATGGCGCTGCTACACGAGGAAGATAAAGGCAAGAAAGAGGAAAAGGCGGAAGTGCCTCAAGAAAAGAAGAAGGGTTTACAGGCTAAGAAAACAGACTTCAAGAAAGGCGGGAAGAACAACAAATCCCGTGAAAAGAGAAAGTGCAATTTCTGTGGCATTGTGGGACATATAGCAAAAGACTGCAGAAAGAAGAAGGAAAAGATGAATGGTGGTTGCTTCAGTTGTGGCGAGACCGGACACTTGGTAAAGGACTGCCCAAAGAAGCGGGGACAGGGACAGAGGACTGGATCCACCTCAGGAGGATAGGTTCACGCGCTGGTGGCACCTCCACAGGAACGAGGTAGAAATATTTCTGTAGAAAGCTTAGTTTATCTCTATGATCATCCAGTCCGCACTCTCTTTGATTCTGGTGCATCACACTCCTTTATTTCATCTGCTTTAGTAGAATCTCTACACCTAGACACTAGTATGATAGAAGATCCCTTGATTGTTTCAAATCCAATTGGGGGCTCGGCTTATTTGTCGATGGTTTGCTTGGATTTGAAAATCTCTATTCTAAGTGTTGAATTTAGATGTAGTGCCTTTGTTTTGGGCTTCTCAAGATATGGACTGATCTTAGGCATAGACTGGTTATCCAGTAATGGTGCCATTCTTGATTGTGAGAAAAGAGTGGTTAGACTCTTGACTCGGCTCAGTAACACTCCAGAAATTTCTTGTAATCCCTTGAATGTTGTTATGCTTAGTTATCTAGAGTCGCTTGACACTTCTGTTGAGAATTTGTAGTCGGTTAGAGTGGTCCGGGAATATCCTGATGTCTTTGAAGAGGTGAAAGGCTTACCTCCGAAGCAGGAAATAGACTTCTGCATATATCTTGTTGATAATGCAAAGCCCGTAGCTCTGCCTGTTAGACACATGGCTCCAAAGGAGAGAAAGGAGCTCAGTAAGCAAGTTAAGGAGCTTCTCGAGAAGGGGTTTATAAGGCGGATTATCTCGGAATGGGGTGCTTCAGTGGTGTTCGCCACCAAAGCAGATGGTTCACTACGTCTTTGTGTGGACTATAGGGAGCTAAACAAGCTAACTAAAAAGAATAGACACCAAATTCCAAGAATAGACGATTTGTTTGATCAACTTGTAGGTGCGTCGGTCTTCTCCCATCTTGATCTAGCTACTGGGTTCCATCAGCTAAAGGTAGCTGAAGATAGCATTGATAAAACGGCGTTCAGAACCCCAGACGGTTTCTATGAGTGGCTTGTCATGCCTTTCGGCTTGACAAACGCACCCGCTTTTTTGTAGACCTAATGAGCAGGGTATTCAGAGAATTCCTCAATAAATTCGTGGTGGTCTTCGTAGATGATATTTTGATCTTCTCAAAGAATGAGGAAGAACATGCTCAGCATCTGAAAGAGATTATGGAAACTCTTCGAGTTCATCAACTAAAAGCCAAATTCTCCAAGTGCCACTTTTGGAGAGAAGAAGTAAGATTTCTTGGGCATATAGTGTCCAAAGAGGGGTTAGCTATGGACCTCGCGAAAGTGGCGGCAGTGCAGGATTGGAAGACACCAAGAAATGCAACTGAAGTCCGAAGCTTTCTCGGGCTAGCAGGTTTTTACCGAAAGTTCATTAGGGATTTCGCAAAAATCTCAGCTCCACTCACAAGGATAACAAAGAATAATCTGGCGTTCGATTGGGATTTAGATTGCGAGTTTGCTTTCCAACAATTAAAAAGGGCTCTCACAACAGCCCCAGTTCTGACTTTGCCAGATGGAAGCAAGATGTTCACCGTATACACGGATGCTTGTGGTACGGGACTAGGAGCTGTTTTGATGCAAGAAGGGAGGGTAGTAGCTTATGGTGGAAGACAATTGAAAGTTCATGAAAAGAACTACCCAACCCACGATCTTGAGTTAGCCGCCATTGTCTTTGCGCTGAAGTCCTGGCGCCATTATCTCCTAGGTGAGAAGTTCGAATTATATACTGACCATAAATCATTGAAGTATCTTTTCTCGCAGAAAGATCTTAACTTAAGGCAGCAAAGATGGATGGAGTTCCTTGCCTCATATGACTTTGAGATCTCCTATACTCCTGGCAAGGGCAACGTAGTAGCAGACGCGTTGAGCAGAAAGAAACTGACCCTAAGCCCTCTCTTTGTAGAAAGGCAAAGCTTGGAGTATATAGCCAGTTTTGACTTTAGGCCCTCCTCTGATTTTGTACCTGGATTATTGGCATCACTAGAAGTTCGGCCCACTCTTTTAGACTCAATAGGGGCCGCACAATGTGAGGACCCTCGGCTTGTGGATGTGATTGATAAACTAATTAGGGGCGAAACTTCCAGTCACCTCAATAGGTACTCCAACGATGATAAGGGTTGGCTGAGGCGAGATGGAAGGCTATGCATCCTGCAAGCAAGGGATTTAATAAAGATGGTTCTCGAGGAAGCACATCATTCCAAGATGACAATACACCCAGGTGGGGACAAGATGTACAAGGACGTAAAGAGAGTTTTCTATTGGAGCGGCATGAAGAAGGACGTGGCAGATTTTGTTTCTAAGTGCGTGACATGCCAATAGGTCAAGGCAGAACAAAAGAAACCTGGAGGACTGCTTCATCCTCTAGAAGTCCCGCAATGGAAGTGGGATAACATTTCAATGGACTTCATTGATTGGTTGCCTAGGTCAAGAAGGGGCAATACTAGCATTTGGGTAATAGTGGACAGGCTCACTAAAAGCGCCCACTTTTTACCTATCAAGAGTAGAAGGACTGCCTCATCTCTATCTCCTCTTTATCTCAAGGAAATAGTTCGACTCCATGGAATACCCTCCAGCATAGTGAGTGACAGAGATCCCATCTTTATGAGCGAATTTTGGCGGAGTCTGCAAGAAGCTGTAGGCACACAATTATGCTTGAGCAAGGCCTATCACCCCCAAACTAATGGTCATACAGAAAGGGTGAATTGAATATTAGAAGATCTTTTGAGAGTGTGCGTCCTTGACTTCGGAGGGACATGGGAGGATCATCTTCCTTTATTGGAATTTGCTTACAATAACAGCTACCAAGCCACCATCGGTATGGCGCCCTTCGAAGCTTTGTATGAAAGATGTGCCGATCACCAACTTGTTGGTGGGAGTCTACGGACAAGGTTATACTTGGACCAGACATGAGTAGAGAGACTTCAAAAAAAGTGGACTTGATACGAAGGAGAATGAAGACTGCCCAAGACAGATAGAAATCTTACGCCGACAAAAGAAGGACCGACCTTGAATTTGAGGTTGGGGACGGGTTTTCCTTAAGATATCCCCTTTAAGGAACGTCGTTCGCTTTGGATCCGCAGGAAAGCTAGCACCAAGATTTGTAGGACTGTTCCCTATCTTCGAGAAGATTGGGAAAATGGCTTATAGAGTAGAGCTGCCCAAAAGGTTGGCTGGAATCCATAACGTCTTTCACGTTTCTCATCTCCGGAAATGTCTACATGAATCTGTGGAAGTGGTGGAGCCAAGCATTCTAGAAGAAGCCGAAGTGGAACGCGAAACAACTGTGAGGAGAGTTCCAACTCGAATCGCAGGAACTGAAATAAAAAAGCTACGCAACCGCGAAGTAAAGCTCGTTAATGTTCAGTGGAGCGATGCCGAGGAAGACACGACTTGGGAAACTGAGGACAGAATACGCGCGGCTTACCCTTTTCTTTTTGAGGGTACATCTTTGATCTCTCTTTTTCCTTAAGTTATGCCTGTATCTATCTTTTTAGGTATATCTCCTCGATATTATCCTTTATCCTTAGGTAGAAACCCCTTTGGATGTAAACATGTAATTGAAACATGTTATGGTTGGTGGCTGCAAGTGGTTGCTAGTGGTTGCTCGTGGATGCATATACACACACAACCTAGGTTTTAGATCAGCTCAGTCACTTCCATATTGCATATGCATATATGTATTCATATTTGTATGTGGTTGAAACTTGATATGTTGTCATATGGATGTCGCATTTGTATTAATGGTTGTACACTCATGTAGAATTATAAGTAGGGAAAAATTTGCATACATAATGGATTCATGACACTTACATGATTCGCATTAAGGAGGTCAACTGAATCAGTAGACCGCCTAATTTTTGCATTAGATAAAGACATGTACACACACTATGCATACGATCATGAAGCATTAGAAGTCTTTTAAGGATAATGGACACATGTGTTTGTTGGATGAGTAGATGGACGATTGGATGTTAGGATTGACGTTCTTCCAGACTTGAAGATTTCGGGGACGAAATCCTTTAAGGAGGGGAGAATGTAATACCGCAAATTTTCTGTTAACATTAAATTAACGAATTAAAGTATAATTAATTCTTAATGAAAGAACTAAGGGAAACGAGTTACGTCGTTACGTTCGTCTCGGAATTGTGGTTGAGATAAAATCCGAGTATGTGTAAAACAGATATCGTATGAAGGAGATATGGACGAACGAAGTCAGGCGAGAAAGTAAGAAAAAAAATATTGCACTGGCGCACATGGGAAGTGCGCTAGTACAAATTTGCACTGGCGCACCTGCCAAGTACGCCCAGGCTGAGCAGCAGGCCGGCACAACTTTCTGGTTTGACCTTGGCTAGCCTGGTCAGGTTTCTGGTCGATTTTTGGGGCTTGGCTGTGTCACTAGAGCTTACATGTCACTTTCTGATTGGCATCTCTTGAGATGGATGGTCTAGATTCACTCTAGCTTCATCGATAGCTCTAATCAGTTTGAAATTCTATAAATACAACTCAAGTCTAAACCTAAATTCACACAAATAATATAGTACTAGAGCCGTCATGCTGCTGGGAAGAAACTAGGAGTGGCCGTTAGTTAGAAAGCTTGGAGACAAGCCAATACTAAAGTAAAACACGAATCAAAACAACGTTAGTCTACCCAAAGGAAAGCATTTCAAATTCAGAACTCAGAATCCAGAATTCAAGTTCATCGTTTGTTGTAAGTATAGTGATTTTTCCGATAAGAATAAAACTAAGACTTGATTCGATGTAAAATTGGAAGTGGAATTGTGCTATTATGTAACGACGATGTTAATTCATATCTATGTATTGAAATGATTGTGTTGTGAATGGAATTGGGATGTTTGTGGTATAATTAAGTTGATGTTGATCCTGTTGTACCTTTAGAACGAAAACAACATCACATGCAAGTTGTATAGTTCATGTTTATGTGATTATATAGGTTGTTTGTGATTAGAACCTCATGTATATACTTTATGCTAGAACCTTTATGCCTAAATGGTTATGTTCATATACATGCTCCTATGTTTATACAAAAGTTGCAAGTTCCTAATTGGACCCATGTCAAGATCCACTTTAGTACATGTTTCATGTTGTAATTAGATATATGATTGGATCTAGTTCACACCCTTGTCGTAAAGTTATACATACTTATGAAAATGTCATATTCTTGTCATATGCTAGTGATGTTCGATGTTATGCCTAGATCCAAAACATGTTTAGGCTTTTGTTGTCCAAATCATATGCTAATTTATGTGACACCTATTTGGTTAGACCCCTATTTCAATGCAAGTTCACATATATGTAAGTTGATTTAGGCTATGTTGCAAATTCACATATATGTATGTTGACTATTTTGCAAGTTCACACCTATGACATTCATGTTGACAATTTTTCAAGTTCACACCTATGATGTTCATATTGACTATGCCAAAAATGCCAAGTTTACACATATGTCATGTTTACGTTAATGAACTTCTTTATGCCAATTTTGTGTACGCTAAATTAGGCTAAGTTTTTAGCCTAATATTATATGTTGAAAATCATGTGAACGTAAAATTAGGCTAAGACTGTTAGCCTAATATTTAGAAGGGGTAACGTTGGGAAAATTTAAAAATATATGAAATTGGCATGTTTGCCACATGCCAAAATTGGTGGCGTTTAAACAGTATAAATTCGTATACCAAAAATGTTAAACTTCGAATGTGGGCCATAACATTTAATTGTTGACAAATTTACATATAACAAGTAATAAAGACAAATATATAAATTTAGAAAATACGAATATGCTTATCACGAGGTTGGATTGAGTTGTGATGTAAACCTGCCCGGACCCGCCCGGATGTCAGTAGTCACAACAATACCTATCCAATGTGGGTGGTTAAGCATGGAGCCTAATAAGGACTCGAGATTAGACTGAGTTACAGTGTAAATCTACCCGGAACCGACTGGCACATCTAGTAACCGTAACAATACTTGTCTAATGTGAGTGGTCGGTGCTTTAAAAAGCTAAGGACAGACAGTCGGGATGGTAGGGTTAAGTTAACTAAAACACTTAACCAATTCAACATGTTAATTAAACTGATGGGTTGGGTTAGGTAAATACAGACACTTAACCACTTAACATGTTTAACTAGAAAACCCTAGTAACGGGGACCCATTTCAGCAGTAACCCAAGTAGGTATCATGGTACCCTGAAACTAGGCAGGGTGGGGCACGATTACTGGACTGATTGTAAGCGGTCAAAGCGACGGCGGTGGGTGCAACAGTGTGGGTTCTAACGGTGTGCGAGCGTGCACACACTTCGGAGCAGACAAACAGGGCACTGGGGGCACTAGTAGTATAACATATGCATTCTAGAATTGTGTCGGGCCGCCACCATGGGACTTGATACACCCCATGGTGGGACCAGCTTAGGTATCTAAATCTTTGGGGGTCGTAAGACATGGACGATTATGCGAGTAGGAGTCGGTCTTTAGAAAAAGGGGATCACTTCACCTCCTGCATGGGGTGCTAGTTAAGACAGTACAAATAGGTGTAGAGTTATAGTGTGGGGTGCGATAGTATATTCGTTTCAAAACTACTTTATCTTAGTTTATGATACTTTCCTATTTCCAGTTTATACCTATCATGCCCTTATTCTTATTCTCATACTGAAGAGTCACTAGACTTACCAGGCTTTATGTCTGACCCTGTTTTCTTTCGTCTTCTTTTCTCCCGTCCCCCTTGGTCCACAGGGAGGAAACAACCCAGCTTAGTCAGACTCTTTGCAAGCTTCAAGATAGTAAATGTACGGTTTGGACTCTCTTTCCTTGGCTATGGCTGTTGGACACAATCATGGGGATTTATGCAGTTTTAATTATGTTTTATGCTTCTTTATTTAATAACCAAGACAGAAATGATGATGTAATGTTTTGGAGGTTATTATGTGACAGTTATGGAAATGTTTTGTATCAACACGTATTTATGAAATAAAAAGTCTGTTGTTTTATGCTGCTTATATATATGTATTTATATCTGTCTTGTGTTTTATCTGTGACTTTTACTTACAAACCTCCACCAAAGTTAAGGCATTCCCATTGTGAGTGACCTTAATGGAGGGTGGGGTGTTTCAACTTCCATCTAGATGAAAACAACACTGTTGGTCCCGATGTATTTAATGTTTTAGTCTTCCAATCCTATTGGGTCATTATTGTTCCTTACCACATTTAGGCCATTCTTGCTTTTTTCTATTGCTTTACACTACCCAAAATTTGGACTGCCACTAACTTTGTACTTATCCCTAAATCTGACAACCCAACTGTCCCTTCTAATCTTCGGCCGATTAGTCTTTGTAACTTCTATAACAAAATCATCTTGAAAATCATTACAAATAGATTATATGTCATCCTTCCTATCATCATCTCTCTGTCTCAAGGAGAATTTATCCAAGATTGGCTCAATACTGATAACATCCTTTTAGCTCATGAACTCATTGACCATATTAACCATTAAGTTAGAGGGGGTAATGTGGTTATCAAACTTTATATGACCAAGGCTTATGACCAGTTATCCTGGTTTTTCCTCATTAAGGTCCATCGTAATTTCTGGGTCTATGAGCCATTTATTGATCTGGTTTAGAGATTTATCTCTATTTGCTAGTACACCGTCCTCATTAATGGATGCCCTAAATACTTCTTCCCCTCCGGTTGAAAAGTCTAGCTAGGTGACCCATTATCTCCGAGCTTGTTCATTCTTGCCGCTGAAGCACACAATCTTGGGCTTCACCAATTAAAGGATTATGGAACAATCATGTACTTTTAACTTCCCAACAGGGAGCCTATCGTATCTTCCTTATCCTTTATTGATGACATTCTTATTTTTTGCTAATGGCAATTCCCGATCAATTCGTAACCTCATTGGCTTCTTAAAGCACTACAAGCGATGTTCTAGTCAACTTATAAACTTGTCTAAAAGCTCTATTATCTGCTCTTTTGGTGCTCCTCACGCTCATAAAGTTAGACTCCAAAGTGAGAAAAATTTGAAGAGAATGAGTAGGATCGAGTAATATGCAAATACGTGTATATGCAGAAGTTCTGATAGTGTGATATATTATTCTTGATATATGCAAGTAAATATTTAATGAGATAAATACTTAGATATTATATCATAGATCAATAAATATAAATGCAGTAAATAAATAAAGAACACCGGGAATTTTATACTGGTTTGGAGCACCGTTCTATGTCCAGTGCCAGACTCCTTCTAGAATTTCACTAACAACACCCTCATTTAACCCAGAGGAATAGGTATTACAATACCTTAGCAGCAGAATAGAGACCTGAACAGCAGAATAGGATTTCACCTCAACAGCCCAAGAGGACTTCTTGCTTGAGCAGCAGAACGGGACTTCAACAAATACAGAAAGCGGTTTTCGACTGTGTATGTGTTTTGAATAACCGACATAAGTCACAATTGAAGTACACCCTTCCTATAATTTTCTCCTTTTTATATATATTTAAAAGCAATTGAAAAATAAAGAAGGAAAGTGATTTATAATCACGAATTATTGAATATTTGATAGCACAAGTGAATATAGAATAGAAATTAGTTCAGAATTGGAGAATAAATAATTCAAGAAAGTTCAGTTATTGAAACAAATGATGCTGAAGTGTATTTATAATAAATAAAAGGTTGCAATTGTTATGAAAAGATTTGATCAAAAGATATGTAACAGCCCGGACCTTCGTTCGCGCAAGATATTGTCCCCAACTTAGCCACTGTATAGGTGTAGGGTTTTGTTCCTCAAAAGGCCTCGGCGTTAATAAGAGATGTGCTCTACTATATAAGTTTTCACCTCACATAGGCTTCCACGATGTGAGACTAAGGGTGTTATATTCTCCCCTCCTACAGAGCCCAACGTCCCCGTTGGCTCACAAACACCTCACCCAGGCGCTGTGTTCCACACAGCAGCCACAATTCCGGCTGGGTATTGGCTCTGATACCACTGTAACAACCCGCACCACCGTTCATGCAAGATATTGTCCCCAACTTAGCCACCGTATAGGTGTGGGGTTTTGTTCCTCAAAAGTCCTCGGCGTTAGTAAGAGATGGGCTCTACTATATAAATACCCACTTCACATAGGCTTCCACGATGTGGGACTTAGGGGTGTTACAAGATATAGTTATAACTATAGGATTAAAGAGTTATGACTCTTTAAAAAGTCACAACCTTTCAGTTCACCTCCTGAATTTATAATTCAGAAGTCTAAAAAATGGCTGTTATTTGAAAATAGATATGCATGTGCACAAGTTTTCTTATTCAGATGTCTGAATTGGAATCAAAATTTTGAATATTCAAACTCAAATTTTTGAATATTCAGCAAACAGATGTCTTATTTTCCAACTCAGACGTCTAATGCACAAAATCTGCACATGTCTTCCAGCCTTATTAGAAAATAGAGTTTATAATTATAATTATGTGTATATATACTTATCGGAGAGATTTTAACAATAGTTACTATCTAAATACTGTCTCGATTTCATACTAAATATATCAACATATCTTCTTGTCGAATCTTCATGTGTTTAGACTATATTCTTCTCCTCTTTCCTGTAAGAGATGTCAGCGAATAATCTCATCTATATATAGTCATTGTAATCTAAATCTAGTTCAAAAGTGGAAATTTTTAACAATCTCCCCATTTTTTAATGATGATAACTATAACGACTCAAGATATATATATATATATATATATATATGAAGTAAAGATAATGTAAATTTTACCTGTGCTCCCACTAAATACATTGCTCTCCCTGTATATATGCTATGTATTTTTCTCCCCCTTTATCATCGACAAAAAGGAGTAACAACTTATTGGGAACCAATATACATGTATAGTTCATGAATAAATTACAGAAAGATAGACCATACATGAACTATTATTAAACTATACATGCTTGTCTACAATGTCAAATGAATTAAAAAAATTTAACTATAGTACATGACTTGTGATGTTAGAAAATATAGTATATGAAAAATAACATCATGAAAGACATCATTGGTTCAGTATGAATAAGGTCATGGCATACATAATGAAGTACATAGAGTAACAAGCATTACTTCAATCATTTAACGAGCATTATTAGCATTATCATAATTGAAATATAATTCCATTCATATCATAGCCAAATATGTACCCAATAGCATACAATATCATAAGCAACATCCCAGAATAAATTATACATAGTATAAGAAATCATTCCATAGCATAAGAGATCATATAAGCAACACATCGAGTATAATTGTACATAGAGAATCAAGTAGCAAGCACTTAAGAGGTTAAAGTTTAGAAAAAGAAAATATTCATAGAACACCAAAATAAACTTAGAACTTAAACTTAAACGATCACTCATCCCCACCATCATCGTCATTGCTATCATCGTTTCCATCGTTATCATCTTCCTCATCGTCAACTTCTTCTTCGGTAGACCACTCAAATATAATAGGCTCATGAATCCGAAGAAGACGTTCATGTGAAAGGTAACTTCGTCCAAAACTTAGATATAAAACCCTTGATTGAGTTGAAATGCCATTCCGTTTTGTCTTGAAACTTAGTCATTTGTATTTATATTTTGAGTTGATTATTCGAAACAATAGCAAGAGCTTTCTTTGGATTTTTCTTCAAAACTCACCACTTGAATAACATCCTCATCATCAAGAATAAGGAAGAGGATGGCCTCTTTTAAATTTTAGGCTTGCAACGTTGTTCGACTTTATTAGCAATATTTATTTTCCATTGTTCAAAATAAATGATATTAAGAGATGATGGACTAGAGGGAATTTGCATCAACTCTAATGGTCTTGCACTAATCTCTCCTATCGATGACGATGTTGATTCCGTAAGCTTAATTTTTGAATCGAGTAGAATATGCATGATATAAGCACCATAATGGATCGTTTTATATTTCCTCTTATAATAATATCCAAAAACTCATCCATTATTATCTTGACCCAATTAAATTGCACGCTTTTGTGGATGGAATACAAAGCTCTAATACCAAATGAAGAGAACGAGTAGGATCAAGCTATATGGGAATACATGTATATCCAAAAGTTCTTATAATGTTATATATTATTTTTGTTATATGCAAGTAAATATTTAACGAGATAAATACTTAGATATTATATCACAGATAATAAATATAAATGCAGTAAATAAAATAAAGAACACCAGGAATTTTTGTATTAGTTCAGAGCAGCGTCCTAGACACCTTTTGGAATTTCACTAATCAACACCCTCACTTAACCTGTAGGAATAGATATTACAACACTTAAGCAACAGAACAGGGACCTGAGCAACAGAATAAGATTTCGCCTCAATAGCCGAAGATGACTTCATGCTTGAGCAGCAGAACAGTACTTCAATAAATACAGAATGCGGTTTTACCGTCCATGTATTTTGAATAACACGGATATGTCACAATTGAAGTTCTCCCTTCCTATAATATTCTCCTTTGTATATCCATTTGAAAGAAATTGAAGAATAAAGAAGGAAAGTGATTCTTAATCATGAATTATCGAATATTTGAGAGCACAAGTGAGTATAGAAAAGAAAATTACTCAAAATCAGAGAATAAATAATTCAAGGAAGTTTGGCTATTGAAAAAAATGATTCTAAAGTGTATTTATAATAAGTAAAAGGTTGCAATTGTTCGTGAAAAGATTCGATCAAAAGATATAGTCATAACTCTTGGACTAAAGAGTTATGACTCTTTAAAAAGTCGCAACCTTTCAATTCAGCCTTCCGAATTTATAATTCAGAAGTCTAAAACACAGCTATTATTTGAAAATAGGTGTGCATGTGCACAATTTTGCTTATTCAAATGTCTGAGTAGGAATTTCAAATGTCTAAATATTCAAACTCGTATTTTTGAATATTCAGCAGACAGACGTCTGATTTTCCAACTTAGACGTCTGATGCACATAATCTGCACATGTCTTCCTACTTTATTAGAAAATAGAGTTCATAATTAATTAGTTAATATATATACATATCGGAGAGATTTTAGCAATAGTTATTATCTTTATACTGACTCGATTTCATACTAAATATATCAACGTATCTTCTTGTCGAATCTTTGTGTATTTAAACTATATACTTCCCCTTTTTCCTGTTAGAGATGTTAGTGAAGAATATCGTCGATATATAGTTGCCGTAATCAAAATCTAGTCCAAAAGTGGAGGTTCTAATACAATTTCCCCGTTCATTGCCTATCACCTACCTTGGTGTTCAACTTTATCAAGGTCGCAAAATCAACATTTTCTTCAGAGATCCAATCATCAAGTCTCGTAAGCTGATTTACAAATAGGGTAGGTTGGTTCTTTCCTAGGTAGGTCGACTTTTCCTTATCAAATCGGTCTTATGTACCATACTTTCACGGCCTCCACGCCTACTGACTCATTCTTCACTGACTTTTAGCGTCTCTACTCCAATTTCTTCTGAGGGTCGATGTAACACCCCACCTCCGCTAGGGTCACTCACAAAGGGAATGCACTAGTTTTGGTGGAGTATTATCTAGGTAAACATATACAGAGATATCTAAAGGCAGAACATAAATAAAGCAGCGATAGAAATTGAAAACCAAATTTCATTACTTTCAAGAAAAGAGTCAAAACCTCATATATCCAAAGTACAAATTATTCCATTACATCAAGTTCTAAATAAAGAAGCATAAACTTAAGATAACAAAAGTAAATTATTCCCCAAAATAGCAGAAGTGCAGCCATAGCATAGCTCAAGACCAAACCGTACATGAGCTGACAGAAAGCAAGTTTAATCCAAACTAAGAGCTAGAGTTTCCTCCCTGAGAACCTGGGGAGGGGGGAAACGAAAGAAAAGGAGGCGAAAGAAAAAGGGTCAGTCATAAAGATTGGTAAGCCCTAGTGACCTTCAGTATAAAAACTAGTAATGTTAACAAGACATGAGTAAACGGAAAGTAAACATAGGGATGATAATAAGTCTGGCAAGATAACTAAGATAACAAGATAAATCAAGTCTGGCATCACATATTCAAGATTCGCTGCACCAACTGTACTAGTATTCTAACCCATGTCAAGTATTAACTATGAAATGATCCCTTGGCCCAATATCATGAAATGACCCATTACGGGGTCCTACAGTACGATCTACTAATCGATCGGCTCCCTACAAGTTCTAGCTCGTCATGTGTCTGTGTCATACGGCCCAATCACGAAATGTAGTCACATGTGCTAGGTCCACCATAGGGTGTATCAAGCACTAGGGTGCCAACCACCGACACGAATCAAGCACACACAGTGTAAACCTACTGGTGCCCAATGCCTGCTTTTTCAACTCCGGACTACGTGCACGACCATAGTCCTCCTGAACCTACAATGGCACACCAACTCAACCGTCGTTCTGGTCGCTTACAATCAGCCCAGTAATCATGCCCCACCCTGCCTAGTCGTAGGGTATCGTGATACGTCCAAGTGGGTTACTACTGAAAAGGACCGCGTAACTAGGGTTTCTAATGGGTTAAGTGTCGTCATTCAAATTCTGACTTAACCCTATCCAATCATGTATCAAGTTGGTTAAGTGTTGTCTTTCATGTTCATGACTTAACCCCATCAAATCATCGTGTCAAATTGGTTAAGTATATTCAAGTGGTTCATGACTTAACCCAATCATGTAGCATAAATTCATTAATGCACCCCAACCTCTCACATTAGACTAGTTGTTGTGGTCACCGGATTTGCCGGGCGGTTCTGGGTAGATTTACACCACAACATAGTCTAACCTCGGGTTTTAGGTGCGATATGACCAACTACCCACATTGGATCCTATTGTTTGCAGTCACTGGATTCGCCGGGCGGTTCCGGGCAGATTTACACTGCAAACTCAACCCAACCTCGAGCTGGCCATGTTCACGTTTATTCTAAGTGTCATGTCCAGGTTCAAGTTTCGAGTCTAAATTCATGTCAAGTTTACATGTCAAATTTTCATGTCATGTTTCATGTCAAATCGTGTCAAGTTCATGTCCATATCCAGGTTCAAGTTATAACAATGTTCACGTTTCAAGTTTATAGTAAATTCAGGTTTTCCTAAACTACCCAAATCGTATTCCCATCGCACGTGAATTCGAATCGATACAAACAAATCTAATTAGGGAATAACCTAGAAAGAATGGGCATAAGGTGGCAAAAGTGATTATAAGTCAAGCATGGTATAACTTGAGATAAATGACTACAACAATACTGGCATATGGAATAGTGGTCTCAAATATCTAACCTAGCAAATAGGGTGACAGTCATGGAACAGTTGACATAAGATAATAACCCCAAACTTGTGAATAACAACTAATTCAACATCACAGGCATGTCAACATCATGGACATTAGGGGTTTAGGTTTACAACATGTTTAGGCCCCAAATCAATTTCATATAAATATTCCCACAAGTCAAGGTTCAAGATGAATAGATCCTAGGTGAATAATAGTAGATCCAAAATGATAGATCCAAAAGGAACAATAATAGACCCAAGATATACAATGATAGATCCAAGATAATTATCATACTTAGGCTCAATTTCAATTTACAACATGTCCATATTAAGTTTAAAGTTTAGATCTAAAAGTAACTGGGGCTTACAGATCGTGGTTTGAGAATTAGAAAACAAAGAGGCGATGTTGAATCTCGAGTCTAACAGAAATCCCCCAAACAGCAATACTCTACACGTAGCCTTGTTGGATAAGAAGAAACCCCTTTTCTCTAACTTTTCATCCAGAGTTTTAGCAGCATAAGGTCAGAGAGAATTTGTGTAGAGAGACTAGAGTTAGGGGCTGTTTATATAGGGTCAGGCCAACCAATTTAGACAGAAATCGGACTAGAAACATCAGAGTGAACTCTGACTCAAAAATGGGCTCGACAACCAGGTCGACACCCAGGTCGACTCTATGGTCGACCTGGTCCTGGGCAGGTCGACACTATGGTCAACCCCCAGGTCGACCTGGTCCTGGGCGGGAAATTTCCCGCCCAGTCCGTTCTGGGGTTTAAATTTCGAAATTTGAATTCGAATTCTGAGTTGTTTTTGAACTTGAAAATTCCTGAAACTTCGTAGGGTCATAACTTGGTCATACAGACTCCGATTTTTGAAAACTCGGACTCGTTTCCAAGCAGAATTTCGAAACGAACGTAATGGCGTAACCCGTTGCCCTTGATTCTTATTTTAAAAATTAATTATGCCTTGATTTATGGTTATAACATGTTATTAAAATATGGGTTGTTACATTCTCCCCTCCTTAAAGGATTTCGTCCCCGAAATCTCTAAGTTAGAAAGAGCATATCCTACCATCCAATCATCCATCTACTCAAAACATCATCCACAAGCAGCCATTGTCCTTAAAATATTTCTAGTGTTGTACGAACATATGCAGAAAGTGTGTGTATATGTACTTATCTAATGCAAAAGATCAGGCGGTTACTGATTCGGTAGACCTCCTTAATGCAAAATATGTTAGTGTAATGAATCCAACATGTATGCAAAATTCCTAACATACTTTATAATCTCTACATGAGTGCACAAACATTCATTCATATGCAACATCCAAGTGATAGCATAATAAGTTCCATCCATGTACAAGTATAAGCACTCATGCATATGCAACATGAAAATGTGTCATGCATCCACTAGCAATCACTTGCAAACACTTGCAATCATTTGCAAACATCAACCATAACATGTTTCAATCACATGTTTACATCCATATGGTTCTACCTAAGTTTCTCAAGATAAGATCGAGAAGATAACAAGGCAAACATAGGTAGTAAAAGCATGATACGAAAGGTTTTCAACTTTATAGGAAAAGAGATCGAGAATGTACCCTAAAAAAGAAATGGGTAAAGCGCACGTATCTTCTTTTCGGTTTCCCAAGTTGTGTCTTCTTGGGCTTCGCTCCACTGTACTTTAACTAGCTTGACTTCTCGATTCCTTAGCTTCTTGATCTCCGTTCCTAAGATACGAATCGGAAATCACCTCAATGTTGCTTCTTTTTCCACTTCTACGCCTTCAAGGATGCTTGGCTCAACCACTTCGGCCAACTCATGTAAGCATTTCGGAGATGCAAGACGTGGAAGACATTGTGTACTCCGGTCAGCTTCTCGGGTAAGTCTACCTTATAGGCCATCTGCCCAATCCTCTCAGTGATAGGGAACGGTCCTACGAACCTTGGTGCTAGCTTCCCAACTGCTCCAAAACAAACCACATTTCGTAAAGGAGAAACTTTTATAAAGACCATATCTCCGACTTCGAACTCTAGGTCTGTCCTTCTCTTGTCCGCATAAGATTTCTGTCTGTCTTGGGCCATTTTCATCCGTCTTCGTATCAACTCAACCTTCTCAGAAGTGTCCCTTATCATGTCGGGCCCAAGTATAAGCCCGTCCGTCGTCTCCCACCAACAAGTTGGCGACTTGCACGGTCTTCCATACAGGGCTTCGAACGGTGCCATTCCGATGCTAGCTTGGTAACTATTATTATATGCAGAATCCACGAGAGGAAGATGGTCTGTGACTATACAGATATTGTGGAGGAATTTGGAAGATAGATATATATCGTTATTCCCCATACGATATGCGATTGGTTTCAGAATTTGATATTGAATATAAGCCGATATAATTTCTATTTAGAGCCTTATAGGATATATCAAATTGGATTTTGGGTTCGTTGTTCCGAAGTACCACCAAAGTCAAGAATGCATAGCCTCAAAAGATCCTCTAGTACCCTATTTACCCTTTCGGTTTGTCCATCCGTCTGTGGGTGATAGGACGCGTTTAAACTTAGTCGTGTACCCATTGCTTCTTGTGGACTATTTGAAAACTGGCTAGTGAAAATCGGGTCACGATCACTAACTATACTAGAAGGAACCCCGTGTAACAGTACTATCTCTCGAAGGTAAATAGACGCTAGCCATGATGCGGTCCTCTTTCTTTTCACCGGAATGAAGTGGGTACTTTTCGTGAGTCTATCAACTATGACCCATATGCTAGTATTTCCCTTCCTTGACCTAGGCAGTCCATCCACAAAATCCATCGAGATGCTCTCCCATTTCCATTGTGGAACCTCCAAAGGATGTAATAGCCCAACAGGCTTCTTCGACTCAGCCTTTACTTGTTGGCACACCATGCACTTTGAAACGAACTCTGCCATGTCCTTTTTCATTCCAGCCCAAAAGAAAATGCGTTTCATATCTCTCTACATCTTATCCCCTCCGGGATCTATAGTCATCTTCGAGTGATGCGCCTCTTCGAGAACTTTATTTACTAATTCTCCCACTTGTGGGACACATAGCCTTCCATCACGCCTTAGCTATCCCTTGTCATCTAAGGCATACCTACCGAGGTGACTTGACATCTCACCACTAATCAGCTTGTCCATGATTTCGACTATCTGTAGGTCTTCCTTCTGTGAAGTCCCTACTTGATCTAGAAGTGTAGGTCTTAACTCAAGAGATGCTAACGTACCAGTCAACGACTCAACAGCAGGTGTAAAATCAAAGGTTGCTATAAACTCTAGACTTTTCCTTTCAACAAACAAGGGGCTCAAGGTCAGTCTTTTCCTACTTAGCGCATCCGCCACCACGTTACCCTTGCCAGGGGTATAAGCCATATCGAAGTCATATGATGCCAAGAATTCCATCCACCGCTGTTGTCTCAGATTCAAATCTTTCTGTGAGAAGAGGTACTTAAGCGATTTGTGGTCGGTATACAGCTCGAACCTCTCCCCTAGAAGATAATGGCGCGCGCCATGATTTAAGTGAAAAAACGATCGCCGCCAACTCCAAGTCATGTGTGGGATAGTTCTTCTCATGAACTTTAAGTTGTTTACCCCCGTAGCAAATCACTTTCCCTTCTTGCATTAGGACAGCGCCTAATCCTGTGCCACACGCATCTGTGTACACCGTAAACATCTTACTTCTGTCGGGTAATGCCAAAACTGGAGCTGTGGTGAGGGCTCTCTTGAGTCTCTGAAAAGCAAACTCACATTCTATTCCCCATGAAAACGCTAGGTTTTTCTTCGTTAACCTAGTAAGAGAGGCTGAAATCTTAGCGAAGTCCTTAATGAACTTCCTATAGTAGCCTGTCAAACTGAGAAAGCTTCTCACCTCCGTTGCGTTCTTAGGAATTTTCCAGTCTTGCACCGCAACTACCTTTGCGGGGTCCACAGCTATGCCTTTCTTAGAAACTACATGTCCAAGAAACCGAACTTCCTTCCTCCAAAAATGGCATTTGGAGAAATTAGCCTTTAACTGGTGTGCTCTAAGCGTATCCATGACTTCCTTGAGATGTCTAGCATGCTCTTCTTCATCCTTTGAGAAGATCAAAATATCGTCCAAGAAAACCACTATAAACTTGTTAAGGAACTCCCGAAACACCTTACTCATCAAATCTACAAATTACGCGGGTGCATTCGTTAACCCGAACGGCATGACGAGCCATTCGAAGAACCCATCTGGAGTCCTAAACGTAGTTTTGTCAATGCTATCCTCAGCCACTCTAAGCTGATGGAATCCTGTGGCTAGATCGAGTTGAGAGAAAACAGATGCTCCCACAAGCTGGTCAAACAAATCATCGATTCTTGGTAGTGGGTGTCTATTTTTTCTTAGTTAGCTTGTTTTACTCATGATAATCTACGCATAGACGAAGCGAACCATCCGCCTTAGTAGCGAATACCACCGGAGCACCCCATTCAGAAATGCTTCGTCTTATGAAATTTTTCTCAAGCAACTCCTTAACTTGTTTACTGAGCTCTCTTCTTTCTCGTGGGGCCATGTGCCTAACAGGCAATGTAACGACCTGCCCTGTACTAGCCGACATTTCCTCCCAAAGTGCGCTGTACACATGTCTAACTAGCGCGGAACGGTCGTCGGAAGGAAAGAAAGAAGGTAAAGAACTAACACAGAACCTGTAGAATGTCTCACAGCGCATGGAATAAAATATAATAATAACATAACTTTGACATAAAACAGGCGAGATAGTGCATAAGCTGAAAAACTAAATCATGTCTAACATGGTAGCGGAAATCCAAAATACAGCTTATGATCCAACATCCTTATTACAACTTCAAAAAAATACTGTCTCTAAGCAAAAGAAAGGAAAAGTTACACTACTAATGCCCAAGCAGTGACCATCGATAACACAGGGAGATAATACATAAATATCATACGTGGAAGCCTCCTGCTCGTCTCCAGTACAGCTACCCGTGCATCCACCTAACCTGTCTCTAGTCTTCTCGTGTGAGCACCCAGAGTAATAAGAAGAGACATAAAACTCTGGGTCAGACAAAAAGTCTGGTGTGAGCGATAAGCAGCTAAACAAAACAGAACAATAACAGGTATAATCAAATCATACCTGAACCTGGACCTGCAACCAAAGAGTTAGCACTACATACCGTACGATACTCTAAGGTGCCACTAACAAATGGTGTAAAGAATACGGGGGTGGGGGTGTGTATGTCATAGTGATGTCAAACAATCAAGCATAGCAACCATCCTCACATCTCTCACTCAGTGCGTAAAGCATACGATATCCACTACTTTGGTCACCTAATCTTTTGGGCCATGACAGAGTCCAACCCCGTATCACTACACTATGAGCCCCTAATCCATCTCTCAGTGATGAAACAAAGTTATGGACACCGATAACCCCTTTGCACACGTCCCGCAGCAAAGCCCAAATCGTGAAGTGAACTCATTGGTTCACATCTGGATCCTGAGCTCTAACTTCTCCTTTAGACTACCTTTGCATCTCGGGTTATGGTCTTCATCTTCATCCGGATCGGTTCGGCTTCATTGTTTACGCCTCAAGTCAAAACTTTTCGGTTCGGTTCGGTCGTGACGAGCCTCTCCGGTTCGTGACAAGCTCCTTCGGTCGTGCTCCAGGCATAGTGGCTCCCTCAGTGGCTCGGTTCGGCCTTCAACATTCCTCACTGGATCGGATCGGTCCCTCAAGCTCCTCCATGGTGCATCTGTTCGGGTCGCAAGTGACCACTCGGATCGGGTCGAAGACGCGATTCGGTTCGGGTAGGACGCTCCGGCTTTGGATTCTTAATGGCTATCTCTTCGCGTTCTTCCAAACGGTTCGGGTCAGGTTCCCCTGCACGAGTGGTTTGGATCGGGTACGAGTCTATGATCTCATAGACTTCACACAGACGGTTCGGTTCAGAGGAGATGGCTTGGTTCGTGATGTGGCTCCACGACCCCATAGGGCGATCCGATCCGGCCCTCAATCCCCCATCCGATCCGAATTCCAGCACTTTGTCCAGCGACTGTTTTACACCATTCGACGGCGTTTTCGACCAATCTAACACTTCTAAACAATCACAAAGCATACCATACAGTCATAGCAACATGCATAAACATCCACAAACAGCAAAACAACAATATGATATGTCAAAACGGATCAAACATACCCAAAAACTCATATTTTCCCCTTAAGCATGTTTAAGAACAACTAATGATAGGATTAGTAAAACTTAACCAAATTAGCCAAATTTTATAATAGAGGTCTAAAACAATATTTATGAATTTCTGAATATTTTTTCAGAATTTTATCACGCTTAATTTCGCTAATTAACACTAATCACCCCTTAATCCCCTAAATTCCGGGATTAACAAAATTAGTCCAAATTAACCCAAATTCATATCAAAGGCATAAAATGATGTTTTAGAATTTTAGAAATTTTTCTAGATTTTTCTGAGCCATAATTTCGCTAATCTTCGCTAATTACCCTAATTAGCCGTAATTAGTGAAAAAATTAAGCAAATCACTCACCTTTGGCACAATTAAACTTTCACAACTGAAACTCCTCTGATATAGATCCAATATCTATGTGTTCCAGCAAGTCTCTCTCTGATTTGGTGCTAATCCCCTTTGGTTTGATGTAGTTTTGCTTAATCTTTGATTAGAAAGTGATTAGAGGTGATTTGGAGTGAAGTTAGAAGGTGGAGGCCATGGCTATACTTGAAGGAATGTCTTAGGCGGCTGGAAAATGAAGTAAAAACCGAAATCATAACCCTAGCAGCCCTTAAATACCACTAATCCCGAAATCCCCCTTTGGGCCTAGCTGCTAATTACCCGGTTAAGCCCAATTAGCTGAAAATAACCCTTTAAATCTTAATTCAGCCATATCTCCTAAACGGTAAGTCCGTTTGGCTATTATGACCATCTACGGAAAGAGAAACCATCATCCGGAGCTAATGGAAGTGGTTTCAGGTCAAAATTCCTTTCCAGTCAAAAGTTATGGACGAAACAAGATCGACTAGGGGCAAAACGGTCATTTAAAAATTGGCAAAAATCATGAACATGAGAAATGACCCCACTAGTCGTTTCCCAAAAGTACACGACCATACGACTTACCAAGAAAAAGAAATAAATATTCTACGATCCTAGATGCGTAGAATGTGGGTTGTTACATTCTCCCCCCCTTAAGAAATTTCGCCCCCGAAATTCCGTAGCTAAGAAACAACAATGGGTCTCGCATGCCTATCAACCAATTTCAAACAATCAAACATACATGATAGTACAACAAGCATATCCTAGCATGCAGTTTTCTAACAAAGGAAGAATCATCGCCGCTAAGATCTTACCAGACAAAGAGCTTCAAATACGACCTTCTTATGTCATCCTCTACTTCCCAAGTACAGTCGTCCTCTCGCCATCGATTCCCATCTTTATCCTAGAGGTGATTTCCAATAGGTTAGGATCGTTCCTCTGACTGGAACGGTTCCACTCAATCCAGATCGATCTAATCGTCAAGCTTACTAGCGTTTCTGAATCCAATTCAGACTTAGGTCTGAAGTCATGCCCCATGATATACTCTAGTAGCTTCCATTCCAGAAACATAGCCTCTAAACTGACATGTCTCCTACCCAATGCATCAGCTACCGCACCTAGTCCGGTACTACGGCATCCGTCCGTACTATCATCTTCTTAGGTAATCCAACCATATACGTCAAATTACCAACTACATTCCAAATTTCCTTTCAAATCTAACCCGAATCTTGCCTACATCCATACTGCATGTCCAACGTATATTCACCTCTTAGAGGCAAGCTAGATCCATCCAATGACCCTAGGCACTACATCTATATCTGTACTGTACGTCTAACGTACATTCACCTTCTAAAGGTGAACTAGACTCATCTAATGAATCTAGGTACCTTACCCATATCTGTACTGCACTTCCAACGTACATTCACCTTCTAAAGGTGAACTAGACTCATCCAATGAATCTAGGTACCCTACCTATGAGTCCAAGTCCAACTTGAATCTCCTATATCCGCTGAATCTCCAAGATCAACGGACGCTCCACAATGCCCAAACATACTTCAAGTCTAACGTAAAGTATCATACACCCATCATCTCACTATGATCAAAAAACCTATCCTATTTCCATTTAACAGGATCCTTACAGGTGATAGTCTAATCAAGAGAAGAAAGGTAGGAACAAACATAGCAACCATAGCATCCATCAAACAAATCCTATCTATCACCTGCTAAATCCTTGAATACATCAACACATATATGTCTGGTCCAACCAACATCAATAACTAATGGAAGCCCAGCCTCCAAACGGACTACCGTACGTCCAATGCACGTTTATCTTCCAAGGATAACTAGATCACGTCCAATAGATCCAAGGTAACGGGGGTCCCCAGATACCCCTGCTTTTAGTCCGCCTGAAACACTCGAGTCCCATCCAAGTCTATCCATTATCCTGCCGCCCTCTCGAGTCTAACTCGAGCCAATCCAATTCCTCGCAGCCTCCACGAGTCCAACTCGAGTCAATCTATTACCCATAACTCTGACCCAGTCTTGAGTATCCATTACCTACAAACTCTAGTCCAACGTGAGTCGTCTCCCTATTCGTTGTATCTCTAAGATCAATCGAACATCTATTTTATTTTACGAGTTCAAGTCCAACTTGAATCGTCCTAACCTTCATTGCACCTTCTTTGACCAACAAACACATCCTATTCTTTCAAAAAGAACATCAACATATGGTCCTAAACAATTCATTACTTTGCATTTGAGTCCCACTCGAGTCATCTCATAACCCTATCGAGTCTAACTCGGGGCAGTCCATACCATCGAATAGTCTTATCCTGTCACAACTGTCCATCACTCTTCGAGTAAAACAGGATATCATCCAATGAAAATCGCAACAACTACCTATCTCTCATGCAGACCATCCTAGTCAACCTCGACATTCCCCGAGCACAAGTCCCAAAGGCCTAAACCAATATCAGACAAGCACCCAAGGAACATCTCCTCCGAGTTCAGACGATCTACGTGAGATGACATGAGCAAAACATCCAAACACTCAAGCATCCATAACTGACTTTGGCTATCCTCGCCAATCTTGCTTGAAATTATCATCGATCGCATGACCAAGTCCTGACCAACTACTGTACATCCAATGTACATTTGCTTCTCTAACTCCCGTTATCATCTTCGTCATAAGGTAGGCGATCCAATACCACCCTTCGTCCATCATCCACTCTAACGGTCATCAAAGGCTCTTCACAATCTACTATCACTCTATACTTTTGGAGTCAATCAGCTCCCAAAATCAAGCCAAACCTAGTAAAGCTCAAAATAAAGCAATCACAACAAACATACATCCATGACTCGATAAGACCAAATTACGACAAATCCTACAAAGGCTAGTCAAACCACCAATCGGGTTTGTCACTACTAAAGGTCTATCGACTATCTCGGGTTCCAATTCCAACCTATCTACCAGGTCACTAGGTACGAAGGAATGGGAAACCTTGTTATTAAACAAAACTCGAACAGAAACATCTTAAATAGAAAGCATACCTCGAATAACGACACCTTTTTCCTTCTGCGCCGCAGTTGGGGCATTCGACGAAGAAGGAATAGCGTTGATAGCATATGCTTTCACGATCTGCTTCTCCCTAGGAGATTGTGGACATTCATTCTTGTGATGTCCTGCTTGGCCGCAATTAAAGGACTTCCTTTCCCCAGGCTTTTCTCGACAATCTCTGGCATAGTGGCCCTTCTTGCCACAGCTAAAGCACTCGCCATCTTTCTTATTCTTCTTACTCTGACCATCCATGGTTTGGTCTTGTTTCCTCTTAGTCTGGGAATTATTCTTGCCTCCGTCGCCTGCTTGTGGCTTTGGCTCCTTTGCAGATGCAGTAGCGACCTCAGTCTTAGGGTAAAGACTTTCTGACCTTAATGCATTTCCTATAATCGATTCAAACGTCTCATCGATGTGGTTTATAAGCCTTTCCCCCAAATACCCATCTAAACTAGTTATGAACTTCTCGTTCTTCTTCTCGGCAGTGTCAATAAGAGATAACCCATATTTCGATAAAGTATCGAACTCAGCAACATACTCTGAAACTGCCCTTCCGTTCTGCTTAAGCTCCAGAAACTTTCTAAACAATTCTGACTTCTGAGCAGCTGGTATAAACTTATCGCAAAAACGAGCCTTAAACTGATCCCATGTAATCTGATCCTCTGGAGTTGCTGCCTTAATAGCATTCCACCAATTCATTGCTCGTCCTTGAAGCTGACGGGATGCTAGCTTCCTCTTCATGGAATCTTCAATACCCAAGTCTTCGAAGATACGCTCACAGCTATCCAACCAATCCTGAACAACCGTAGCCGACTCCGTTCCGTGGAACGGCTTCCCACCAAGACTAGCATAATCCTTGTTAAGCTTGGCGAAATCGGTCCTAGGCGCCTGCACCGCTGCACCACCACCGTTAGCAACATTAGGAGCCGCTCTCTGGACATCCCTAAGCATCTCCCTCATGAAGTCAGTGAACATAGTCCTCATCTCAGTAGCATTCCCATTATTGGCTCCTCTGCCAGTACCCCTCGCATATCGACTCATCGTTCAATCTGTACAGAGCAAATGATTAACCATCTCCTTTGTGGTGTCAGTGCAGTGCAACTTCATCCTTAACTATACTAATAGTATATATATATATATATCTATATCTATATAGCTTTGAAAACCAGTTTTGAAAAATCAAAATAATCACAAATACGCGCTCTCATATACGTATAATATCTCTCCCTGATGACTTTCCCCAGGTTAACTACGCAACCTAGAGCTCTGATACCAAATGTAACGGCCCTAGGCTTTGCAACCATCAGGCAGTGGGCTAACCTCCCACCGTGACATACAGTGATACCTCAGAACTGATTTTATGGCCAGCCTCTCGACTGCAACAACCAACCCAATCATCCCATTGGGATGTGTAGGGGTAAGAGTCTCCTGCTCGCCACCAAACAGCCAAGTGAGAACCCCCTATCACATTCTCTAACCAACTCTGATACCAAATGTAACGACCCGCCCTGTACTAGCCGACATTTCCTTCCAAAGTGCGCTGTACACATGTCTAACTAGCACGGAACGGTCGTTGGAAGGAAAGAAAGAAGGTGAAGAACTAACACAGAACCTGTAGAATGTCTCACAGCGCATGGAATAAAATATAATAATAACGTAACTTTGACATAAAACAAGCGAGATAGTGCATAAGCTGAAAAACTAAATCATGCTTAACATGGCAGCGGAAATCCAAAATACAGCTTATGATCCAACATCCTTATTACAACTTCAAAAACATACTGTCTCTAAGCAAAAGAAAGGAAAAGGTACACTACTAATGTCCAAGCAGTGACCATCGATAACACAGGGAGATAATACATAAATATCATACGTGGAAGCCTCCTGCTCGTCTCCAGTACAGCTACCCGTGCATCCACCTAACCTATCTCTAGCCTGCTCATGTGAGCACCCAGAGTAATAAGAAGAGACATAAAACTCTGGGTCAGACAAAAAGTCTGGTGTGAGCGATAAGCAGCTAAACAAAACAGAACAATAACAGGTATAATCCAATCATACCTGAACCTAGACCTGCAACCAAAGAGTTAGCACTACATACCGTACGATACTCTAAGGTGCCACTAACATATGGTGTAAAGAATACGGGGGTGGGGGTGTGTATATCATAGTGATGTCAAACAATCAAGCATAGCAACCATCCTCACATCTCTCACTCAGTGCGTAAAGCATACGATATCCACTACTTTGGTCACCTAATCTTTTGGGCCATGACAGAGTCCAACCCCGTATCACTACACTATGAGCCCCTAATCCATCTCTCAGTGATGAAACAAAGTTATGGACACCGATAACCCCTTTGCACACGTCCCGCAGCAAAGCCCAAATCGTGAAGTGAACTCATTGGTTCCTATCTGGATCCTGAGCTCTAACTTCTCCTTTGGACTACCTTTGCATCTTGGGTTATGGTCTTCATCTTCATCCGGATCGGTTCAGCTTCATTGTTTACGCCTCAAGTCAAAACTCTTCGGTTCGGTTCGGTCGTGACGAGCCTCTCTGGTTCGTGACAAGCTCCTTCGGTCGTGCTCCAGGCATAGTGGCTCCCTCAGTGGCTCGGTTCGGCCTTCAACATTCCTCACTGGATCGGATCGGTCACTCAAGCTCCTCCATGGTGCATCGGTTCAGGTCGCAAGTGACCACTCGGATCGGGTCGGAGACGCGGTTCGGTTCGGGTAGGATGCTCCGGCTTTGGATTCTTCATGGTTATCTCTTCGCGTTCTTTCAGACGGTTCTGGTCGGGTTCCCCTGCACGAGTGGTTCGGATCGGGTACGAGTCTCTGGTCCCGTAGACGTCGCACATACGGTTCAGTTCAGAGGAGATGGCTTGGTTCGTGATGTGGCTCCACGACCCCATAGGGCGATCCGATCCGACCCTCAATCCCCCATCCGATCCGAATTCATGCACTTTGTCCAGGGACTGTTTTACGTCATTCGACGGCGTTTTCGACCAATCTAACACTTCTAAACAATCACAAAGCATACCATACAGTCATAGCAACATGCATAAACATCCACAAACAGCAAAACAACAATATGATATGTCAAAACGGATCAAACATACCCAAAAACTCATATTTTCCCCTTAAGCATGTTTAAGAACAACTAATGATAGGATTAGTAAAACTTAACCAAATCAGCCAAATTTTCTAACAGAGGTATAAAACAATATTTATGAATTTCTGAATATTTTTCCAGAATTTTATCACGCTTAATTTCGCTAATTAACACTAATCATCCCTTAATCTCCTAAATTCCGGGATTAACAAAATTAGTCCAAATTAACCCAAATTCATATCAGAGGCATAAAATGATGTTTTAGAATTTTAGAAATTTTTCTAGATTTTTCTGAGCCATAATTTCGCTAATCTTCGCTAATTACCCTAATTAGCCGTAATTAGTGAAAAAACTAAGCAAATCACTCACCTTTGGCACAATTAAACTTTCAGAACTGAAACTCCTCTGATATAGATCCAATCTGTGTGTGTTCCAGCAACTCTCTCTCTCTCTGATTTGGTGCTAATCCCCTTTGGTTTGATGTAGTTTTGCTTAATCTTTGATTAGAAAGTGATTAGAGGTGATTTGGAGTGAAATTAGAAGGTGGAGGTCATGGCTATACTTGAAGGAATGTCTTAGGCGGCTGGAAAATGAAGTAAAAACCAAAATCATAACCCTAGCAGCCCTTAAATACCACTAATCCCGAAATCCCCCTTTGGGCCTAGCTGCTAATTACCCGGTTAAGCCCAATTAGCTGAAAATAACCCTTTAAACCTTAATTCAGCCATATCTCCCAAACGGTAAGTCCGTTTGGCTATTATGACCACTCCACGGAAAGAGAAACCATCATCCGGAGCTAATGGAAGTGGTTTTAGGTCAAAATTCCTTTCCAGTCAAAAGTTATGGACGAAACAAGATCGACTAGGGGCAAAACGGTCATTTAAAAATTGGCAAAAATCATGAACATGGGAAATGACTCCACTAGTCGTTTCCCAAAATTACACGACCATACGACTTACCAAGAAAAAGAAATAAATATTCTACGATCCTAGATGCGTAGAATGTGGGTTGTTACAGGCGTTGAAACTGGATTGGCATTATCAATAAGATAAATTCGGAAGTCTATCTCGCGTTTAGGAGGTAACCCCTTCACCTCATCAAAGACATCTGGATATTCTCGGACCACTCTTGCAGATTGCAAATTATCGATGGACGAGTCAAGAGATTCAAGATAACACAACATGACCGGACCCTTAGGGTTACAAGAAATTTCAAGGGTATTACCAAGGCGAGTCATGAGCCTCACTACCCTTCGTTCACAATCAAGAATGGCTCCATAATTGGACAGCCAATCCATACCTAGGATCAAACCATATCCCATAAATCCGAGAACATATGCATTACACGTGAATTCTACGCTTAAGATAGAAATCCTCAAATCCACACACATCATAGACAAATGGGAGGAGCCCCCAATTGGATTTGAAACACTAATGGGATCCTCAACTAGACTAGTACTTAGGTGTAGATTTTCAACAATATTAGAAGAAATAAAAGTATGCGATGCGCCAGAGTCAAATAAGGTTCGAATAGGAAAGTCAGAAATGTAAACAAGGCTTTCTACAGAAATATTACTACCTTGGTCAAGAGCTGGAGTGGTGTTGAGAGCATGCAACTGTCCTCCAGAAGGTCCTGCTCGCTGGGTCTGCCCTTGCCCCGGTCCTTGCTTCTTAGGGCAATCCTTACTGAAGTGTCCAGTATCCCCACAATGAAAGCATTCACCCAACTTTCTCTTCTTCTTTCTACAGTCCTTGGCTATATGCCCCGTAATACCACAATAGTTACACTTCCTTGTCTCCCTGGCCTTGTTATTATTGTTGTTGTTTCCCTTGTTATTCTTGTTGCCTCCCTTCTTGAAGTCAACTTTCCTATTCTGAGTATCATTAGGCTTAACCTCCTTCTTGCTATTCTTGTCTTCCTCATGAAGTAGATCCATATCCACCAAGCTTTCAAAGGTCGCCCCCATGAGTATATGAGTTATGGCCAAACTGTGTAGTGGCTCGTTCAATCCTCAAGCAAAGCGTACAGCCTTCTTCTGAGCTGTGTTAACCAAGTCCAATCCGAACCTAGCAAGCTGATTAAACTTATTCACGTACTCCCTAACGGTCATGTCCCCTTGCTTAAGTGCTAGGAACCTCTCCATCTGAAGGTTCTCTTCTGCTGACGATAAGAATTTAAGCCCAAACATCTCTCTAAAGTCTGCCCAAGTCTCAACTAGCCTGGTAGCGTTGGTGACTTCCCACCAAAATGCAGCTTCCTCTTTCAACAACCATGTTGCCAACTGAACTTTCCTATGATCCTCCACATCGAAGATAATAAACAAGTCTTCAATCTCATTTAGCTAGTTTCGTGCCTCAACGAAGGTTTCAGTTCCAACGAAGTTCTTGCCGCCCATTGCTTTAAAGTCTTTGCATATTTTGGCAAAGGCGGTACCAGGAGGAGGAACCGCGGCCACTAGGGGAGGAGGAGGAGGGATGTCTGCCGGGCCCGCTCCGTTGGCCCTAGCTTCTAAGTACCTTCGGAACCATCCAGGTACGGGTACTCCCTCAGGAAGGTTAAGATCAGACATGCTGAAGAAAAAAAGGGAAAGAAAAAGATTCAAACGAGGAAACAAAGGAAAGTGCTAATGGCTTTTGGGGAGTAGCCTTTTTAAACATAAAACTTTTATTGAAAATTGCTTCTTTATAAACAGTTTTGGAAAATAGTTTTAGGATGTTTTTAAAACTTTTGCCCCATCTGGTAACCTTCTGCTCTGATACCAAATGTAACACCCCACCTCCGCTAGGGTCACTCACAAAGGGAATGCACTAGTTTTGGTGGAGTATTATCTAGGTAAACATATACAGAGATATCTCAAGGCAGAACATAAATAAAGCAGCGGTAGAAATTGAAAACCAAATTTCATTACTTTCAAGAAAAGAGTCAAAACCTCATATATCTAAAGTACAAATTATTCCATTACATCAAGTTCTAAATAAAGAAGCATAAACTTAAGATAACAAAAGTAAATTATTCCCCAAAATAGCAGAAGTGCAGCAATAGCATAGCTCAAGACCAAACCGTACATGAGCTGACAGAAAGCAAGCTAAATCCAGGCTAAGAGCTAGTGTTTCCTCCCTGAGAACCTGTGGGGGGGAACGAAAGAAAACGAGGCAAAAGAAAAAGGGTCAGTCATAAAGACTGGTAAGCCCTAGTGACCTTCAGTATAAAACTAGTAAAGTTAACAAGACATGAGTAAACGGAAAGTAAACATAGGGATGATAATAAGTCTGGCAAGATAACTAAGATAACAAGATAAATCAAGTCTGACATCACATATTCAAGATTCGCTGCACCAACTGTACTAGTATTCTAACCCATGTCAAGTATTAACCATGAAATGATCCCTTGGCCCAATATCATGAAATGACCCATTACGGGGTCCTACAGTATGATCTAGTAATCGATCGGCTCCCTACAAGTTCTAGCTCGTCATGTGTCTGTGTCATACGGCCCAATCACGAAATGTAGTCACATGTGCTAGGTCCACCATAGGGTGTATCAAGCCCTAGGGTGCCAACCACCGACACGAATCAAGCATGCACAGTGTAAACCTACTGGTGCCTAATGCCTGCTTTTTCAACTCCGGACTACGTGCACGACCATAGTCCGCCTGAACCTACAATGGCGCACCAACTTAGCCGTCGTTCTGGTCGCTTACAATCAGCCCAGTAATCGTGCCCCACCCTGTCTAGTCCCAGGGTATCGTGATACATTCAAGTGGGTTACTGCTGAAAAGGACCACGTAACTAGGGTTTCTAATGGGTTATGTATTGTCATTCAAATTCGTGACTTAACCCTATCCAATCATGTATCAAGTTGGTTAAGTGTTGTCTTTCATGTTCATGACTTAACCCCATCAAATCATTGTGCCAAATTGGTTAAGTATATTCAAGTGGTTTATGACTTAACCCTATCATGTAGCATAAATTCATTAATGTACCCCAACCTCTCACATTAGACTAGTTGTTGTGGTCACTCGATTTGCCGGGCAGTTCCGGGCAGATTTACACCACGACATAGTATAACCTCGGGTTTTAGGTGCGATATGACCAACTAACCACATTGGATCCTACTGTTTGCAGTCACCGGATTCACCGGGCGGTTCCGGGCAGATTTACACTGCAAACTCAACCCAACCTCGAGTTGGCCATGTTCACGTTTATTCTAAGTGTCATGTCCAGGTTCAAGTTTCGAGTCTAAATTCATGTCAAGTTTTCATGTCATGTTTCATGTCAAATCGTGTCAAGTTCATGTCCATATCCAGGTTCAAGTTATAACAATGTTCACGTTTCAAGTTTATAGTAAATTCAGGTTTGCCTAAACTACCCAAATCGTATTCCCATCGCACGTGAATTCGAATCGATACAAACAAATCTAATTAGGGAATAACCTAGAAAGAATGGGCATAAGGTGGCAAAAGTGATTATAAGTCAAGCATGGTATAACATGAGATAAATAACTACAACAATACTGGCATATGGAATAGTGGTCTCCAATATCTAACCTAGCAAAATATGGTGCTAGTCATGGTAACAGTTGACATAAGATAATAACCCCAAACTTGTGAATAACAACTAATTCAACATCACAGGCATGTCAACATCATGGACATGAGGGGTTTAGGTTTACAACATGTTTAGGCCCCAAATCAATTTCATATAAATATTCCTACAAGTCAAGTTTCAAGATGAATAGATCCTAGGTGAATAATAGTAGATCCAAAATGATAGATCCAAAAGGAACAATAATAGACCCAAGATATACAATGATAGATCCAAGATAATTATCATACTTAGGCTCAATTTCAATTTACAACATGTCCATATTAAGTTTAAAGTTTAGATCTAAAAGTAACTGGGGCTTACAGATCGTGGTTTGAGAATTAGAAAACAAAGAGGCGATGTTGAATCTCGAGTCTAACAGAAATCCCCCAAACAGCAATACTCTACACGTAGCCTTGTTGGAGAAGAAGCAACCCCTTTTCTCTAACTTTTCAACCAGAGTTTTAGCAGCATAAGGTCAGAGAGAATTTGTGTAGAGAGACTAGAGTTAGGGGTTGTTTACATAGGGTCAGGCTAACGAATTTAGACAGAAATTGAACTAGAAACATCAGAGTGAACTTTGACTCAAAAATGGGCTCGGCAGTCAGGTCGACACCCAGGTCGACCTGGTCCTGGGCAGGTCGACACTATGGTCGACCCCCAGGTCGACCTGGTCCTGGGCGGGAAATTTCCCGCCCAGTCTGTTCTGGGGTTTGAATTTCGAAATTTGAATTCGAATTCTGAGCTGTTTTTGAACTTGAAAATTCCTGAAACTTCGTAGGGTCATAACTTGGTCATACGGACTCCGATTTTCGAAAACTCGGACTCGTTTCCAAGCAGAATTTCGAGACGAATGTAATGGCATAACCCGTTTCCCTTGATTCTTATTTTAAAAATTAATTATGCCTTGATTTATGGTTATAACACGTTATTAAAATATGGGTTGTTACAGTCGAGGAATAACACTTTGAAATGTCGTAGGATCTTTTGGGATCGCATCTATCGTCCCAAAACTGAGAGTAGTTTTGGCATTTGTAGCTTGGGGGGAAATATGTAAGGCCCAAACTCTTAAACTTTGGCATCATTTTCTTCTTTATGTATGGTCCGAGTTCATTCAACATAAATATCGTAGGATCGGGTCTAGGAGTTTCAATGTAATTTGAAATATCAATTTGTTGTTCAAATTAGAAATAGACTTAATTTAACTATATGTATGCATATATAATTTATTTAAGTAAATTTTAGCGTTTTAATTTATATTATATCAATTTAAAGTATGAAAACTAATCTGAGTGTGTGTGTGTGTATTACTAAGTTCACACGTTTTAATTAAACACCTACATTTAGAACAATTCTAATTGATTTTGCTTAGGTACTTAACGTATTATTACAATTATTTTAGATAAGTCGCTTAAGAAGTTCTCATAATTGTTGTAATGTGAAACAATGTTTGATAATATTAGGCATGTTATTGTGTTTATTTTGTCACATGATATGTTTTATTGGTTTATACTAATCTTGATGAATATTTATGTTTCCCCAAGTACTTGAATTACCTATTGAGTGTTGTTGCTCCATTTTGTTCATCTGCAAATTAGATTGGAAATCGTACTACAACTTAATATGTCATTTGCATCGGTTGTTTGTCCCCTTGTAGCATCAGTTCTACAAACCGATGCAAATGTAGGCGATGCAACAGACTCAAACTTTTTCCATCGGTTACACAACCGATGCAAAAAGTGTTTTTGTGCATCGGTTATTATTAACGGTTGATGTAAAAAGGTTGTATTTTGCATCGGTTATTACTAAGATAGATCAGTAAAGGATTTTCGGCTTAATTTTTCCTTCTTTTTTGTATTGGTTGGTACTAGCAACCGATGCAAATGATTTCTTTCATTGACTGTTAATAACAACCTATATAAAAGGGCTGCATTTCGGCTTATTTTTTTCCTCTTTTTTGTATTGGTTGGTACTAGCAACCGATGCAAATGATTTCTTGCATTGACTGCCGATACAAAAAGGTTGCATTTGCAGTTAATGTTGTACTCATTTAAATATAAGTTTTACATAATACCAAAATAAAGGTTAAAGATGATATTTAGTCAATATATGTTCGAACGTGACTGCCACTAAGACACGGGTTCGTCCAATGGAAACAATCAAAATATAATCAAGGTCTTACAACATTCAGTTTACCTTAAAATGAAAAGTATAATCCAACTGAAAGACAATCAAGATCTAACAATGGTCCAAAAGAAGCAAAATGCCGACATAGGGAATTCTCCTCCACACTTTAATTTTGATGCCAAATTTTTTTTTTTCTAGCAATTCTATTAATAATGGAGATAATGCAATTCAAGAAAATAATGGATTAGATGTACATTCCATAATTCATATTGCAAAGGAAAGTACTCAAACAGACAATATTATGATATATATATATATACACACACACACACACGTGTGTGTATATGTGTGTACGTGTGCGTGTAGAGAGAGAGAAGGAGGTGGCTCCCAGGGCATCCCTATTTCATAGCACCTCTTTTGGCCCTTAACATGATCCACTCATTTACATTTAAATAAGATTGTGAGTGGAGAGAGTTAGTGGGAGGAGAGAGAAATGAGAGTGTGTGGTGGAAATTAGAGGCCATAGGGGTGCTGCACTATTTGGACACAAAAAGAGAGACACAAAGCCTCAATCGTTGGATCTTTTTATCTTTATATGAAGTGGTGAAATTCATGGGGTGATCTGATGGTGCAAACCAATTGTGTCAAAAATTTATGTCTAAATAGATTTTCCCATATATATATATATACACACACACACTAGTGTGTGGCCTGTGCTATGCATACGGGCAACGTCTGTAACCATTTTAACATTAAAATATATTAAAAAGAAATTCAATCTATTAAAATAAAGAAATTTATATAGCACATGAGTATCTATGTGCAATATTTATATCATTATATTTGTGTGTGTAGGTTGTGGTGTTGTAATGACCCGAAAATCCCGTCCAATTTGTGCTAACCAAATAACACAAGTCCAAACCCAAATTGCACAGGAAACCAGGAAACTAATAGAAAGAAATTAGAGGGTGAGGAAAGATAAGATAGAAACTAGAATAGAATAAGAAGAAGAACACAACATCAGAGTAACACGAACCTCACAGCGGAACGAATAACATATAATAGATAAAATATCTTTGAAATATAAATATGTACTTGAATATACATATCATTTCAAAGTACAGCACTTACAACACAGTGGAAATAACAATAGCTATATGATCTTGAAGCCTCCTGCTCCAAGCTCTCCAAGTATTTCTGTAAATCCCGACTACTTGACTGCCCGTACAAAATTAGGCACCCAAGAGTTTAGGGAAAACAAAAAAAAACTCTGGGTCAGTCATGGGACTGGTATGAGTAAAACAGTTTAAAACAGTTCGAGTCATTAAACGATATCTCATAAGACCACTCCGTATAACGGAATGGGTTTTTCCCTTATGAGAATCCAAATTATCTTTATATCAAAAACCTTTTGATATTATATTAATAACTATCAACCACAATAATAATAATCATCTAGCAGAAACGCTTTCATCTCACGTTCTACATATATAGTATACAATCAAAACCGCAAGCATGTATTGGGTAATGGATTTCCAACTATGACAAGGTATGGAACCACCTTACGCTAGTGTACCTCTAGAAAGGAATACACTGGGTTCAACAAGAACATCTTGCAACCCGGCCACACATGACCGACCACTCATCTTGCTTGAGTGTATCGAATGTATATCACCAACGGTTGGGATCAGCAACCGTTTCCCGTATATATGGGACAACATTGATAGATTTAAAAGGCAAATGAATATTCTCTAGATAGGTGATTATACACCCTACTTCGGAGCGACCTACTTAGCCATGCTGCTTGCCCGATTTTTGTCATTTCCTGGTAGTTGAGGCCAGAGGTTACGCTTTATCATCACATCAGATTTATTTCGAATGCTACATTGTCAGATCCATCGAAAATCACTAATTGACGTCTGCAACAGTACATTACGTGTTAGCTAAAGTAGTTTCCTTCTCCGCTTCCACTCTTGTTACGGTTGAAGAAATCAATGAACGTGACCTTTCTGGAAATACTTTGTCAGACATTCATCCACACAAGTCATCCAGGAACAGGATGAACCGAAGGCACTATTCAGTACATCCATCTTAGGCACTGTTATCTAAGACTTATACAATAGCCCTTGCACTTTACTCCGTCTTCAATTATCTTTGGCATATATGATTCGCAATGCTTATGCCAATACAGAGTGGTTCTTTGGATAATATTCCAACCGATCTCTCCATATTAACAATGTTAAAATGGTCAAAAACTTCGATAGTCTGTGATTTAACCATCAAAGAAAACAGGTGCGCAAACAACGATATTATTTCCAGATGGAAATTCTATCAATCAATCATCAATCATATATATATCTAAATATATATATTCATATTTTCCTTATTTTCTATGTTTAGAGAATATATGTTATTAACACTGGAAAACATTTCCATTGTTTATTTACGTATCACTATTCTTCTCCATCTTTCAGACTCTAACTGTAAACTAACAAGAGAACAACTTCCTAAGTATAAACCCCGAAGGCCGAAACCAACATCAGATCGATACTCAAGAAACCATTAAACTTATTAATCTCTAGTCAGTTCCTAATTTCTATTTAACTCCATTTGATTAACTATGTTCGATTAACAACTTTCGATTAACTCGACTAGACTAACCATATTCGACTAACTCGTTTCGAATAGCTAAATTCGATTAAACTCCCTTTCATTAACTCTATTTACTTCCCAATAAATATCCCTTATCCAATAATTAATTTTTAACAGTGTTTATTCACTTATCAAATAATCCCCTTTAACCGCATTTATTCACTTATCAAATAATCCCCTTTTAACAGCGTTTATTCACTTATCAAATAATCCCCTTTAATAGCATTTATTCACTTATCAAATAATCCCCTTTAACAGCGTTTATTCACTTATCAAATAATCCCCTTTAACAGCGTTTATTCACTTATCAAATAATCCCCTTTATCAATATTTATTTTCTAAATAAATTCTCCTTCATATTTATATTTATTTCCTAAGTGAAAAATCCCTTTATAATATCTTATTTATTTACCAAATAAATAATCCATTTAAAATGACTTATTTATTTATCTTAAATAAATAATGCACTTTATAAATATTCATTTTTAAATAACCTTTTTATAAAGATTTCCTATTTATAAATATTCCCGTTTATAAAATTGTAACAACCCGGAATTTAACAACGTGTTAAAAACAAGAATCAAGGCAGAACTAAAATATAAAATCTGAATCAGGAGAAACGGGCTGTGCCATTGCGTTCGTCTCGGAAAAATACGCGAAATAGAGTCCGAGTTTTCGAAAATCGGAGTCCGTATGACCCAGTTATGGCCCGTCAAAGTTTTCAGAAAATTTCAAGTTCAAAAACAGTTCAAATTTGAATTCAAATTCATCAAAGTAGCGCAGGCGGGAAAATTCCAGCCACCCCCCAAGTCGACTGGGGAGTCGACTTGGGAGTCGACACACCCCCAGGTGGTGTCGACTGCCCAGTCAACACACCTGTCGACTTGGGCGGTCGGCCAGTTTGGCCTGGGTACATCTGACTCGTTTCTCAAGACATGTTTGGAGGCTTGTGACGGATTTTGAGGGTTCAGATCTATCCTAGGGTTTATCCTATGGCCTAAACTACTCTTAATCTCTATAAAAAGACCCCTAAGCCTACCCTAAACCCTCACAAATCACTCATGCCACGAAGTGCCGCCAAAATCTATCTTGATCATGGCCTCCATCTCCAACTCCAAGAGCTCATGCATTCAAATCGGATCTGAATCAAAGGTGCTAGCTTGCTACATCAAATCAAGGGAGTGAATCAACGTTGCTATGCAAGTTTCATGACGATTCTTCAACAAAGGAGCCACCTTTCTTGGTTAAGACGATTCATGATCTTTCCCTAAGCCTCGCTATGTAAGTTCTAGCTACTTGTAGATTCTAACGGTGGTTCTAATGTGACATGGGATAAAATGCGATGAAACATAAATATGCTAGCTTATGTGAACCTAAATTTGCCCCTTTTCTATGATCTATGACCTTGGGCTAAGTTGTAGCGACTTAATCATGCCACTCATGTTATGTTTAACCTAGTATATCTTGCAAGTTTGAATCTTTATCTATGAAATGTTAGCATGAACCTTTGGGAACCACTTGACTTGTGAAACATAGGGAAAGACTTGACTTTGGGGCTTATGCATGTTTGTGGCCAAATTACCTTATAATGCTATGCATGTTTGTGGCCAAATTACCTTAGAATGCTCTGCATGTTTGTGGCCAAATTCCCTTATGACACTATGCATGCTTGTGGCCAAATTCCCTTATGAAACTATGCATGCTTGTGGCCAAATCCTATTATGATACTATGCATGTTTGTGGCCAATATGTTGGCATAATACCCTACTATGTGACTCGCTTCCACTTGGGTTGGAAATACGTTTGGGTAGCTTAGGAAAAACGTGGGTATGACATGAAAAACTTGACATGGGGTTTACATGAGAACATAAAATTCATGATACATTTAAATATGGTCATGACACGTGGGAAAACATGGAACTTGAACTAGACATGGGTGGGTTGTAAGTGTAATAAGACACTAGACCAAACATGAAAGTGGCCAACTCGAGGTTGGGTTGAGTTTGTAGCATAAATCTACCCGGACCTGCCCGGCTTAACTAGTGGCTACAAACAATATGACCCAATGTGGGTGGTTGGTCATATAGCACCTAAAACTCGAGGTTAGACTAGGTTGTGGTGTAAATCTACCTGAACCCGCCCGGCTTAACTAGTAACCACAACAAAGTCTAATGTGAGAGGTTGGGGTGCATTAATCTAATTAATCCCACATGAAAAGGTTAAGTAATTTTGATTAATGACACTTAACCGATATGAAACGAATGGGTAGGTTAAGTTAAACCAGACTTGGTTCCTTAATGACACTTAACCATATAAGACAATTAGGGGATGGGGATAAGTAATTTAAACTTAACTAATCCGACACGGTAAATTAGATGGGGTTAAGTAACCTACACTTAACTAATCCAAACACGGTAATTAGATGGGGTTAAGTAATCCATACTTAACTAATCTAACACGGAAAATTCGATGGGGTTAAGTAATTTACACTTAACTAATCCGACTTGGTAATTAGATGGGGTTAAGTAACTTAGACTTGGTTAATCTAAACACGGTAATTAGATGGGGTTAAGTAACCTTCACTTAACTAATCTACGCACGGTAATTCGATGGGGTTAAGTTAAACACTTAACCAATCTAAACTTGGTAATTCAATGAGGTTAAGTAACTAATACTTAACCAACTTAACATGATAAATTTTATGGGGTTAAGTAACTTATACTTATCCAATTATACATGATGATTTGATGAGGTTAAGTAACCTATACTTAACCTATCTAATATGCGGACCTGATAGGGTTAAGTCACAAGACCTTTTAAATATACTTAACCATTGTAATACGATTAGTGGATGGGGTTAAGCTAACCCATACTTAACCAATCCGACTCGATAATCTGATGGGATTAAGATAATCTATGCTTAATCAATCTAAAACGATAATCTGATAGGGTTAAGACAAATAAATACTTAACCAATTTGACTTGATAGGGTTAAGTCATGAGCTTCTTGGTACACTTAACCAACTTGTAGGGCTAAGCCTTGAACTTGAGTACTTAGCCAATCTTGACATGATTCATGGGCGGGTTAAGTCATGAACTTGAATGACAATACTTAACCCATTAGACAAAATCCTAGCTCAAGGGACTAGGTTGAAAATCGTAGTTAACAAGGATAACGGGAAAAGAAGCTAAGTGGTAAACCTTAGTTAAGAATAACTAAGTAATAATTCTTAGCCAAGGACATGGGACTAGTTCACAAATAGACGAGTAATCTGATAATGGTAGGTCATCGCTTAGTATACGAGGAGGAGCAACTTATCTGACTTGGATAAAAAGCTCCAGCGAACTGGGTGACGAAGCGGTAGCTTCGGGGGATGTGAGGGTACTCTTGGTATCCCTCTGTGAGGTGGCAGTTGGTCCATGAAACCCGGCCTCACAGAGGTTAAGGTCTGCGGTAGAAGAGCCAAGAGTATGCCTTGGTTGCTATGCGAGCGACCTAAAGACTGGGATGGATTAGCGTGGAGTCGACGATACTTGTTTTTTCCCTGGATAGCACGTCGCCGACTACCTACCATCTTTAGTCAATCGTGTACAAACGGAAAGGCAGAGAAGTCCCAACAGACCATGTTCTTGCTATCGAGTCATAGGTGAGGTTGGCCCATTGGAAAGTGGGGCTATAGTGGGGCCGGGATGTAGTTCTCATACATGATTTTTCTTGGATTGCCTTTCAGTAGTTGAGGGAGGGGTCACGTGGGACCATAGCCACGGATACAAAAACAGACCTTGATATCTGCATCAGCAGATGACTTAAAGCTCCCGACCGAGTTCCGTATTTCTTGATTTGCCCTGGCACGGAACTCGGGTGGCACATTTGGATACATGTGCGTCTAGACATGGAAAACGATTCACGATACATACGTGGGATAAAGGGCGCGGTTGACGGGTGGCATAATCCCTAGTGGCCCTAGGTGGCTTGAACCCAAACTGAGACACGGAAACATTCATTAGGTAGCATAATCCCTAGTGGTCCTAGGTGGCATAAATCCTAAGTGAACACGTGATAGTTCATGGTAAGAAAACATAACTAGATCAAGGGTAGCAGTCCAAAACAACTTCAAGGATAAAATGGTACTACGTTGAGGTGGTATAGATTTACATGGGAAAGCCCGTACGGCCTACGGCAAAGGACTGAACTTATACATGGAAAGAAACACACGAGTTGGGGAAACCTACATGTGTTATATATTAGGTTGACATGGACCATTACATGACTTTGGGCAAGGGACATTCATAATTAACACATGACGTGGGTTGGGATACTAGTACGAGAGGTGCAGGGAAAATATACATGATAAATACCCTGGGATGTTATACATGATAGATACCGTGGGATGTTATGCATGATAGATACCTTGGGATAGTATACTTGATAGAAACCTGACGATGTGATACCTTGATTTATCTTGACACGTAGTTTATCTTGCTACCTTAGTTTATCTTGCTACAGTAGTTAATCCAGTTATCTTGGTTTAGCTTATCTATCTTGTCGTCATCCTTATGTTTACTTTCAGTTTATGCATGTCATGTTACCTTTACCTGTTTTACACTGGAAGTAGATAGGACTTACCAGTCTTTATGACTGACCCCGTTTTGTTTCGCCTCTTTGTTTTCCGTTTCCCCTCCCAGGTTTTCAGGGAGGAAATGATGTTGTTTAGTTCGGACCCCTTATGCTTGAAGGTCATCATGTATAGCTTGGTCTTCTCTTGGCTATGGCTGCTTCACCACTTTATTTTGGGGAATAATTTATGAAAAGGTTTTATGCTTCTTTACTATTGCAAGACAGGTTTTGATGTACTCTGATGTAAAAGGCTTTAGACCATATTTTATAAGGTAATGAAATTTGTTTTACTTCCGCTGTTTTGTATGTGTTCTGCCTTGTAATATTTCTGTGCATGTTTACCTCGATAATGCTTCACCAAACCTAGTGCATTCACTGTGTGAGTGACCCTAGCGGAGGTGGGGTGTTACATTTGGTATCAGAGCCAGGTTGGTTACCAGACTAGGCAAAAGTTTTTAAAACCTTCTGAAAACTATTTAAGAAACCGTTTACAAAGAAGCATTTTTTCAAGAAAAGTTTCTAAAGGCTATTCCCCAAAAGCCATTAGCACTATCCTTTATTTCCTTGATTGAATCTCTTTTCCTTTCTTTCCTCCATCCGTAGTCACAGTAGTTTTAACTGCGACTAATCCTTGTCTAACTACGTGAGTGTTTTCCCCGTGCGATGGAGGAAGTTCTCGAGAGACCTGTTACCGAAGTTATAAGAAGGGATAATAAGAGCAAGGATAAAGGACACGAGCTTAAGAATAAGCAACTTGTTGGTAGGGCTTGACCCATCAAGGAAGACAAGGATAAGATCAGTGAGAGGGCAATAGTATGCTCTCATTTCGAGCGTACCTAAGAAGGATGGTACCGTTTCTGTTAAAGGTCTAGCCTTCCTTTTCTATCATCCTGTCCAGACTTTGTTTTGATCATCGCATCAATTAAGTTTGCTTAGATAGTTAAGTCTCTACACCTTAGTACTAGCATGGTAAAGGATCCCATTTTTGTCCCAAAAATCTGGTTGGAGAGTCGGTTCATTTATTCATGACTTGTTTGGATTTGAGAACGTCTATGCCAAGTGTTGAGATTAGAAGCAATACTTGTATTGTTGAGCTATGGATGGATTCTAGGGATAAAGTGGTTATCCAGTTAGGGATACCATTCTCGGTGTTGGAAAGAGGGTAGTTAAACTCTTAGCTTGCCATGGTAATACCCTCGAAGTCTCGTATAACCTTTTGGGTTCTGTCATGGTTAGTTACCTAGAATTTCTTGATGCATTTATCGGAAATCTCTGATCCGATCGAGTAACGTTCGCCACTAAGGCAGATGGTCCGTTCCGCTTAAGCATGGGTTATAGGAATCACCCTAGTAAGTGCACGTGGTAACATGGATTGGCATTGGTAAACGAGATCCAGAATTCACTAGTGAATTTTGGAGAGCTTGCATGAGTACGTAGATATGGTTGAGCCAAGTATACTAGGGAAAGAATAAATGAAAGTGAAACGAGAGGCGACAGTGAAAAGAGTTCCGACTCATACCTTGGAAATAGGAATCAAGGAGCTACGAAATCATGAAGTCAAAGGCAGTCAAGGCACACTGGAATTAAGCTCAAGGAAATGCGGCTTAGACGCGCGCATCGTGTCTCTTTGTAAGAGTATATCGTTGATCCCTAGTTCTCCTGTAGAGCTTGCTTGCATGCTATCGCTTGGTGGATATCCTCTCGGTCCTGTTTCTGTTGCAAACCCCGTAAGGAGTTTGTCTTGTTTATCTCCTCGATCTTATCTTAGGAACCTTAGATAGAACTCTATGGATGTAAACATGTATTTGAAACATGTTATGATTGATATGGTTGCAAATGGTTGCAAGTGGTTGCTCGTGGATGCGCGAATACACATTAGATACTAGATTGACGCGGTCACGTTTCATGTTGCATATACGCGAGTATTTATACTTGTTTATGGGTGAAATTGAATGTGTTTTCAGGCGGATGTTGCATATGAATGGATGGTTGTGCACGCATATAGTGTTTATATGACTAGGACTATTTGCATACATGTTGGATTCATAGCACTAAACATACTTTGCATTAGAAAGATCATTCAGGCCTGATCATTAGCATTAGCTAAGGAGCATGTACACACACGTTTTGCATATATTCATATGGCATTAGAAATCGTCTAAGGACAATGGTTGCCTATGGATGATGTTTTGTGTAGATGGATGATGGATGGTAGGATATGTTCTTCCTAACTTGGAGATTTCGGGGACGAAATCCTTAAAGGAGGGGAGAATGTAACAACCCGGAATTTAACAACGTGTTAAAAACAAGAATCAAGGCAGAACTAAAATAGAAAATCTGAAACAGAAGAAACGGGTTGTGCCATTGCATTCGTCTCGGAAAAATACACGAAATAGATTCCGAGTTTTCGAAAATCGGAGTCCGTATGACCCAGTTATGGCCCGTCAAAGTTTTCAGAAAATTTCAAGTTCAAAAACAGTTCAAATTTGAATTCAGAAATCAAATTCATCAAAGCAGCGCAGGCGGCAAAATTCCCACCATCCCCAAGTCGACTGGGGAGTCGACTTGGGAGTCGACACACCCCCAGGTGGTGTCGACTGCCCAGTCGACACCCCTGTCGACTTGGGTGGTCGGCCAGTTTGGCCTGGGTGCACCTGACTTATTTCTCAAGACATGTTTGGAGGCTTGTGACGGATTTTGAGGGTTCAGATCTATCCTAGGGTTTATCCTATGGCCTAAACTACTCCTAATCTCTATAAAAAGACCCCTAAGCCTACCCTAAACCCTCACAAATCACTCATGCCACAAAGTGCCGCCAAAATCTATCTTGATCATGGCCTCCATCTCCAACTCCAAGAGCTCATGCATTCAAATCGGATCCGAATCAAAGGTGCTAGCTTGCTACATCAAATCAAGGGAGTGAATCAACGTTGCTATGCTAGTTTCATGACGATTCTTCAACAAAGGAGCCACCTTTCTTGGTCAAGACGATTCATGATCTTTCCCTAAGCCTCGCTGTGTAAGTTCTAGCTACTTGTAGATTCTAACGGTGGTTCTAATGTGACATGGGATAAAATGCGATGAAACATAAGTATGCTAGCTTATGTGAACCTAAGTTTGCCCCTTTTCTATGATCTATGACCTTGGGCTAAGTTGTAGCGACTTAATCATGCCACTCATGTTATGTTTAACCTAGTATATCTTGCAAGTTTGAATCTTTATCTATGAAATGTTAGCATGAACCTTTGGGAACCACTTGACTTGTGAAACATGGGCAAAGACTTGACTTTCGGGCTTATGCATGTTTGTGGCCAAATTACATTATAATGCTATGCATGTTTGTGGCCAAATTACCTTAGAATGCTATGCATGTTTGTGGCCAAATTCCCTTATGACACTATGCATGTTTGTGGCCAAATTCCCTTATGAAACTATGCATGCTTGTGGCCAAATTCCCTTATGATACTATGCATGTTTGCGGCCAAATCCCCTTATGATACTATGCATGTTTGTGGTCAATATGTTGGCATAATACCCTACTATGTGACTCGCTTCCACTTGGGTTGGAAATACGTTTGGGTAGCTTAGGAAAAACGTGGGTATGACATGAAAAACTGGACATGGGGTTTACATGAGAACATGACATTCATGATACATTTAAATATGGTCATGACACGTGGGAAAACATGGAACTTGAACTAGACATGGGTGGGTTGTAAGTGTAATAAGACACTAGACCAAACATGAAAGTGGCCAACTCGAGGTTGGGTGGAGTTTGTAGCATAAATCTACCCGGACCCGCCCGGCTTAACTAGTGGCTACAAACAATATGACCCAATGTGGGTGGTTGGTCATATAGCACCTAAAACCCGAGGTTAGACTAGGTTGTGGTGTAAATCTACCCGAACCCACCCGTCTTAACTAGTAACCACAACAAAGTCTAATGTGAGAGGTTGGGGTGCATTAATCTAATTAATGCCACATGAAAAGGTTAAGTAATTTTAATTAATGACACTTAACCGATATGACACGAATGGGTAGGTGAAGTTAAACCGGACTTGGTTCCTTAATGACACTTAACCATATAAGACAATTAGGGGATGGGGTTAAGTAATTTACACTTAACTAATCCGACACGGTAAATTAGATGGGGTTAAGTAACCTACACTTAACTAATCTAAACACGGTAATTAGATGGGGTTAAGTAATCCATACTTAGCTAATCCAACACGGAAAATTCGATGGGGTTAAGTAATTTAAACTTAACTAATCCGACTTGGTAATTAGATGGGGTTAAGTAACTTAGACTTGGCTAATCTAAACACGGTAATTAGATGGGGTTAAGTAACCTTCACTTAACTAATCTACGCACGGTAATTCGATGGGGTTAAGTTAAACACTTAACCAATCTAAACTTGGTAATTAAATGAGGTTAAGTAACTAATACTTAACCAACTTAACATGATAAATTTAATGGGGTTAAGTAACTTATACTTATCCAATTATACATGATGATTTGATGAGGTTAAGTAACCTATACTTAACCAATCTAATATGCGGACCTGATAGGGTTAAGTCACAAGACCTTTTAAATATACTTAACCATTGTAATACGATTAGTGGATGGGGTTAAGCTAACCCATACTTAACTAATCCGACTCGATAATCTGATGGGATTAAGATAATCTATGCTTAATCAATCTAAAACGATAATCTGATAGGGTTAAGACAAATAAATACTTAACCAATTTGACTTGATAGGGTTAAGTCATGAGCTTCTTGGTACACTTAACCAACTTGTAGGGCTAAGCCTCGAACTTGAGTACTTAGCCAATCTTGACATGATTCATGGGCGGGTTAAGTCATGAACTTGAATGACAATACTTAACCCATTAGACAAAACCCTAGCTCAAGGGACTAGGTTGAAAATCGTAGTTAACAAGGATAACAGGAAAAGAAGCTAAGTGGTAAACCTTAGTTAAGAATAACTAAGTAATAATTCTTAGCCAAGGACATGGGACTAGTTCACAAATAGACGAGTAATCTGATAACGGTAGGTCATCGCTTAGTATACGAGGAGGAGCAACTTATCTGACTTGGATAAAAAGCTCCAGCGAACTGGGTGAAGAAGCGGTAGCTTCGGGGGACGTGAGGGTACTCTTGGTATCCCTCTGTGAGGTGGCAGGTGGTCCATGAAACCCGACCTCACAGAGGTTAAGGTCTGCGGTAGAAGAGCCAAGAGTATGCCTTGGTTGCTATGCGAGCGACCTAAACACTGGGATGGATTAGCGTGGAGTCGACGATACTTGTTTTTGCCCTGGATAGCACGTCGCCGACTACCTACCATCTTTAGTCAATCGTGTACGAACGGAAAGGCAGAGAACTCCCAACAGACCATGTTCTTGCTATCGAGTCATGGGTGAGGTTGGCCCATAGGAAAGTGGGGCTCTAGGGGGGCCGGGATGTAGTTCTCATACATGATTTTTCTTGGATTGCCTTTCAGTAGTTGAGGGAGGGGTCACGTGGGACCATAGCCACGGATACAAAAACAGACCTTGATATCTGCATCAGCAGGCGACTTAAAGCTCCCGACCGAGTTCTGTATTTCTTGATTTGCCCTGGCACGAAACTCGGGTGGCACATTGGGATACATGTGCGTCTAGACATGGAAAACGATTCACGATACATACGTGGGATAAAGGGCGCGGTTGACGGGTGGCATAATCCCTAGTGGCCCTAGGTGGCTTGAACCCAAACCGAGACACGGAAACGTTCATTAGGTAGCATAATCCCTAGTGGTCCTAGGTGGCATAAATCCTAAGTGAACACGCGATAGTTCATGGTAAGAAAACATAACTAGATCAAGGGTAGCAGTCCAAAACAACTTCAAGGATAAAATGGTACTACGTTAAGGTGGTATAGATTTACATGGGAAAGCCCGTACGGCCTACGGCAAAGGACTGAACTTATACATGGAAAGAAACACACGAGTTGGGGAAACCTACATATGCTATATATTAGGTTGACATGGACCATTACATGACTTTGGGCAAGGGACATTCATAATTAACACATGACGCGGGTTGGGATACTAGTACGAGAGGTGCAGGGCAAATATACATGATAAATACCCTGGGATGTTATACATGATAGATACCGTGGGATGTTATACATGATAGATACCTTGGGATAGTATACTTGATAGAAACCTGACGATGTGATACCTTGATTTATCTTGACACGTATCTTGCTACCTTAGTTTATCTTGCTACAGTAGTTCATCCAGTTATCTTGGTTTAGCTTATCTATCTTGTCGTCATCCTTATGTTTACTTTCAGTTTATGCATGTCATGTTACCTTTACCTGTTTTACACTGGAAGTAGATAGGACTTACCAGTCTTTATGACTGACCCCGTTTTGTTTCGCCGCTTTGTCTTCCGTTTCCCCTCCCAGGTTTTCAGGGAGGAAATGATGTTGTTTAGTTCGGACCCCTTATGCTTGAAGGTCATCATGTATAGCTTGGTCTTCTCTTGGCTATGGCTGCTTCACCGCTTTATTTTGGGGAATAATTTATGAAAAGGTTTTATGCTTCTTTACTATTGCAAGACATGTTTTGATGTACTATGATGTAAAAGGCTTTAGACCTTATTTTATAAGGTAATGAATTTTTTTTGACTTCCGCTGCTTTGTATATGTTCTGCCTTGTAATATTTCTGTGCATGTTTACCTCGATAATGCTTCACCAAACCTAGTGCATTCACTGTGTGAGTGACCCTAGCGGAGGTGGGGTGTTACAAAAATCTTCTTTGATTTATAAATATTTTATTTTCAAATATCACTTTGAAAATTCCCTTATAAAAATTTCGGTATGTTATGGTAATTAACCTATCAAACCAATATCGTCCAAACACATATATCTGCCAACAGATTATATATCACATCATATATTCAATTATATGAAACAACAGTATTTTAAATCTTGAGGAATCCAGTCGGATCCCTCCAACCTGTTTCCCTGCATCCACAGATGTTACACAATATAATCAACATCACTTTCAGTTCAATATGAAATATTCTGATAAGCAGAATCAAATATAGAAATTCAACTAACTGACTAGCAGTTCAATCAAACAGTCAACACACAGTCAATCAGCCAATATTTAACAGTTCTAAAAATACAACATGAAATTATAAATTGCTCAGAGTTAGTGAGATTTACTCACTTTGCCAGTTCATCGTTAAAGAACAATAAACCGTTTGTTTGATTTGAATCAAACAATTTATTTCGCCATAAATTCAAATGAGCTCAAATGGACTTCCAGTCAGTTTCATTGTGGAGTGCTCGTCCATACGATCCTAACAGATCTTGTTTCGTTAGATTCTGATTACATATAAATAAAATATGAATCACCCACTTCACCAATGGCCCAAATCATTTCCTGTACCGACCCATTTTAAATCGCTTCTTCCTTAACAAAAATACATCCCGTCCTCTGCTATTTCTTCCAGCCATTTCTGAAGATCTCCACTCCATGTTCGAGCTGTCTACTTCACTTACTTCCACAAACAAATATCACAGGACCTGATCTTTTCTTCTATACTATTTATCTGCTCCTCCCACTTCAGAAGATTTCAACTCGCGTGCTCCATTGAAAACTCCACGCCATTGCCGACGGTTCTGACCAACCTACGGACCTCAACTCTCCATTGTTCTTCGATCTGAAACTACGATTGTTCACGTCTCCAAACTCTCTTTCACCTCCTACTCAAAACAATGAACTCGAACTTGCCTGCTGATTTTCGTTTTCTAGGTTTCCACCGCCCTCTACAGTAACTATCGAACAAAATGATCACGCAATTCCCCAATAAAATCACATTTAAAGCTCCTTATCCTCCTGAACACAAATACGAACACCATATTCCACATTGGCGCTTGTATTGCAAGATTTCCTCAACCCTAGCTCGTCGGCAGTACACAGGCATCGAACAGTGATAGCACGGAATTTACAAAAAAGCATATGAGCTTGAAGCTCTGACTAAAACGAGATCAAAGAACCTTAGTTTTGGATTTATGGAAATTTATTTGCATTGTTCTTGATTTATGAAGATGTATATCTTTTAGCAGGAAGAAAGAAATGTAGCGGTGCAAATATGTTTTGACCAGAGAGGAATAGGATTTAGGTTTTAAGGAGGGGTATTTATAGGGTTCACAAATATCTTAGATATTTTGGTTTTTATTTAATTTATTTTGTCATACTCATCTTTAAAAATTCCTGTGATCATTCATGATACCCAGAGATCATGAAACTGGACATACAACTAGAGTTTGACATTACGGTCCCAACAAAACTGGTTTCGTCGAATTTCGACTTCGTATACTCACACAGCGTATTTTTAAAGGTCAAATTATCGACTGTTTTTCACATTAAAAATCGGTACGGCCACATACTGACTCTAAAAATCACGAAACTTGACATCTAACAATAATTTGACATTGTGGATCCAACAAAATTAGTTTCGTCGAATTCCGACTTCGTTTGCAAAATAGACTATTTTTAAAGCTCTAAATAACCCTTTTAAATATATAAATATATTTAAAAATAATTAAATTAAATATTTATAAATAAATATTATCGTATATATTCACAGTGGAATACCATACAGCTCTAGAATATCTTATATGGATTTCCAACTCGATATTTCAAATCTGGGTCAACCCGATATTCGATTTATATTGAAATTCCTTTTTAAAATATAAATAATTCCTTTATAAGTTATAAAGGAACTCCACAGCGACTTTTCTAAAATTTGATTTGGACATATCTCAAATTCTACACGACGAAATCCTGATTTTTCTCTTCCACTAGAAAGATATACTCCACCAGCTCCGAACGTTTCTTGTTTCATAGAAATCCGGCTTAAAACGAATTCTGTACATTCAGTTGAAGCTCAAATCGCCAATTAACGAACTGCCGTGCCATTTCAAGCTTGATTTTAATTATAATATAATTATACATTCAAATTGTCGTTCAAATAATATATTCGTTATTCTAATTCAATTCTGAACTGAATTAAATATCACAGATGATCCAGTTCACACCATATCGCCATTTCATCCAATTCTGATTATTTCAGAATTAAATATATTATTTAATTTATTATTTTCATTAAATATTCACCATTATTTAATTCCATGACCATTATATCCCCTAAATCATTATATAAATAATTAAATAAATTAATTATTATGTCGCTGAAAGTGCGGGTCATTACATTCTTCCCCACTTAAAATTATTTCGTCCTCGAAATTGCTAAGGTAGGAAACAAACCCTATCGACTACTCAGACTTATTTGTTCACTTCTCAACTTCAGTTTCAACTGAACTAATTTAATTTTAATTAAAAATTTATTTAATTCTTATCAACGAAAATTTCCAAAAATCCTGAAAATTTTCTAACACCTTAACTCTTCGAAAATTTTCGCCAGCACCTCCTTTGTACTGGTCAATTGGTCAAACTCCAACTTGCCTCTTTGGGCCATCTCCAACCCAAAAGAAAATCAAACAGCCAAGCGGCTTGCCAATTCGGGTCATAAATCTTATATCCAATAGAAATATAAACTTGTACCTTTTGTCGGCATATCATTTTATCCTTTCCACCTGTTATCAATTCAGCGGATACAAGGGTCATCCCAATCAAATTCCAATCTGCCTTTATCCACAACACAAGCATTCGCTTATATCCGAGCCAAATATCATTTCAACTCGAGTTTCTTCTCGATTCCCAACTCTTAACTTGATTATCAAATTATACTTCAAATTTGAATCTCACAATCCAATTTGTCTTAATATCATTCTAATTTAATCTCAGTTACCACTTTACTGGCTTTACTTTAATTCAACTTTGCTTTCACAAATTTCTATTGAATTTGTTTTTAATTCAAACAGTCTTTCCTTGGGATTTTTTTTAAAACAGTTTACTCTTTTCAAAAATCAAATTTTCCTTTTTGAAATTAAACACAACTTGTCTTTCCCAAAACAAATTCAAATCAGTATCTCTGGTAGTAATTCGTCACTTACAACTCGAAAATGAATACCGATGATGCAGCTGTCATCATCAGAATCTATTTTCCAGCGATCGAAGTGAGTTCAATACTATAAAACCATTTCTAAACATCTCCACTTTGAAATTCATTTCAAAATATAATTCACACTGCTTGTAAAACAATTTAAAATCTCCCAGGATCTTAAATTTTCCTTATCTTTAATCCAAATCCATTTACAAACACTTATCCAATTTTGCCAAATTTTAATTCAATTTCTGGTTTAAATTTTAGATTTAACTCATCTGATTTCACGTATTTCACTTATATAAATTCTGATTGGTTGTTTACATAACCATTTAATTTATAACCTTACTCGATTATAATAACAACCAATATATCCAATATATTATAATTTTGATATATATATATATATCTTCTCTATATCAAGATATACCTTGGGTAAACATATTTTAATTTACCCTCTTTTCAAAACATACCATAACGGTTCATCGTATTCGAGTGTTTATAAACTCCTACCGATACAGTGGATCAAACTGATCGACCAGAACCCATAAACAACTCAACCAATGAATCTCCACAATATAAAACAAATTTTAATATTAAATAACAAATACGTTCACTCGTATATATACACTCAACTCAGTCTAGGGTATTTCTAACCCTATCTCTACCGAGTCACGCCACAGAGCCAAGGTAAATCACTTAATTTAAGCTCTGATACCAACTGTAATGACCCGAAAATCTGGTCCAATTTGAGCTGACCAAATAACACAAGTCCAACCCCAAATTGCACTAGAAACCAGGAAACTAATAGAAAGAAATTAGAGGGTGAGGAAAGATAAGATAGAAACTTAGAATAGAAGAAGAAGAAGAACACAACATCAGCGTAACACGAACCTCACAGCGGAACGAATAACATATAATAGATAACATATCTTTGAAATATAAATCTGTACTTGAATATACATATCATTTCAAAGTACAACACAGCGAAAATAACAATAGTTATATGATCTTGAAGCCTCCTGCTCCAAGCTCTCCAAGTATATCCGTAAATCCCAACAACTTGACTGCCCGTACAAAATTGGGCACCCAAGAGTTAAGGGAAAACCAAACAAAATAAACTCCGGGTCAGTCATGGGACTGGTATGAGTAAAACAGTTTGAGTCATTAAACGATATCTCATAAGACCACGCCGTATAATGGAACGGGTTTTTCCCTTATGAGAATCCAAATTATCTTTATATCAAAAACCTTTTGATATTATAATAATGTCTATCAACCACAATAATAATAATCATCTAGCAGAAACGCTTTCATCTCACGTTCTACATATATAGTATACAATCAAAACCGCAAGCACGTAGTGGGTAATGGATTTCCAACTATGACAAGGTACGAAACCACCTTCCGCTAGTGTACCTCTAGAAAGGAATACACTTGGTTCAGCAAGAACATCTTGCAACCCGGCCACATATGACCGACCAGTCATTTTGCATGAGTGTATAGAATGTATATCACAAACGGTATGGGACAACATTGATAGTTTTAAGAAGCAAATGAATATTCTCTAGATAGGTGATTATACACCCTACTTCGGAGCGACCGACTTAGCCATGCTGCCTACCCGATTTTTGTCATTTCCTGGTTGTTGAGGCCAGAGGTTACGCTTTATCATCACATCAGATTTACTTCGAATGCTACATTGTCAGATCCATCGAAAATCACTAATTGACGTATGCAACGGTACATTACGTGCTAGCTAAAGAAGTTTCCTTCTTCGCTTCCACTCTTGGTACGGTTGAAGAAATCAATGTACGTGACCTTTCTGGAAATACTTTGTCACACATTCATCCATACAAGTCATCCAGGAACAGGATGAACCGAAGGCACTATTCAGTACATCCATCTTAGGCACTGTTATCTAAGACTTATACAATAGCGCTTGCACTTTACTCCGTCTTCAATTATCTTTGGCATATATGATTCACAATGCTTATGTTAATACAGAGTGGTTCTTTGGATAATAATCCAACCGGTCTCTCCATATTAACAACGTTAAAATGGTCAAAAACTTTGATAGTCTGCGATTTAACCATCAAAGAAAACAGGTGTGCAAACAACGATATTATTTCCAGATGGAAATTCAATCAATCAATCATCAATCATATATATATCTAAATATATATATATATATATATATATTCATATTTTCCTTATTTTCTATGTTTAGAAAATATATGTTATTAACACTGGAAAACATTTCCATTGTTTATTTACGTATCACTATTCTTCTCCATCTATCAGACTCTAACTGTAAACTAACAAGAGAACAACTTCCTTAGTATAAACCCCAAAGGCCGAAACCAACATCAGATCGATACTCAAGAAACCATTAATAGTCAGTTCCTAATTTCTATTTAACTCCATTTGATTAACTATGTTCGATTAACTACTTTCGATTAACTCGACTAGACTAACCATATTCGACTAACTCGTTTCGAATAGCTAAATTCGATTAAACTCCTTTTCATTAACTCTATTTACTTTCCCAATAAATATCCCTTATCCAATAATTCCCTTTTAACAGCGTTTATTCACTTATCAAATAATCCCCTTTAACCGCATTTATTCACTTATCAAATAATCCCCTTTTAACAGCGTTTATTCACTCATCAAATAATCCCCTTTAACAGCGTTTATTCACTTATCAAATAATCCCCTTTAACAACGCTTATTCACTTATCAAATAATCCCGTTTAACAGTGTTTATTCACTTATCAAATAATCCCCTTTATCTATATTTATTTTCTAAATAAAATCTCCTTCATATTTCTATTTATTTCCTAAGTGAAAAATCCCTTTATAATATCTTATTTATTTACCAAATAAATAATCCATTTAAAATGTCTTATTTATTTATCTTAAATAAATAATGCACTTTATAAATATTCCATTTTTAAATATCCTTTTTATAAAGATTTCCTATTTATAAATATTCCCGTTTATAAAATCTTCTTTGATTTATAAATATTTTATTTTCAAATATCACTTTGAAAATTCCCTTATCAACATTTCAGTATGTTATGGTATTTAACCTATCAAACCAATATCGTCCAAACACATATAATCGCCAACAAATTATATATCACATCATATATTCAATTATATCAATCAACAGTATTTTAAATATTGAGGAATCTAGTCTGATCCCTCCAACCTGTTTCCCTGCATCCACAGATGTTACAAAATATAATCAACATCACTTTCAGTTCAATATGAAATATTCTGTTAAACAGAATCAAATATAGAAATTCAACTAACTGACTAGCAGTTTAATCAAACAGTCAACACCCAGTCAATCAGCCAATATTTAACAGTTCTAAAAATACAACATGAAATTATAAACTGTTCAGAGTTAGTGAGATTTACTCACTTTGGCAGTTCATCGTTAAAGAATGATAAACTATTTGTTTGATTGAATCAAACAATTTATTTCGCCATAAATTCAAACAAGCTCCAATGGACTTCCAATCAGTTTCATTGTGGAGTGCTCATCCATATGATCCTAACAGATCTTGTTTCGTTAGATTCTGATTACGTATGAATAAAATATGAATGTTACAAGCTTTTATGTTAATTAAATAAAAACAACTTTATTTAGAATTAATTGGGCCTCGCCCACTTCACCACTGGCCCAAATCATTTCCTATACCGACCCATTTTAAATCGCTTCTTCCTCAACAAAAATACATCCCGTCCTCTACTATTTCTTCCAGCCATTTCTGAAGATCTCCACTCCATGTTCGAGTTGTCTACTTCACTGACTTCAATAAACAAATATCACAGGACCCGATCTTTTCTTCTATACTATTTATCTGCTCCTCCCACTTCAGAAGATTTCAACTCGCGTGCTCCATTGAAAACTCCACGTCATTACCGACGGTTCTGACCAACCTACCGACCTCAGCTCTCCATTGTTCTTCGATCTGAAGCTACGATTGTTCACGTCTCCAAACTCTCTTTCACCTCCTACCCGAAACAACGAACTAGAACTTGCCCGCTGATTTTCGTTTTCCAGGTTTCCACCACCCTCTACAGTAACTATCGAAGTCACGCAATTCCCTAATAAAATCACATTCAAAGCTCCTTATCCTCCTGAACACAAATACGAACACCATATTCCACATCAACGCTTGTATTGCAAGATTTCCTCAACCCTAGCTCGTCGGCAGTACACAGGCATCGAACAGAGATAGCACGGAATTTACAAAAAAGCATATAAGCTTGAAGTTCTGACTAAAATGAGATCAAAGAACCTTAGTTTTGGATTTACGGAATTTTATATGCATTGTTCTTGATTTATGAAGATGTAAATCTTTTAGCAGGAAGAAAGAAATGTAGTGGCGCAAATATGTTTTGACCAAAGTGGAATAGGAATTAGGTTTTAAGGAGGGGTATTTATAGGGTTCACAAATATCTTAGATATTTTGGTTTTTATCTAATTTATTTTTTCATACTCATCTTTAAAAATTCCTGTGATCACTCATGATACCCAGAGATCATGAAACTGGACATACAACTAGAGTTTGACATTACGGTCCCAACGAAACTGGTTTCGTCGAATTCCGACTTCGTATACTCACATAGCGTATTTTTAAAGGTCCAATTATTAACTGTTTGGTACGGCCACATATTGACTTTAAAAATTATGAAACTTGACATTTAACAATAATTTGACATTGCGGATCCAACAAAATTAGTTTCGTCGAATTCCGACATCGTTTGCAAAACCAGCTATTTTTAAAGCTCTAAATAACCCTTTTAAATATATAAATATATTTAAAAATAATTAAATTAAATATTTATAAATAAATATTATTGTATATACTCACAGTGGAATACCATACAGCTCTAGAATATCTTATATGTATTTCTAACTCGGTATTTCAAATCTGGGTCAACCCGATATTCGATTTATATTGAAATTCCTTTTTAAAATATAAATAATTCCTTTATAAATTATAAAGGAATTACACAGTGACTTTTCTAAAATTTGATTTGGACATATCTCAAAATCTACACGACAAAATCCTGATTTTTCTCTTCCACTAGAAAGATATACTCCACCAGCTCCGAACGTTTCTTGTTTCACAGAAATCCGGCTTAAAACGAATTCTGTACATTCAGTTGAAGTTCAAATCGCCAATTAACGAACTGCCACGCCATTTCAAGTTCGATTTTAATTATAAAATAATTATGCATTCAAAATGTCGTTCAAATAATATATTCGTTATTCTAAATCAATTCTGAACTGAATTAAATATCATAGATGATCCAGTTCACACTATATCGCCATTTCAGCCAATTTTGATTATTTTAGAATTAAATATATTATTTAATTTATTATTTTCCTTAAATATCCACCATTATTTAATTCCATGACCATTAAATCCCCTAAATCATTATATAAATAATTAAATAAATTAATTATTATACCGTTGAAAGTGCGGGTCATTACAGGTGTAGTACATTTAGAAAAAATATCTATGTGCAATATTTAGTTTTCATTATGTATCGTGTTCATTAAGTATTGGAAACATTACTTTGTCATAATAAATGGATTGTGAACACATTATGTAGTTGAAAAGATAAATAGGAAATGGTGCAAGTTTGATTCTGAGTAGGGCCTTTTAAGATTAAGTCATTATTTTCAAAAAAATTAAGGAATAAAAGAAAAGACGAAAAATAGATTTCAGAGCAAGTGCTTGTTTTTTCAAATCCTGTACACCTAAATTTGCCATCTACATTTTCAATTCCAATTCCATAAAAGTTCACATTTCAAAAGATTGAAAAATAGATAGGAAAGCACAGAATTAAAATCGGCATAAATCCTAAAAGTTTCATCAATATTTATATGCGCTTTAAAAAACGAAATTGCATAAATGCTCCAGTAATAAAAATCAAAATTATGCCAAATCAAATATGAAAGGGTGCCTAAAAATAAAAAATGGGGTATAAATATACCCACCTTCTGTATATAAAAAAAGGTTGTTAAGAAAGTGCAAAACGTGTGCATTATTAAAATAAAAGCGAATAACATGCGTTCTTTATGAATCAAAACCATAGAAATAGAAATGTAGAATAAACGAAGATAAGAAAACCATTGGAAGACATCATTTTTCCATAACAATTTTGTATCATCTTTATTTTACTATATTAAAAAGAAGTTAATTTTCCATTTTCAGGGTTAAAGTTATTGTCCTGTAAGGCAAACAATGCTGGCAGGTACATTCACTTCAACTTCAAGTTCAAGAGGACCTTCCATATGGATTTAAGAAGTATATGATAACCATGAAAGCAATGTAATTAAAAAATAAAATGAATTGACCTAGTTGGACATGTGATAAGAAAACTGTACCATAAATTGCATAGATGAAGTTGCATAGTAAGGCGCAAGAAATTAGCTTATCTTATAAATAGGTTTTGAAGTCATTTAACTGTATATTATAACTCATGTTTTTATATTAATTATACTTAGTGAACACTGCTGACTTTCTTGTGGTTATATGATCTCCTAACAATTATACATACTTAATGGAATATGGAAATTAGGTCTCGGTGAGAACTTGAGAAGCGGTATTAGTTTCTAGGATATGTACTTTAATAATTAAGGTTGCAGGGAAGTAACGGTTATTTGGCTTTAATCCAGTCCCTCAATCCACGTTTTAATTAATTTGAAGGACAAGTCCTAAAATTAATCTTTCCATAATTCCCTTTCTTCATATATCCTGCATCTAGTTTTTGGTTCTATCATATCGACATTACACAGCATCTTTCTCTCTCACTGTTAGCATCCCTCTTCAATCTTGAATAAGATTTTCACCATCGGTATGATGCTAACTTCAAACTTAATGTGATTTTTTCAAAATTCCACAAAATCAAATCCCTGATAGTTCAAATTCAAAGAGTTCGTTCAAATTCCATAAAAATCATATTCAAAATTGGTTATAATCCGAGTTCTAATATGAAATTCGAGTTTATTCATTAGTTTTTGTTGGAATCCTAATACGAAATCGGTTATAATTCAAAATTGGGTAGGGATTTCTCTGTAAAACTTTCAACGGATGGTCGTGAAGCATGAGATAAAGAAGTGCGATGAGTTTGGGGATGAAGGATCTTGATTTTATAACTCAGGAGGTTCATGGCAATAAAGATGAATGGTTCCGATGATCTCAAAGTGGAACTTTGTTCTACTGACCATCTTTCTAAGGTAAAATTCAAGCAGCCCTTCCTCTGTATGATGGAACCTGAAGCTTGGTAAGTCTAGATCTTGACTACAATAGTTGTTCTTTATTGTACTGAATAAGGTTTACTGAACTGCAAGTTATAGAAGCTTGGATGTTTATATATAATGCTCCTCATATGGACAAGATTGAGATAATGCGCCTTTATTATTTTGTCTTCTTTTATGATAATTTTGATAATTTATTGTTTACTTGGTTTGAGTAGGAAACTTCATTTCAAATAATGATAGTTTGATTGGGCAAAAAAAAGAGAGAGAGAGAGAGAGAGAGGGAAAAAATGAATATTGTATGGTCTAAGATATTTTCATGATAAACTAATTGGTTTTGATTTCATTATTTGTTAGCTTATGGATCCCCTACAATTTATGTTTGTGATTATATAAGTTCTTTATGTCGTGCTTGATACAGCGAAGAAACGAAATATGCTCGATTTAAGAATAACCCACATCATCTGTAGTCACCTGGACACTAATTATGGATACTTTTTTTTTTTTTGCCATTTTGCTATTTTTGGACTAGGCAGTGTATATCCTTCTATACTGGATTTTACAGCACAAGGAAAAGGGAGTAGTGAGTAACCACAAACCAATGCATTGCCAATCACAAAAAACCTGCAATAGCCATGCAACAATAATCCCTTTTTTAAGAAGCATATAAACATTTATGTACATTGCAAATAATGACTTAATTGTTATAAATACTTGAATGCTGGAGAAGATCTGTAAATTGCAGTAATGCCAAGCATATGATTAGTCTCTTCGTTAAGAACCATTAGCAGACAAGCAGTAATGGTGGTTAACGCTATAACAAGCCTGAAACAAATCTGAACTCTTGTTTAATCCGTGTTCTTTTGCCTGCCCATTTTGAGCTAATTTCTGATATTGTAGTGCCTGTGATGAAGAAGAGGACGTAGCTGGAGGATATGGACTTATAATATGTATGCACGAGGGTTGGAAGTGGAGTGAGAGAAGTGCCTGCTTATACGTGTGCTTCTATCAACAAGAATGGTTCTTCAGTTTGCACAAAAAAGTAGGGAGAGGTAGAGCCTTACCACCACTAATGGTTAGTGGCTGCTTTGTGCACTTTGTTTTGTGCACATTATTATATTAGAGACTTGGAAATCTCCTTCCAAGTAGAATTGATTTTTTTTTTTTACAATGGAATTTGAGGGCTTTCTTTTTTAGGTTTATGTGGAACAAATTCCGCACCTTGGTTATCATTTTACTTTTGTTTACTTTTGTTTGAGTGGCATGAAACAACTTCAAGCTTTCTCTCTCTACTTTACTATGTTTGTATTTATCATTCATTACATTAATCGACTTCAAAATTTCATAGTATATAGTCCTCAATGGAAAAAAGGTAAAATGCTAATATTAATTTCTTTCGTTAGGATATATGAAGGAAAGAAGCAGCCTAGCAGTTATTGGCCTCAGTGTCCACACTGCACCAGTAGAAATGCGAGAAAAACTTGTTGTTCCTGAGGCACAATGGCCTCAAGCCATTGGTGAACTTTGCAACTTAAATCATATATAGGAGGTTGCCGTTTTCATTACATGCAACAGAATGGAAATATATGTGGTGCTTTGTCATGCAATCGAGGAATCCATGAAGTGATGGAATGGTAACAGTTTTATTTTACTCGTGCATGCTTTGTATTGCTTATTTGGTTTGAGTATGTTTTTTATTACATTATTTACAATTGAGTAACTTTATAATGCAGTATGCATTAAGGGTTCCAATAACAATAAGAAAAGTTTTTAATGGTTAATAGGCATAGATCATTATAAATCACTAGTTACATCATGTTTCAGATAAACTCATCAAATTTAGAACTTTTCTTTCAACAAATTTAATAAATAAAAAAAGTTTATGTTCCAAATTATAGTACTTGCAACAAAAACTCTTACAAATGCTCTACTTCATTTCTTAACAGACTAGTGGGATCCCTGTATCTGAGCTACATGAAGATCTGTTCATGCTACATGACAGTGATGCCACCTGTCATTTGTTCAAAGTATTTGTAGGGCTAGACTCTCTAATTCTAGGAGAAGGTCAAATCCTCTCTCAAGTCAAACAAGTTATTAGAGTCGGTCAAGATATGAAAGGTGGTTTAGGCAAGAATATTGACCGCCTCTTCAAGCATGCAATCACAGCTGGCAAAGATGTATGTACGAAAACTAACATCTCTTCGGGTGCTGTCTCGTTCAGTTCAGCTGCAGTCGAACTTGCTGTCATGATGCTTCCAAAATCCGATACCATTTCTGCTAGAATGCTCGTGATCAGAGTAGGCAAAATGGGCAAACTAGTGATCAAGCATCTGGCCTCCAAAGGCTGCAAAAAAAGTAATAGTTGTGAACCATTCAGTAGAAAAAGTAAATGCTACACAAGATGAACTGAAAGACATGGACATAGTATACAAACCAGTTGACGAAACTTTTGCTTCTGCTCCTAAAGCTGATGTCATTTTCACAAGCACCTCTTCTGAAACACCATTGTTTTTCAAGGACAATATGGAGATTTGAAAGTAGGATCATGCATTCTAGCATTTGAGAAAGTAGGTGGAGTAAGGCTGTTTGTCGACATATCGGTTCGAAGAAATGTAGGATCATGCATTTCTGAGTTAACTACTGCACGTGTATACAATATGGATGATTTGAAAGAGGAGGTGGGGGCTAACAAAAAAGAGAGGATGAGAAGAGCATTGGAAGCTCAACCGATTATTACTGAAGAGTTGAGCAAGTTAGAGGTATGGAGGGATTCAGTTGAGACAGTGCCTACTATCAAGAAGCTGAGGTCCTATGCCAAAAGAATTAAAACACTGAAACAGAGAAATGCATTCAGAAAATTGGAGATGAAGCTCTTACTAAGAAAATGAGAAGGGCTATAGAAGATCTTGGCAATGGTAAAGTCAATAAGCCTCTTCGCGGTCTGTTGCAGCATTTGAGGTGCGATGAAAGTGATAATCGAAATCTTGAGGAGACTATAGAGAATATGCATGCTCTTAATAGAATGTTCAGTCTAGATACAGATAAATCTATCATAGACCAGAAGATTAACGCAAAGGTGAAGGAGATTCAAGGCTAAGTTTGCATTGTATTCTTTCATTCACACATATGTCTTGTGATCTTACAAGTGTTACTTGTAATCTCAGCATCTCACTTCTCATTTATATGCATTGTTATACTGTTGAGCAAAGGACGTTTGCTCTGCGGTTACGTCACATTTGAGTTTCGTATATAGAGGGATGTAAGAGGCACTTTCTGGTTCAAGATGGCCTTTGTTGTATCTATTGTAATAAGTTTATTTGATTGTTTCAGACGATGTATATTTAATCAGTTATTAAAACTAATTTCATATAAGGTTTAAATTTTGTTTTCGGACATATCCAATGTTTTCTTGTTTACTTGATGTTACAGTTTGAGATGAAGCAACAATCTTAGTTGGTCTGGTTTATTAGAACATAAATTGTTACTTGAATTGGAAGTTTAGAATGTTATGTTGTTTGAGAGCTATTGTAATATGTTGTATTTCTAGCTAATATTTTAACCTCCAACATATCCAAATGTCGTATTTTTGTTAGATATGGTTGTTAGTGAAGGAGAAGGCCTGTCAACAAAGTACAGCAAGAAGTTGAAATCATTTTAATTGAATCTGACAAAAACCATAGGTTTGGAAATAAAAATAAATATGGTCATCTATTGGAAAGTATTTACATTACCTTTGAAGATATAACATTTCGGTCATAATTGTGGTCGTAACCAAACCTTTAACCGAGCCCATAACCGAGCCAAAACCAAACCCATAACTGATCCTATAACTGAGCCCATAACCGAGCTCTTAAACAAGTTTGTAATTGAATTTATAACTCAGCTCTTAATCGAGGTTATGATGTAAGTTGTAACCGAAATTAGTTATTTATATTTTATTCATACTTTATATTTTATAATTTATACATTATATGATTTATACTTTATATTTTATAATTCATATTTTATATTTTATAATATATAAATTATATTATATTTTATATTTCATAATTTTTATTTTATACTTTATATTATATATTATATTTTATGTACTTTATTTTATATTTTCTGATTTAGCTTTTATTCCAGAACCGGTCCAATAACTGAGTCCATAACCGAGATCTAAACCTAGCTCATAACTAGTGTCATAACCGAGCTCATAACCACGGTTATAATTGAGGTCATAACAAAACCTTTAACCTAGCCCATAATCGAGCACTTAAACAAACTTGTAACTGAATTTATAATTGAGCTCTTAATCGAGGTTATGATCTAGCTTGTAACTTAAATTAGTTATTTATATTTTATTCATATTTTATATTTTATATTTTATATTTTATACTTTATAATTTATACTTTATACTTTATATTTTATAATTAATATTTTTTATTTTTTGTTTTTATTTTTTCTAATCTAGCTTATATTCCATGACTGATCAAATAACCGAGCTCATAACGAAAATCTAAACCTAGCCCATAACCGAGCCTATAACCACGGTTATAATTGTGGTCATAACTAAACCTTTAACCTAGCCCATAATCGAACCTATAACCACATTCATAATTATGGTCATAACTAAACCTTTAACCTAGCCCATAACCAAGCCCAAAACCGTGCACATAACGAAGCCAAAACCAAACCCACAACTAATCCCATAACCGATCTTAAACAAACTTATAACAGAATTTATAATTTAGCTCTTAATCGGGGTTATGAACTAGCTTGTAACTAAAAGTAGTTATTTATATTTTATACTTTATATATTTTATAATTCATGTTTTATATATTATAATTTATATTATATTTTATACTTTTTATTTTATACTTTATATTTTATATTTTCTAATTTAGCTTTTATTCCATAAACGATCCAATTATAAAGCCCCTAATCGAGATCTAAACCAAGCTCATAATTGAGGTAATAACCGAGCTCATAACCATAGTTATAATTGAGGTCATAACCAAACCTTTAACCTAGCCCATAATCGAGCTCATAACCAAGCACATAACCGAGCCAAAACCAAAATCATAACTGATCCTATAAGCAAGCCCATAACTGAGTTCATAACCAAGCCAAAACCAAACCCATAACCGATCCAACAACTGAGCCCATAACCGAGCTCTTAAACAAGTTCGTAATTGAATTTATAACTCAGCTCTTAATCGAGGTTATGATGTAACTTGTAACCAAAATTAGTTATTTACATTTTATTCATATTTTATATTTTCTAATTTAGCGTTTATATTATCTGATTATCGAGGTTATAACCGAGCTCAGAACCACAGTCATAATTGAGGTCATAACCAAACTTTTAACCTAGCCCATAACCGGGCACTTAACCTAGCCCATAACCCAAATTAGTTATTTACATTTTACTTGTTTTAATTTAATTGTGTGAAGGTCAAAGCTCTTGAATGCAAATTTTGGCATGATATATTTATCTCAACATGATATAAGAACATCTATTTATTAAATTTATAATAATTTTTGCAGATACAATCATGAAATTTGCATCCTTCGAGATCAATATTGACTTGAAATAAGGGAGAAGTAGAGTATGAAAAAAGAGAATGAATCAAAATGCATAATTAAAGAAGAAGATACAATCTGCATATTGAGAATATTACTTTCATACATAAATGAATTATTAACTAAAATCATGGCTCTATTTTCTAGAGGTCCTCAGACTACCATCAATGTACTGCTGTTGCTTCATTTTTGCCTTTAAATTCTGCTATCCATGCATCCTTAATCATTTATTTTTACACCTTTTTAGCTGTCTTTAATCAATTCAATGATGTGCAATTTTTGTAACTGTTTGTACATGGCAGTTGGCAGCGATTTTGTTCATGATGGCCAGATGTGGAAATTCCAGTACTATGTGGACCTTATGCAAACTCTGTATGTTTCTGGTTTTCTATTTTTTATGTTTTTAAGTAGTGAGATGTAAATCTATCATTTGGTTAAATTACCAAATTAACTTCATTGAATTACTACAGCCTTTTTTGGATTTTTCACTGTACCAAAAGTTTTATCCTCATACTCAATTCAACTAACTGGTTATGGTAATTACTTCCTAAAGATGACTCGAATGACTAATAACTTTATGAAACAAACCAGTTTATATAAACTTTTTTGAAGAGGTTGTTTGATTATTGTTGAAGGTAAATTTTGGATAGAAATATTTGGACATGCGTGGGAGTCATGCACACTAAAGAAAGCCATTGCTGCAGCTGTTTTCATTTTCATCTGGAATATTTCGTCTATCGATGCTTGAGTTTGGACTGGTAATATATATTTTCTATCATTTAAGAAAAAAATGAACCTGTACACAATTTTACAAGTTAGCATGACTACTACATATAACATGATAACTTATTAAATTTTATATTATTTAGCAATTATAATATAAATGGTTTTAATGTTAAGGACATTGTAACAAGAAAGATACTCATTTACTTAACTGTTTTGGACAGTGTTTATTTTGATTGTGGTATTGAAGTTGTACAATCAACATTATACGATGGATTGGCTTGAAGCAAAAAGAACAGAAGAGATACAGGTAGAAAGTGAAAATGTGGAAGCACAAATTTCATGCATTAGCAGTGAAGTTGCAGCAAAGGTAAAAAAACATGGCAATAGGAAATGAATTAAAAGAAGATGAAGAAATGAATAAACAATGGGTGATGTTGCATGGGGACCAACGATTTTTGTACAAAAGAAGGGGAATAAAATATATATTCAATAATGGAGAAAGCTTGAGCAATATTGTATTGATCTTGATGATATTTAAACTCAGGAGAAGTATTTTTGTACAAATATTATTTGTGTGTGTTACTTTTCTTTCTTATTTGTATTTAAATTTTATTGTATGATATTCAGGATTTTTGTACCAAAGATTTGTGTACAAAAGAAGTGAATACAATACAGTATTCCAACGAGTGCTGAGTTTAATGATAGATAGATTATGTGTGTGTGTGTTACTTTTCTTTCTTCCCTCTGCAACATGCATGTGCTTGTGATGTATTTACATATTAATATGTTCTTTTTCTTTTTCTTCATGTTATGCATATCTCGTGTGTTTCTTTGATTTATTTTTCACTTGTTATGCAAAATTGTTTCCCAGTTAAAGTTTATTTAGATAAGCTTGCCATTAGTCATCCCGTCCAGACACTCCACATTTTTTCTAATTTAGCTTAAGGTCCTTTAGTTTAATTTGTATTTCGTGTCTTAAGTTTTCAACATCGATAATATAATATGAAATAATTGGAGGGACGATAAAAGGGATGAGAGGAAGATGAATTGACGAAGGAAAAGGAAGAATGAGAACATAATATGTTGTCTCATATTCTTTTGTAATGTTTCAAATTACGAAAAATAAAAATAAAATTTTCATTTTGTGTGTTAACTTCACTTTTCAAATTAATATTTTTTAAGAATAGGCATGTGTTGGGCACACTTTACATGGGTGAAAATCAAAAAACAAAAATAGCAAACCAACCGTAGCAATTTTATAATCTCCTTTTATAATTTTTCATTGTGGGTTTCATAACGATACAAAAACTATATAAATTGGCAAACAAATAAACTAGAATATATCTAAATGCTAAGAGCTTCTCTAGTAGTGTCACTAAATTAAAAAAAATGAAGGAAATCACCTCTGTAACTTCTTTTCTCACGTTGTAGAAGTTAAAGTAATTTCAATGTTGGGAAAGGAGTAAAACAAAGTCTCTCCATTTACTTTTTGTAAAAACCCGTAACTTCCCCGTAAAGGAAAGAGCAGATAGTTCGAGAACAAGCCACAACAGAACGCAGACGGAAGAACATTTCATTGTATATTACAACAATACCACCAGATTACAAGAATATACAGAGTATAAATGAATATTACACAGAAATATCAGAGATTTAAATTACATTTAAATACATAACAGCGAAAAATAATACAATACACAACTAGAAGAGATATACGGATACAAAGCTTTCCGGATATCGTTCCAGCTGTAAACCAGGATCCTACGAATATAAATCTGCAAAACCAAAACTACTAGCTGCCCATGTCAAAATAGCGGCACCCAGAGTTTAGGTTAAAACAATAAACTCCAGGTCAGTCATGGGACTGGTGTGAGAACTAAAACAGTTATTAATCTTTATTTTTAAAGTTAGGTAAATCAAGGGACCACGCCGTATAACACGAAACGGGTTTCCTCCCAAGAATACCAGTGCATAAAACAAACAGCGCAATGCTAAATAAAGAAAAATGAAGCTGTTATAAGACCCAGGTCCTATCACACAATGCAACGCATGCCGGGGGATAGGGTTTTCCCTTATAACAGCCGAAGAATGCTTGATACGTTTAAAACAAATCATTTGATACTACTATAAGTGCATAGTGTATAAAACAACTTCAAATCATAAGTATCAATCATAGACGGCATGGGTACCATATATCATGTCGCCATACTAGTTCTACAATTAAAACCGCAAATGTCTCGTATTTGGAAATTGGGTTTCCATTTATGAACCGAGGCAAAAGATAGTCCTCAACCGATTCGAGACTGTCTAGCCCGAGTCTCAGAAGCAGAACGCATCGCCCCTTGGATCGTCAAGGCCGGTCCACCGATGTGGATTAGACGAAATCCTGAACACTGCGTTTCCCCGCCCTTTGGGGCGTAAGTCTGGTCCGTCTGCCGACCAGAATGCATCGGCCGAAACCGATATAACCGAGGCGCCTCGCAACAGCAACAACCACACAGGTATAGAGTATATAAATGTCAGGACTGGTAGGTCACTGACACCACCCTAGCTAGAAGAAAACGCATGTCCTCACTGAGGTCCGTCTCCCGTTTTTGGTTCACCCCAGGGTGTGAGGCTCGCGAATCAACGGTACACAAAGCTACGCCACAAAGGCCGTGCTTTGATCATCAACCACAAGACTTTTCTTTTCAACAGAAGCCTTGATCATTTGCATCTTAGCATGCCACACAGGCAAACAATTCTATGCAACCGATATCAGTCACACAGAATGAAATTCAATGTCAGACACACAGTCCATTTACAAGTCCGTTCTGGGTCTGAACGAAACCGGAGGCACTTTCCTCGCATATCCATCGATCTCCAAGCACATCTGGACGACCACCGAGTGATTCCCTCATCTTGGGTGTACAGCCCAATCAAGATTATCAGTAATCACCCAAACGATGTGAAGACTTCCGGTCTTCAACCACCGTTTTCATCTTCGACTTATCGTCGTATCAGTTATTCAGAATGGGATAAACCCGCTCTTTCCGAATAACTCGCGTATATTTTAAATAAGTGTTACACAAACACAACATACGCCTCATTCCAATTCATCAGTCACTAACCGTAAATTAACAAGAGAATAATTCCCTAAATATTAACCCCGAAGGCCGAAACCAACATCAGATCAATATCCAGAAAACCATTCTGCTTGGCTAACCGACAGTTAGTTTCTAAATTTCACATTCATAGGGAAAGGTTCCCATTAATTTTATCCAAGATAAATTCCTTGAATTTATTCTTTAATCTTCTTTTGAATTTTGATTCAACTAGTCGGGATTAACGAACCTTGCCGAAGTAATCATTTGTTTTAATTTCCCAATCCCAACCTATTCATCCCATGAAGTAAAACTGGTAATACTTCATATCTAACACCACGGTGTTATCGGTAAATTCAATTACCATTTCACGTTCAAATCTAATTAAAGATTTAACTATCGCCTGGAGTAAAACTGGTGATACTCCATTCTCGATTATTTCAATCTAAATAAAGATTCATTAAAACTCCACTTAGTTTTAATCTTTAACTGGGTTAAAGAATCAGTGTCATTTAAAACACAGTTCACGATAAACCCAAAATCACATTCCATTAATTATCGGGTTAAAGAACGAGTGTTATTTAAAACACTGTCCACGATAAACCCAAAAATCAATATCAATTCAATTCCAATTAAATATTATTTAATTGGTACACTTCATTAAATCTAAATAAAAAGATTTAATCTTTTCTCAACTGGGTTCAAGAACAGTGTTAATGAAGACACCATTCACGACAAACCCAAATCACATTTGATATTAAACACAAGGCTCTGAATAGAAAATATACCGGCTTATATTCAATATCAAATTCTACGACTAACAAATATCGTATTGGAAATAACGATATATATATATATATATATATATATATATATATATATATATATCTTTCAAATTCCCATAACAATATCTGTATCATCACGAAATCCAACATCGAAATAATCCAAAGACAATTTCGATTCAAATCCATTACAATATAATTATTGGAAATTCTGGTTATTTTCAAAACCATTTCTAATCCAGTTTATTTATTTTAAAAATAAATAGAATTATAATTCTAGTTCAAAACTAGTTCATTTCGATAAAAATGTATTTTTATCTTTTCAAATATGGAGTTTTTTATCCCAATTTTTCCCAAATCATTTCTTATGATTTTACACAAATTATTACTATTTTAATAATTTTATCAAGGCCCATACAGTCGATTTCCATCAATGGCCATCAAACTGCACTTACAGCGACCTTTTTTAAATTTGATTTGGACATAATTCCAAATCCAACCGTTAGATTTCAAATTTCTAATATTCGTTAGAAAGCACATTTCGATACGAACCCAACGGTTCCGGTTTCAGGAGAATCCGACGGTCGGATCTCCCGCAATATCCGTTCGAAGTCAATGGTCGAAATTCGCGAACTGCCGCGGCGCGACGCGTTCTATTCAGGCCATTATATTATATTATATTATATATATGTATATATAGTATATACTTCGTCGATTTCAATTCAAAACGTGCTTTATAATTCGTTTTCAAAACGGTTTCAACTTCATATTCAATTTCAAATCAAAATTGAATATTCCAATATAAATTCGTTTTAAATTCATTTCAAATCGATTTCAATTCAAATTGATTTCTAATTCAATTTCAGTTCGTTTTCAATTCGATTCAATTTCAACTCGAATTCATTTCTATTCAATTTCAATTCAAATTCGTTTATATTCAATTTCAATTCGAATTCATTTCTATTCAATTTCTATTTGAATTCATTTCTATTCAATTTCAATTTGAATTCATTTCTATTCAATTTCAATTCGTATTCGTTTCTATTCAATTTCAATTCGAATTCATTTCTTTTCAATTTCAATTTGAATTCATTTCTACTCAATTTCAATTAGAATTCATTTCTATTCAATTTGAATTTGAATTCATTTCTATTCAATTTCAATTCGAATTCGTTTCTATTCAATGCCAATTCGAATTCATTTCTATTCAATTTCAATTTGAATTCATTTCTTTTCAAAATATCAGATTTTGAAATCACTTTCGATATTCGTTATAAAATGAATAAAATCGATATAAATATCGTTCACGTCAAAATGGCGTCAATCTAATCAATACGGCTTCATATATTCCTATTTTCAAATATTCTATTTCAAATATTCCTTTTCAAATATTTCTATTTTAAAACTGGAATGAGGCCCAATCAATTACCATATAATGTTAATTATATGGATTTTCTACAACACAGGTATATATCAACAACGATGAATAATCAACCATCATACAAAGTGCATTCTACACTGTATAAGCATAAAATATAAATATTCAACGCTTATAACAGTCTGTCAATCAATCGATCGACATACAACTAAACAATCGGGATTAGTGTACGTCAAATATCATCCCAATACCCGTGTGGGGTTTCAAGCAATCCAACACAGATTTTTATTTGTGTAGTTGGGCGATGTGTAAAATTTATCGTCCCAATCAATGTCAGTCAAATCAGTGTACATAAACAAACCGTCCGGTTTGTAAATGAATATTTATTTATCCACATTCACGTTAAAAATTATATTTTTAACGATAAAACATTTTATTCAACCTATGAAAATATTCTATTCAGTTCGTTTATTAAATAAAATGATATCTTTATTTTTCTAACTTATTTTAGAAAATTTTGGCGGCATAACGGCACGATACTAGAAACGGGACAAGGCCTAGCCTTATCCCCGGTCTAGTGAAGGCCCACGCCATTCACACATCAATCAAATCCATTCCATTTCACCAAACAATTCAATTTAAACCAAATAATCTAACCTACTACACAACCAAACAATTAAACAAACAAGCCATCCATGGTCTGTGGATGACGGGTGTCAGGTGCTACTAAACACCGTCTGCATCCTAGTGTATATATATAACTAGAAAAAGAAATTTAGAGTGAGAAGTTCTCACCGAAGCTAATCCAATCACACGACTCTTCATTTACAGAAAATCTTCGCCACTCGCCCTTTGCCACTTTCTTTGCCCGTATTCTCTACATATGTAAAAATCACATGTTTACTTTGCTATTCAATATATAAAAATCGAATTTTTACTATGTTATTCAATATATAAAAATCGAATTTTTTACTTCGCTATTCAATATATAAAAATCGAATTTTTACTTCGCTATTCAATATATAAAAATCGAATTTTTACTATGTTATTCAATATATAAAAATCGAATTTTTACTTCGCTATTCAATATATAAAAATCGAATTTTTACTATGTTATTCAATATATAAAAATCGAATTTTTTACTTCGCTATTCAATATATAAAAATCGAATTTTTACTATGTTATTCAATATATAAAAATTGAATTTTTACTTCGCTATTCAATATATAAAAATCAAATTTTTACTATGTTATTCAATATATAAAAATCGAATTTTTACTTCGCTATTCAATATATAAAAATCGAATTCTTACTATGTTATTCAATATATAAAAATCGAATTTTTTACTTCGCTATTCAATATATAAAAATCGAATTTTTACTTCGTTATTCAATATATAAAAATCGAATTTTTACTTCGCTATTCAATATATAAAAATCGAATTTTTACTATGTTATTCAATATATAAAAATCGAATTTTTACTTCGCTATTCAATATATAAAAATCGAATTTTTACTATGTTATTCAATATATAAAAATCGAATTTTTACTTCGCTATTCAATATATAAAAATCCTACCTTTTTCCCACTTAAAAATCGCATCTCTCCTAAAGTAAAAATCATATCTTTTTTTTATAAAAATCCTAACTTTGCTATGTTATTCCTATATAAAGACATAAGCCTTTCACATAAGAAAATAGATCTTCATGTTATAAATAAAAATAAAACTGATTCTTTTTTTTTCCTAAACTTATTACACAGAAAATAAACAAAAATATATAAATAAAAACAAATAGAAAAAAAAACTTACAGTGTTTTTTTTTATATACGGAGGGGGCGCGAGGTCGACTGGGCTGGGGGGGGAATCTCTGCCGCGACTGGAAGGAGGTGCAGGGGCAGGGTTCGCCGATGGCATCGCGAGGGAGGGGGGGCGACTGTGGTTGCGGTGGGGGTTTCAATGACTTTGGGCCTGGGGATCTGCGCGCTCGAACAGTGGAAGGTGTGTTGGTTTCGAGGTCGGTGGAGGAGGTGCGGAGGGATGGGGCGGTGCGCCTGAAGTGCGGCGCTCGCCACTGGCGAGGTGGGGCGCTGGGCGACGCTCGATGGGGAGCGGATACGCCGCCTCCTCTTCTTCTTTTTTTTTTAATCTGGACGGGGAGAGAGTATATGAAGGGGGGGTATATGTTAATATATATTTTATTTATTATTATTTTATTATTTTTCAAAAGCAACTTTTTATTTTGACCTCGAAACGAGACCCACCGCCTGTCGTCCCTAGCTAATTAACCCCATTCCAAACACAATGGGATATGTATCGTAAGCTGATTCGAACATTCCGACCAGTTTCCGTTAAAATCAACATATAACTCTATATATTGAATTTGAACGCGTATTTCAATTTACCGGGGTCACATACGAACTCTAAAAATTCTAGAAAAATATTTTCTAGCTTCGTATTGACGATACGGTCCTAAAAAAACTAGTTTCGTCGAATTCTGAGACCGTTTGAAAAATGGCCATTTTCCAGTCAATTAAAATCAACTGAAAATGGTCAAACGCGTTTTTCTTTGCCACGCTCACATATTGATTCGAAAAATTATGAAATTTGGAATCTAGCAATAATTTGACATCACAGATCCAACAAAAGTGGTTTCGTCGAAATCCGAGGTCGTTTGCAAAATTCCCATTTTTAAGGGCCTGAATTCTATAGCGACTATTCAGAATTTTCAACTAGGCATATCTTTTGATTCCCGCTATGAAATTTTGATTTTTCGGATTCGTTGGAAAGATATTCTCAATTAGATTCCATCATTTTTGGTTTCACTAAAATCCGTTTTATTTTGCACCCGGTATGTTCAATTGAAGTTTGAAATCGAATTATCGAACTACCGCGCCATTTTTAATTCCATTTATAATTATATATAATTATTTATATTCTAACGACTACGTATATAATATATACGTTCGAATTCTATTCAAAATAAATTTCTCGTCGATATTATTTAAAATAATTCATTTTAAATGTTCAAAATTTGCTAAAATTGCCAAAATAAAAATTTTAAACTGGCCCAGATTTTCAGGTTGTTACAATCTCCCCCACTTAAAACTTTTCGTCCCCGAAAAGGAACAAAGTCGAAAGTGGTTTGATTAATTAACTCTACGTTCGATCTGGCTTCCATTCTCCAACTTTTCAGTTTCTGAGAATTTTCAAAAATTTCAAAAATTTGGCTAACACCCGGAATTTTCGAAAAATTTCGCCATAACCTCCCCTGCACCTAGAGCCACGGGAAAATCCCGAAATTGCCATATAGGCCTTCTGATCTCAAAAAGAAAAAGAAAAAGCCAAGCAGCTAGCCAATAGGCTCATAAAATCATCATAACCTAAACAAAACAGTAAATTATAGTAAACATGTACCTGTTTGTCGGGCAAACAAATTTTATTCTCTGCTCTAGCCTCCTTGCTGTGACATGTTCAATGTAAGTACATGTATATGCAAGCTAATGCGGCTAATTTTCAATACAATTCAATATTTGAAACAATTAGGCGTAATGGTTCAAAATTATCAAAAAATTAAACAAACAACACAAACATCAATCAATTAGTGGATTAACGTTTCAAATTCATAATTTTGGTACAAAGTCAAAAATCAGACTTTTGATGCCAAATCACAACAATAAGCACTATCTAATTTTGGTTCTCACACCATTCAATAGGAAATATATAAATATCACACCTTCGACACTCGAACACTAATTCTGATGATGTAGCTACAATCATCAGAATCATCTCCGGGCGACTAGAGTGTGAATCTATATCTATCCAGTATATTAAAACTTCGAATAGACGCTAGCTAGGCGCATACGCAAAATCTTTATATATTGGATTGTCCTAATCAATATGAAATAAATAATCAAATACGAATAATTGATTTTAAATTTTCAAAACAAAATTCGTTTCATCTTTAAAAATATGCTCTTCACACTCGTTCTAGGATACTACTGATCCCACCTCTAACGAGTCATTCTCATTGGATATTACTAATCCAATATCTGATGAATTCTTTCGTATGGTTCTAATGTGCCTTGTTATCTAAGCTTTGTAAACCAAAGCTCTGATACCAAATGTAAAAACCCGTAACTTCCCCGTAAAGGAAAGAGCGGATAGTTCGAGAACAAGCCACAATAGAACGCAGACGGAAGAACATTTCATTGTATATTATAATAATACCATCAGATTACAAGAATATACAGAGTATAAATGAATATTGCACAGAAATATCAGAGATTTAAATTACATTTAAATACATAGCAGCGGAAAATAATACAATACACAACTAGAAGAGATATATGGATACAAAGCTTTCCGGATATCGTTCCAGCTGTAAACCAGGATCCTGTGAATATAAATCTGCAAAACCAAAACTACTAGCTATCCGTGTCAAAATAGGGGCACCCAGAGTTTAGGTTAAAACAATAAACTCCAGGTCAGTCATGGGACTGGTGTGAGAACTAAAATAGTTATTAATCTTTATTTTTAAAGTTAGGTAAATCAAGGGACCACGCCGTATAACACGAAACGAGTTTCCTCCCAAGAATACCAGTGCATAAAACAACCAGCGCAATGCTAAATAAAGAAAAATGAAGCTGTTATAAGACCCAGGTCCTATCACACAATGCAACGCATGCCGGGGGATAGGGTTTTCCCTTATAACAGCCAAAGAATGCTTGATACATTTAAAACAAATCATTTGATACTACTATAAGTGCATAGTGTATAAAACAACTTCAAATCATAAGTATCAATCATAGACGGCATGGGTACCATATATCATGTTGCCATACTAGTTCTACAATTAAAACCGCAAATGTCTCGTATTTGGAAATTGGGTTTCCATTTATGAACCGAGGCAAAAGATAGTCCTCAACCGATTCGAGACTGTCTAGCCCGAGTCTCAGGAGCAGAACGCATCACCCCTTAGATCGTCAGGGCCGGTCCACCGATGTGGATTAGACGAAATCCTGAACACTGCGTTTCCCCGCCCTTTGGGGCGTAAGTCTGGTCCGTCTGCCGACCAGAATGCATCGGCCGAAACTGATATAACCGAGGCGCCTCGCAACAGCAACAACCACACAAGTGTAAAGTATATAAATGTCAGGGCTGGTAGGTCACTGACACCACCCTAGCTAGAAGAAAACGCATGTCCTCCCTGGGGTCCGTCTCCCGTTTTTGGTTTACCCCAGGGTGTGAGGCTCGCGAATCAACGCTACACAAAGCTACGCCACAAAGGCCGTGCTTTGATCATCAACCACAAGACTTTGCTTTTCAACAGAAGCCTTGATCATTTGCATCTTAGCATGCCACACAGGCAAACAATTCTATGCAACCGATATCAGTCACACAGTCCATTTACAACTCCGTTCTGGGTCTGAACGAAACCGGAGGCACTTTCCTCGCATATCCATCGATCTCCAAGCACATCTGGACGACCACCGAGTGATTCCCTCATCTTGGGTGTACAGCCCAATCAAGATCATCAGTAATCACCCAAACGATGTGATGACTTCCGGTCTTCAACCACTATCTTCATCTTCGACTTATCGTCGTATCAGTTATTCAGAATGGGATAAACCCGGTCTTTCCGAATAACTCGCGTATATTTTAAATAAGTGTTACACAATCACAACATACGCCTCATTCCAATTCATCAATCACTAACCGTAAATTAACAAGAGAATAATTCCCCAAATATTAACCCCGAAGGCCGAAACCAACATCAGATCAATATCCAGAAAACCATTCTGCTTGGCTAACCGACAGTTAGTTTCTAAATTTCACATTCATAGGGAAAGGTTCCCATTAATTTTATCCAAGATAAATTCCTTGAATTTATTCTTTCATCTTCTTTTGAATTTTGATTCAACTAGTCGGGATTAACGAACCTTACCGAAGTAATCATTTGTTTTAATTTCCCAATCCCAACCTATTCATCCCATGAAGTAAAACTGGTAATACTTCATATCTAACACCACGGTGTTATCGGTAAATTCAATTACCATTTCACGTTCAAATCAAATTAAAGATTTAACTATCGCCTGGAGTAAAACTGGTGATACTCCATTCTCGATTACTTCAATCTAATTATTCATTAAAACTCCACTTAGTTTTAATCTTTAATTGGGTTAAAGAATCAGTGTCATTTAAAACACAGTTCACGATAAACCCAAAATCACATTCCATTAATTATCGGGATAAAGAACGAGTGTTATTTAAAACACTGTCCACGATAAATCCAAAAATCAATATCAATTCAATTCCAATTAAATATTATTTAATTGGTACACTTCATTAAATCTAAATAAAAAGATTTAATCTTTTCTCAACTGGGTTCAAGAACAGTATTAATGAAGACACCATTCACGACAAACCCAAATCAGATTTGATATTAAACACAAGGCTCTGAATAGAAAATATACCGGCTTATATTTAATATCAAATTCTACGACTAACAAATATCGTATTGGAAATAACGATATATATATATATATATATATATATATATATATATATATATATCTTTCAAATTCCCATAACAACATCTGTATCATCACGAAATCCAACATCGAAATAATCCAAAGACAATTTCGATTCAAATCCATTCCAAAATAATTATTGGAAATTCTGGTTATTTTCAAAACCATTTCTAATCCAGTTTATTTATTTTAAAAATAAATAGAATTATAATTCTAGTTCAAAACTAGTTCATTTCGATAAAAATGTATTTTTATCTTTTCAAATATGTAGTTTTTCATCCCAATTTTTTCCAAATCATTTCTTATGATTTTACACAAATTATTACTATTTTTAATAATTTTATCAAGGCCCGTACAGTTGATTTCCATCAATGGCCATCGAACTGCACTTACAGCGACCTTTTTTAAATTTGATTTGGACATAATTCCAAATCCAACCGTTAGATTTCAAATTTCTAATATTTGTTAGAAAGCTCTTTTCGATACGAACCCAACGGTTCCGGTTTCAGGAGAATCCGACGGCCGGATCTCCCACAATATCCGTTCGAAGTCAATGGTCAAAATTCGTGAACTGCCGCGGCGCGGCGCGTTCTATTCAGGCCATTATATTATATATATAATATATACTTCGTCGATTTCAATTCAAAACGTGCTTTATAATTCGTTTTCAAAACGGTTTCAACTTCATATTCAATTTCAAATCAAAATTGAATATTCCAATATAAATTCGTTTTAAATTCATTTCAAATCGATTTCAATTCAAATTGATTTCTAATTCAATTTCAGTTCGTTTTCAATTCGATTCAATTTCAACTCGAATTCATTTCTATTCAATTTCAATTCAAATTCGTTTCTATTTAATTTCAATTCGAATTCATTTCTATTCAATTTCAATTTGAATTCATTTCTATTCAATTTCAATTTGAATTCATTTCTATTCAATTTCAATTCGTATTCGTTTCTATTCAATTTCAATTCGAATTCATTTCTATTCAATTTCAATTTGAATTCATTTCTACTCAATTTCAATTCGAATTCATTTCTATTCAATTTCAATTCGAATTCATTTCTATTCAATTTCAATTCGAATTCGTTTCTATTCAATTTCAATTCGAATTCATTTCTATTCAATTTCAATTTGAATTCATTTCTTTTCAAAATATCAGATTTTGAAATCACTTTCGATATTCGTTATAAAATGAATAAAATCGACATAAATATCGTTCACGTCAAAATGGCGTCAATCTAATCAATACGGCTTCATATATTCCTATTTTCAAATATTCCTTTTCAAATATTTCTATTTTAAAACTGGAATGAGGCCCAATCATTTACCATATAATGTTAATTATATGGATTTTCTACAAAACATGTATATATCAACAACGATGAATAATCAACCATCATACAAAGTGCATTCTACACTGTATAAGCATCAAATATAAATATTCAACGCTTATAACAGCCTGTCAATCAATCGATCGACATACAACTAAACAATCGGGATTAGTGTACGTCAAATATCATCCCAATACCCGTGTGGGGTTTCAAGCAATCCAACACAGATTTTTATTTGTGCAGTTGGGCGATGTGTAAAATTTATCGTCCCAATCAATGTCAGTCAAATCAGTGTACATAAACAAACCGTCCGGTTTGTAAATGAATATTTATTTATCCACATTCACGTTAAAAATTATATTTTTAATGATAAAACATTTTATTCAACCTATGAAAATATTCTATTCAGTTCGTTTATTAAATAAAATGATATCTTTATTTTTCTGACTTATTTTAGAAAATTTTGGCGGCATAACGGCACGATACTAGAAACGGGGAAAGGCCTAGCCTTATCCCCGGTCTAGTGAAGGCCCACGCCATTCACACATCAATCAAATCCATTCCATTTTACCAAACAATTCAATTTAAACCGAATAATCTAACCTACTACACCACCAAACAATTAAACAAACAAGTCATCCATGGTCTGCGGATGACGGGTGTCGGGTGCTACTAAACATCGTCTGCATCCTAGTATATATATATAACTAGAAAAAGAAATTTAGAGTGAGAAGTTCTCACCGAAGCTAATCCAATCACACGACTCTTCATTTACAGAAAATCTTCGCCACTCGCCCTTTGTCACTTTCTTTGCCCGTATTCTCTACATATGTAAAAATCACATGTTTACTTCGCTATTCAATATATAAAAATCGAATTTTTACAATGTCATTCAATATATAAAAATCGAATTTTTTACTTCGCTATTCAATATATAAAAATCGAATTTTTACTTTGCTATTCAATATATAAAAATCGAATTTTTACTATGTTATTCAATATATAAAAATCGAATTTTTACTTCGCTATTCAATATATAAAAATCGAATTTTTACTATGTTATTCATTATATAAAAATCGAATTTTTACTTCGCTATTCAATATATAAAAATCGAATTTTTACTATGTTATTCAATATATAAAAATCGAATTTTTACTTCGCTATTCAATATATAAAAATCGAATTCTTACTATGTTATTCAATATATAAAAATCGAATTTTTTACATCGCTATTCAATATATAAAAATCGAATTTTTACTTCGTTATTCAATATATAAAAATCGAATTTTTACTTCGCTATTCAATATATAAAAATCGAATTTTTACTATGTTATTCAATATATAAAAATCGAATTTTTACTTCGCTATTCAATATATAAAAATCGAATTTTTACTATGTTATTCAATGTATAAAAATCGAATTTTTACTTCGCTATTCAATATATAAAAATCCTACCTTTTTCCCACTTAAAAATCGCATCTCTCCTAAAGTAAAAATCATATCTTTTTTTTATAAAAATCCTAACTTTGTTATGTTATTCCTATATAAAGACATAAGCCTTTCACATAAGAAAATAGATCTTCATGTTATAAATAAAAATAAAAATAAAACTGATTCTTTTTTTTTTCCTAAACTTATTACACAGAAAATAAACAAAAATATATAAATAAAAACAAATAGAAAAAAACTTACAGTGTTTTTTTTTATATACGGAGGGGGCGCGAGGTCGACTGGGCTTGGGGGGGGGGAATCTTTGCCGCGACTGGAAGGAGGTGCAGGGGCAGGGTTCGCCGATGGCATTGCGAGGGAGGAGGGGCGACTGTGGCTGCGGTGGGGGTTTCAATGACTCTGGGCCTAGGGATCTGCGCGCTCGAACAGTGGGAGGTTGGTTGGTTTCAAGGTCGGTGGAGGAGGTGCGGAGGGATGGGGCGGTGCGCCTGAAGTGCGGCGCTCGCCACTGGCGAGGGGGGGCATTGGGCGACGCTCGATGGGTAGCGGCTGCGCCGCCTCCTCTTCTTCTTCTTCTTTTTTTTTTTAATCTGGACGGGGAGAGAGTATATGAAGGGGGGTATATGTTAATATATATTTTATTTATTATTATTTTATTATTTTTCAAAAAGCAACTTTTTATTTTGACCTCGAAACGAGACCCACCGCCTGTCGTCCCTAGCTAATTACCCCGATTCCGAACACAATGGGATATGTATCGTAAGCTGATTCGAACATTCCGATCAGTTTCCGTTAAAATCAACATATAACTCTATATATTGAATTTGAACGTGTATTTCAATTTACCGGGGTCACATACGAACTCTAAAAATTGTAGAAAAATATTTTCTAGCTTTGTATTGACGATACGGTCCTAACAAAACTAATTTCTTCGAATTCTGAGACCGTTTGAAAAATGGTCATTTTCCAGTCGATTAAAATCAACTGAAACTGGTCAAACACGTTTTCCTTTGCCACGCTCACATATTGATTCGAAAAATTATGAAATTTGGAATCTAGCAATAATTTGACATCACAGATCCAACAAAAGTGGTTTCGTCGAAATCCGAGGTCGTTTGCAAAATTCCCATTTTTAAGGGCCTGAATTCCATAGCGACTATTCAGAATTTTCAACTGGGCATATCTTTTGATTCCCGCTATGAAATTTTGATTTTTCGGATTCATTGGAAAGATATTATCAATTAGATTCCATCATTTTTGGTTTCACTAAAATCCGGTTTATTTTGCACCCGGTATGTTCAATTGAAGTTTGAAATCGAATTATCGAACTACCGCGCCATTTTCAATTCTATTTATAAATATATATAATTATTTATATTCTAACGACTACGTATATAATATATACGTTCAAATTTTATTTAAAATAAATTTCTCGTCGATATTATTTAAATTAATTCATTTTAAATGTTCAAAATTCGCTAAAATTGCCAAAATAAAAATTTTAAACTGGCCCAGATTTTCGGGTTGTTACACTTTTCAATTTACAATTCCGATTATCATTGGGAATCTGATTCCCATTTATATATCATAAACAATCTCATTTATATCATAAACCACAATCATATTACTATTTATAAAATAAGCAACAATCATATTGCTATTTATAGACAAAAAGGTTTTTTTTAATTAAAAAGGCATCTTTTTATTATAAAAGAACCCAAAAATGCTTTTATGAAAATCATTTATAGAATAAAAGTATCTTGAAAACCATTTATAGAGTTTAAATAATAACAAAAATAATCTCACTTAGTGCTTGAGAAGTGGAAATTTGTTATGCTTTATTTTCTCTTCCTTTTACTGATTTTAGACTTCCTGCTAGAGATGCTCTAAAGCATTGTTTGATTATAAATTAAAATAACTAATGTCTTCATAAATAAGACTTACGCAACACAATTGGTTAAGGAATATATTTTTTAATATAGAACCTCCAATATTAAAAAGTTTGAAGTCAACTTAAATTAGTTATTTATATTTTATTCTTATTTTAAATTTTATACATTATTTTATAATTTATATTTCATTTTATATTTAGCTTGTAACTTAAATTAGTTATTTATATTTTATTCTTATTTTATATTTTATATTTTACACTTTATATTTTATATTAAATAATTTATAATTTATTTTGTATTTTCTATTTTCTATTTTATGTTTTATACTTTATATTTTATACATTTCATTTTATACTTTATATTTTACACTTTTCATTTTGTGTGTGGATGCCTTTTGCGTGTCATATGGGTACTCGCTCGGTTATGTAATTCCTACTGGGTGCAGAATTGTTGTTGGAGTACCTGATTAAGTCTTGTGTGCGGAAGCCTTTTACGTGTCAAAGGTACCCGATTAAGGATTGCAAGCGGATGTTTTTTGAGTGTCATGGGTACTCGCTCGATTAACTAATTCCAACTAGGTGCAGAATCGTTAATAGAGTACCCGATTAGGCCTTGCATGCAGAAGTCTTTTACGTGTCATAGGTACCTGATTAGGCCTTGCGTGTGCATGTCTTTTGCATGTCATGGGTATCCACTCGGTTAACTAATTCCTACTGGGTGCAAAATCACAGTTTAAGTACCCAATTAGGCCTTGCGTGCTAATGACTTTTGCGTGTCAAGGGTACCCGCTTGATTAATTTATTACTACTGGGTGCAGAATCGTTACCGGAGTACCCGATTAGGCCTTGCATGCGGAAGTCCTTTATATTTTATACTTTATATTTATTTTTTATATTCATAATTTATAATTTTTATTTTTTATTTTATACTTTATAATTTATGTTTTATACTTTATATTTTATATTTTATATGTTATACTTATAAATATAATTTATTTTCCATAACTGAGACACTTCATATAACCGAGTCCATAACTGAGCTCATAAGTAAGCTCATAATCGATTCCATAACCAAGCAAATAACCGAGCTACTTCACATAACCGATCACATAACCAAGTCCATAATCGAGCCTGTAACCGAATCCGTATTTGAGCCTATAAACGAGACCCTTCATACAACTGAGTCCATAACCGAGCCCATAACTGAGCCAATAACCAAAACCTTAACTGAGCTCATAATATAGGTCTTAACCAAACCTCTAATCAAGCTCATATTATATTTTATATTTTATATTTTATATTTTATATTTTATACTTTGTATTTTAACCAAACGTCTAATCGTTGCTGGAGTACCCGATTAGGCCTTGCGTGCGGAATTCTTTTATGTGTAATAGGTACTCGAACATTTAAACTACGTCATAATCGAGACCGTAACCGAACCCATAACCGATCACATGTCCATAACCAAAGGCCATAACCGAGTCCATAACTAAGCCTATAACCAAGACCCATCACATAACCTAGTCCATAACCAAACCAATAATTGAGCTCATAATTTATAATTTATATTTTATGCTTTATACTTTATATTTTATACTTTAAAATTTATATTTATTTTTTATAATTCATAGTTTATAATTTATACTTTATATTTTATACTTTATGTTTTATACTTTACGTTTTATACTTTTTACTTTATGTTTTATACTTTATACTTTATGTTTTATATTTTATACATTATATTTTATAATTTGTATTTTATACTTTATATTTTACGTTTTATACTTTATACTTTATATTTTATGTTTTATGTTTTATAATTTGTACTTTATGTTTTATACTTTAAATTTTATATTTTATATTTTATATTTTATACTTTATGTTTTATACTTTATACTTTATGTTTTATACTTTGTACTTTGTACTTTATATTATATTATTTGTAATATATAATTTGTATTTTATATTTAATAATTAATTTTTTTAATTTAGCTTATATTCCATAATCGATGGAATAACCAAGCTTATAACCAAGATCTAAACCTAGCCTATAACCGAACCCATAATTACGATCATAATCGTGGTCATACCCAAACCTTTAACCCAGGTCATAACCGAGACCATAACCGAACCCGTAACCGATCACATGTACATAACCGAGACCATAACCGAACCCATAACCGTGTCCATAACCGAGTCCATAACCGAGACCATAACCGAGACCCTTCATATAACCGAGTCCATAACCGAGCCCATAACCAAGACCGTAACCGAACCCATAACAGATCACATGTCCATAACCGAGGCCATAACCGAGTCCATAACTGAGCTTATAACCAAGACCCTTCACATAACCTAGTCCATAACCAAACCAATAATTGAGCTCATAATTTATAGTTTATATTTTATGCTTTATACTTTATATTTTATACTTTATATTTTACGTTTTATACTTTATAATTTATATTTCAGATTTTATAAGTTATATTTTATATTTTATAGTTTATATTTTATGTTTTATACTTTACGTTTTATACTTTTAAATTTTATTTTTATATTTCATATTTTATACTTTATACTTTAAATTTTATACTTTATGTTTTATACTTTATGTTTTATACTTTATACTTTGTACTTTATATTATATTATTTTTAATATATACTTTGTATTTTATATTTAATTTTTTTTTAATTTAGCTTATATTCCATAATCGATGGAATAACCAAGCTCATAACCAAGATCTAAACCTAGCCCATAATCACGGTCAGAACTGTGGTCATATCCAAACCTTTAACCTAGGTCATAACCGAGACCATAACCGAACCCATAACCGATCACATGTACATAACCGAGACCATAACCGAACCCATAACCGTGTCCATAACTGAGCCCATAACTGAGACCCTTCATATAACCGAGTCTGTAACCGAGCCCATAACCAAGACCGTAACCGAACCCATAATCGATCACATGTCCATAACGGATGCCATAACCGAGTCCATAACTGAGCTTATAACCAAGACCCTTCACATAACTTAGTCCATAACCAATCCAATAATTGAGCTCAAAATTTATAGTTTATATTTTATGCTTTATACTTTATATTTTGAACTTTATATTTATTTTTTACAATTCATAATTTATAATCTATACTTTATATTTTATACGTTATATTTTATACTTTATATTTTATGTTTTGTACTTTATACTTTATATTTTATTATTTATATTTTATAGTTTATATTTTATGTTTTATAATTTATACCTTATAATTTATGTTTTATACTTAAATTTTATTTCTGTATTTTATATTTTATTATTTATAATTATATTTTAGATTTTATACTTTATGTTTTATACTTTATGTTTTATACTTTATACTTTGTACTTTACATTATATTATTTTTAATATATACTTTGTATTTTATATTTAATAATTTTTTTTAATTTAGCTTATATTCCATAATCGATGGAATAACCAAGCTCATAACCAAGATCTAAACGTAGCCCATAACCGAACCCATAAACACGGTCAGAACTATGGTCATACCCAAACCTTTAACCTAGGTCATAACCGAGACCATAACCGAACCCATAACCGATCACATGTATATAACCAAGACCATAACCGAACCCATAACCGTGTCCATAACCGAGCCCATAACCGAGACCATAACCTAGACCCTTCATATAACCGAGCCTGTAACGAAGACCGTAACCGAACCCATAACCGATCACATGTCCATAACCGAGGCCATAACCGAGTCCATAACTGAGAATATAACCAAGACCCTTCACATAACCTAGTCCATAACCAAACCAATAATTGAGCTCATAATTTATTTTATGCTTTATACTTTATATTTTATATTTTATGTTTTATACATTATGTTTTATACTTTAAATTTTCTTTTTATATTTTATATTTTATACTTTATATTTTAAATTTTATACTTTATGTTTTATACTTTATACTTTGTACTTTGTATTATAATATTTGTAATATATACTTTGTATTTTATATTTAATAATTTTTTTTAATTTAGCTTATATTCCATAATCGATGGAATAACCAAGCTCATAACCAAGATCTAAACCTAGCCTATAACTGAACCCATAATCACGGTCAGAACTGTGCTCATACCCAAACCTTTAACCTAGGTCATAACCGAGACCATAACCGAAACCATAACCGATCACATGTACATAATCGAGACCATAACCGAACCCATAACCGTGTCCATAACCGAGCTCATAACCGAGACCATAACCGAGACCCTTCATATAACCGAAAACATAACTGAGCATATAACCAAGACCGTAACCGAACCCATAACCGATCACATGTCCATAACCGAAGGCCATAACCGAGTCCATAACTAAGCCTATAACCAAGACCATTCACATAACCTAGTCCATAACCAAACCATGATAATTGAGCTCATAATTTATAGTTCATATTTTATGCTTTATACTTTATATTTTATACTTTATATTTTATACTTTATACTTTATATTTATTTTTTATAATTCATAATTTATACTTTATATTTTATACGTTATATTTTATACTTTATATTTTATACTTCATATTTTATCTTTTGTACTTTATACTTTATACTTTATACTTTATATTTTATATTTTATATTTATAGTTTATATTTTATGTTTTATACTTTATGTTTTATACTTTAAATTTTATTTTTACATTTTATATTTTATACTGGGTGCAGATTCATACTAGGTGCAGATACATTGCTGAAGTACCCGATTAGGCATTGCATGCGGAAGTCTTTTACGTGTCATAGGTACCCGTTTAGGTCTTGCGTGCGGGTGTCTTTTGCGTGTCACGGGTACCCGCTCAGTTATCTAATTCTTACCGGGTGCAAAATCATTGCTGGAGTACCCGATTAGGCCTTGGGTGCGGAAGTATTTTACGTGTCATAGGTACCCGATTAGGCCTTGCGTGCAGGTGTCTTTTGGATTCCACGGGTACCCGCTCGGTTCAATGATTCCTACTAGGTGCAGAATCGTTGCTGGAGTACCCGATTAGGCCTTACATGCGAAAGTCTTTTACGTGTCATAGGTACCCGATTAGGCCTTGTGTGCGGGTGTCTTTTACGTGTCATAAGTACCCAATTAGGCATTGCGTGCAGAATTCTTTTACGTGTCATATGTACCCGATTAGGCCATGTGTCCTGGTGTCTTTTGCGTGTCATGGGTACCCGCTCGGTTAACTAATTCCTAGTGGGTGCAAAATCATTGCTGGAGTACTCGATTAGGCCTTGCGTGCAGAAGCCTTTTACGTGTCATAGGTACCCGATTAGGCCTTCCGTGCGGGTGTCTTTTACGTGTCACGGGTACCCGCTTGGTTAACTAATTCCTACTGGGTGCAGAATCGTTGCTGAAGTAACCGATTAGGCCTTGCGTGCGAAAGTCTTTTACGTGTCATAGGTACCCAATTAGGCCTTGCGTGCGGGTGTCTTTTGCGTTTCACAGGTACCCGCTCAGTTAAATGATTCCTATTGGGTGCAAATTCATTGCTGAAGTACCCGATTAGGCCTTGCTTGCGGAAGTCTTTTACGTGTCATAGGTACCCGATTAGGCTTGCGTTCGGGTGTCTTTTGCGTGTCACAGGTACCCGCACTGTTCACTGATTCCTACCGGGTGCAGAATCGTTGCTGGAGTACCCGATTAGGCCTTGCACACAGAAGTCTTTTACGTGTCATAGGTACCCGATTAGGCCTTGGGTGCGGGTGTCTTTTAACCGCTCGGTTAACTAATTCCTACTGGGTGCAGAATCGTTGCAGGAGTACCCGATTAGTCCTTACATGCGGAAGTCTTTTACGTGTCATAGGTACCCGATTAGGCCTTGCGTGCGGGTGTCTTTCACGTGTCATAGGTACCCGATTAGGCCTTGCGTGTAGAAGTTACGTGTCATATGTGCGTGCGGGTGTCTTTTGCGTGTCATGGGTACCCGCTCGGTTAACTGATTCCTACTGGGTGCAGAATCGTAGATGGAGTACCCGATTAGGCCTTGCATACGGAAGTCCTTTACGTGTCATATGTACCCGATTAGGCCTCGTGTGCGGGCGTCTTTTACGTGTCATAGGTACCCGATTAGGCCTTGCGTGCAGAAGTCTTTTACGTGTCATATGTACCCGATTAGTCCTTGCATAACCAAGCACATAACCGAGCCATAACCAAACCCATAACTGATCCTATAACTGAGCCCATAACCGAGCTCTCAAACAAGTTTGTAATTGAATTTATAACTCGGCTCTTAATCGAGGTTATTATGTAACTTGTAACCGAAATTAATTATTTATATTTTATTCATATTTTATAATTTAGCTTTTATTTCGTAATCGATCCAATATTCGAGCTCATAACAGAACCCATAACCAAAATATAAGCGTAGCTCGTAAATGAGATAATGACCGAGCTTACAGCCACGATCATAATTATTGTCATAACCAAACCTTTAATCTAGCTCATAATCGAGCCCATAGCCGAGCACATAACCTAGCCAAAACTAAACCCATAACGGATCCTATAACCGAGCTCTTAAATAAGCTTGTAATTGAATTTATAACTGAGGTCTTAATCGAGGTTAAGAAATCAAAATTAGTTATTTATATTTTATATTTTATATTTGATACTTTATATTTATATTTTTTATAATTTAGTTTTTATTTCATAACTGTTCAAATAACCGAGCCTATAGTGTAGATCTAAACCTAGTGCATAACTGAGGAAATAACCAACCTCATATCCACAATCATAATTGAGGTCATAACCACACCTCTAAGCTAGCCCATAACCGAGTCAAAACTAATCCCATATCTTATCCCATAACCAAGCTATTAAACTATCTTGTAATTGAATTTATAACTTAGGTCTTAATAGAAGTTATGATTTACCTTATAACCAAAATTAGTTTTTTACATTTTATTCATATTTTATATTTTATATTTTAGCTTTTATCCCATAACCAAGCCCATAACCGAGATGTAAAGCAATCTCATAATTGAGATAATAACCAAGCTCATAACCACAGTCGAAATTGAGGTCATAACCAAACTTTTAACTGAGACCATAACCAAGCCAAAAAAAATAAAACCAAAACCAAGCCTATAACCGATACCATAACCAAGCCCATAAACGAGCCTGGAAACAAGCTCTTAACGGAGTTCAAAACCGAGCAAATAACCAAGCCCACAATCGAGCCCATAACGTAACCCATAATGTATCCCATAACCGAGTCCATAATCGAGCTCATAACATAACCCATAACGTATCCGATAATTGAAATTACTTATTTATATATGTTTTACATTTATACTTTATATTTTATACTTTACATTTTATACTTTATTTTATATTTTATATTTTGTACTTTATATTTTATATTTTCTAATTTAGCTTTTATTCCATAACTTATCCAATAACCGAGTGTAGCAGCCCGAACTTCCCAACCGGCCTAAACTAAACAAGAAGGCGGACTGCTTTGAGAACAAGACTAATCGGAACACAAAAAGAAGAACATTCCATTGCTATTACAACAATTTACATACGAGTACAAGATATCATAGTATAAATGAATAATATCTAGCAGAAAAATATCAGAGATTTAAATTACAAAGCAGCGGAAAAAATAATACATAACACAACTGAAAGAAATACACGGATATAGAGCTTTCCGATTATAGCTTCAGCTATAAATCTAGGATCCTGTGAAAATAATGTCTGCAAATACTAAAACTACTAGCTGTCCGTGTGGAAAATAGGGGCACCCAGAGTTTTGGTAGAAACAACAAACTCTGAGTCAGTCATGCGACTGGTGTGAGAACTAAAACAGTTATTAAAAATTTACTTTAAAGTAGAGTAAATCATAACACCATGCCGTATAACATGGAATGGGTTTTCTTCCAAGAATACCAGTGCATACAACAAACAGCGCAATGCTTTTTGAAAAAATGAAGCTATTATAAGACTCAGGTCCCATCACACAATGCTACGCAAGCGGGAGGATAGAGTTTTACCTTATAATAGCCAAACATGCTTGATACGTTTAAAAACATTTTTTTTGATATTACTGTAAGTGCATAGTGTGAAAATCATACTTCATAAATAAATATATCAATCATAGCAGACATAGTCTACTACGACTACATACATAGGTTACAATTAAAAACCGCAAAGGTTCGTATTGGAAATGGATTCCATCAATGACTAAGGCTTTCTTGCTATCTCTACATTGAATCCAAGACTCGAAAGAAATCATATCGACATGCATTCAATTCTTACATTAAATCCAAGGCTCGAAATAGTGATTCCAGATCGACATGCACTCAATGTTTTACCCTGATCAGGGGCCTATCTAGCACCCTTCACACTATGATAGTGGAGTACACATTTCAATCGATGCTCCCTGATCGTATAACCCTCAGTGGAGAATCACCCTATAAGTGCTCCCAGATACCAAATTCACTCTTGTCGTTTATTATCCAGCCTCAATCATTCACGAGTTGTGAAACTCGTCGAAATCACGTCTCAACACACAAAGCTATGCTATATGAAAGCTATGATTTGATCGTTATACATAAGACTCTGCTTTTCAACAAAAGCCTTGATCCATGCACTAGGCATACCACATTGTTAATCCATACCATACCATTGATTTCCACCAATATATAACCTCTAAGCTTGTACGTCTCAGAGAAGGGTGTTAAGCAAGAGAATAAATTATCTGCCACCAAACAGATATATATTTAGCAGAGATCAACGAATACAGTATAAAGGAATACAATGTCAGACATACCATCCCTTTTGCAAGTCCGTTCTGGGTTCGAACAAAACCGGAGGCACTTTATTCCACGTCTCATATGTCCAATACAGGAGAGAGGCCCTCGCATATCCGGTCGATCTCCAAGTACATATGGATGATCACCACTTGTTAACTTGTCTTGGGTGAATGGCCCAATCAAGACATCAGTAATCATCCAAACAATGTGAAGAACTCCGGTCTTTAACCACCGTCTTCATCGTCGACTTATAGTCGTCGTAAAAGTTATTCGGAATGGGTTAAAACCGGACATTCTGAATAACTCGCGTATTTAATAATCAAGTGCTATAAAAACACATCATACGCCTCGTTCCAATTTAGAATATTCTTTTGTTCAAATATTCACATCTTTAGGGAAAGGTTCCCAATAATTTTATCAAAGATAAATTCTTGTAAATTTACTCTTTAATCTTCCTATAGAAATTGTTTTCAAAAGATTTTATTCACTAGTCAGGATTAGCGAACCTTACCGAAGTAACCATTTATTTTATTAACTCAATCCTTACCTATTCATCCCATGGAGCAAAACTGGTAGTACTCCATATCTAACACCAATTGTGTTACTGGTAGAATTAATTACCATTTCACGTTCAAATCTAATTAAAGATTTAACTATTGCCTGGAGTAAAACTGGTGGTACCCCATTCTCGATCACTTCTCAAATTTGGCAAATTTAATTACCACGTTAACCTTTCAATCTAATTAAAGATTCATTAAAACTCCGCTTAGTTTTAATCTCCTAAAATAATTATTTAATGATTAGTCAGATTTAGGAAATAAATCCCGACTTTAACTGGGTTAAAGAATGAACGTCCTTTATAACATCGTTCACGATAAACCCAAAATCATCTTCCATCAAAATGGAATCTACACGGAAATCATAACTTTGTATAATCAATATAAATTCCTGTATCCGACTAATAATATAAATGGAATAGCGGCAAAACCTTTTAAATTCCATATATAGTAACGGTCTTCATTCACAGAAGCTTATCTCGATTATTACCATATCGAATTCCATTCAACTCCAATTTAATCTATTAAATTGGAAAACTTTACTTTGGAAAATTTGCATTAAATCTTAATATAAAGATTTATAAATTCCATATCATCTCTTCACTGTTAATTGGGTTAAAGAACAAATGTTATTTAAAACACAGTTCACGATAAACCCAAAATCCAATTTGATATTTATTACAAGGCTCTAAATAGAAATTATATCGGTTTATATTCAATATCAAATTCTGAAACCAACAAATATCGTATTGGGAATAACGGTATATATATATCTTCCAAATTCCTCAACAATATCCGTATAACCACGGAATCCAATACCGAAATATTTCGAAGATTATTTCCATTCAAAACCATTCCAATTCATACATTGGAAAAATTCTGGTTATTTTAAAACCCATTTACAAATCCAATTTATTTATTTAAAAATCATTTCGATTATTATTTTAGTTAATAACTAGTTCATTTAGACAAGAACATCTTTTATCTTTTCAAACCTTGGAATTTTTCATCCAAAATCTTTCTAAATCATTTGTTATGATTTTACATAATTTCTCCATATTTTTAATAATTTTATTAAGGCTCATACAGTCGGTTTCCAATAACGGCCACCGAACTACATCCATAGCGAACTTTTCCAAATCTGATTTGGACATATTTTAAAATCTAACCATTAGATTTCAAATCTATTATTATCACTGGAAAGCTCTTTTCGATACGAACCCAACGGTTCTGGTTTTAGGAGAAACGACAGCCGGATCTCTCGTTACGTCCACTTGAAGTTAATGCTCGAAATTCTCGAACGGTCGCTGCGTGGCGCGTTCTATTCAAGCCACTTAATATATATAATATATATATATATATTATATATATTCGTCGATTTCCATTCAAAACTTATTTTATAAATCGTTTATAAATTCATTTTAAAACGATTTCAACTTCATTTTCAATTTTAAATCAAAATTGAATATTCTATATCATTATAATATTAAAATGATAATATTGTCAAAATATCAGATTTGAAATCAATTCTTTTTTATATTATTATAAATTAAATAAATCCGACTGATAACCCGTTCGGGTTAAAAATAGCATTTACTACTTAAATCAGCTTCATATATTTCAATATTTTCATGTCCATCCAAAATCGGACATCAAAATCATATTTTGATTATTCACTGAATATTATTCTAAAATATTCAATTTTAAAATATTCCATATTTAAAAATATTCTTTATTTTAAAATATTCTTTATTTTTTTAATCGGAATGCGACTCAATCAGTTACCATATAATTTCAGTTATATGGATTTCATACATCGCAAGTATACAACAATAATGATAAATAATCATTCAACATTCAAACATCATCCAAAGTGCAATTTACAACCGTGTGAACATTTAACAAAAAATGCTCATCACAGCCTATCAACCCATCGATTGACATACCACTAATTATTGGGATTAGTGTATGGCAAATATCATTCCAATACCCGTGTCGGGTTTCAACCAACAAATACTGATTATTATTTGTGCAGTTGGGCGATGTGTAAAATTTATCATCCCAATCAATATCAGTTAATTAGGTGTACGTAAGCAACTCGTCCAACTTGTAAATGAATATTTATTCCAATTTATGTTCATGATAATTTTATATATCGCATATATTTGTTAAAAATCATATTTTTACCCAATAATTAATCATTCCATAGAATGACAATTTTATATACTAAATATATGCAATAAAAAAAAAATTTCCTATTAATAATATTTCCATATCATAACTATTTTATATATAACATATATATGATAAAAATTATATTTTTATCGAACAAATAATATTTCCATATCATGACTATTTTATATATAACATACATATGATAAAAATTATATTTTTATCGAACAAATAATATTTCTATATCATGACTATTTTTTATATAACATATATATGATTTAAACAACGCATATACAATTTCATACATCGTCGATTTCAATCCAACAATTCAATCCAACAAATTTACCACAACACAATCATATCACACAAATCATCCATAGTTTAACAAAAAACATAGTGTCAGGAGCTACTAAGCCCCGTCTGCAACCTATTATATAATAACTTTACAAAAATAGTTGAGTGAGAAAGAGTTCTCACATTCGTTTCCACTCCGCCAGTTTTTATTTCTAAATTTCTAAATAGTTTGGATTTGGATTTGCTTGAAATTCTTACGTGCTCTGTTTCTGTCCTGGTCAGTTCCATTGTGTAGATCTCGTCAACACGAGTCCAACGCAAGTCGTTTCACTGAATTCTGTTTTGATTTGGACAAGTTATAGCAGTTTAAACTTTAATGACATTAATTAAATAATTTAAATATATAATTTAGTTTAATTAATCACTTAATTACCATACTCCCGTTAATCACTTCAGAAAAGAATCGAACCGATCATCGATTTAAAAATTCCGCCGCCTCTCCGTCCTGACGCCACCAGAGTTCGATCAGATCTCATTACCGAGGTTATAACCGAGCACATAACCATGATCATAATTGAGGTCATAACCAAACATTTAACCTAGTCCATAACTGAGCACATAATCGAGCCAAAACCAAACCCATAACTGATCCCATAACCGAGACCATAATCGAGCTCTTAAACAAACTTGTAATTGAATTTATAATTGAGCTCTTAATCGAGGTTTTGATCTAGCTTGTAACTTAAATTAGTTATTTATATTTTATTTATATTTTATATTTTATATCTTATAATTTATACTGTATATTTTATAATTAATATTTTATATTTTTTATATTTTATATTTTCTAATTTAGCTTATATTCCATAATCGATTGAATAACGAGGCCATGACCAAGATCTAAACCTAGCCCATAACCGAGACCATAACCACGGTCAAAATTGTGGTCATAACCAAACCTTTAACCTAGCCCATAATCGAGCCCATAACCACAGTCATAATTGTGGTCATAACCATACCTTTAACCTAGCCTATAACCGGACACATAACCAAGTCAAAACCATACCCACAACCGAGACCATAACCGAGCTCTTAAACAAACTTGTAATTGAATTTATAATTGAGCTCTTAATCGAGTTTATGATCTAGCTTGTAACTCAAATTAGTTATTTATATTTTATTCATATTTTATATTTATAATTTATAATTTATATTACATACTTTATATTTTATATTTTATAATTTATACTTTATATTTTATTTTATATTTTATATTTTATATTTTATTTTATAATTCATATTTTATATTTTATAGTATATAATTTATATTTTATTTTATACTTTATAATTTTTATTTTATACTTTATATTTTTATTTTCTAATTTAGCTTTTATTCCATACAGATCCAATAACCGAGATTTAAACTTAGCTAATTACCGAGGTTATAATCGAGCACATGACCACAATCATTATTAAGGTCAAAACCAAACATTTAACCTAGCCCATAACCGAGCCCATAACCGGGCACTTAACCGAGCCAAGACCAAACCCATAACTGATCACATAACCGAGACCATAACCGAGCTCTTAAACAAACTTGTAATTGAATTTATAATTGAGCTCTTAATTGAGTTTATGATCTAGCTTGTAACTTAAATTGGTTATTTATATTTTATTCATATTTTATATTTTATACTTTATATTTTATACTGTATATTTTAAATTTTATAATTAATATTTTATATTTTTTATATTTTATATTTTCTAATTGTATGCCATAATTGTGGTCATAACCAAACCTTTAACCTAGCCTATAACTGTGCACATAACCGAACCAAAACCAAATCTATAATTGATCCCATAACCGAGACCATAACCGATCTTAAACAAACTTCTAATCGAATTTATAATTTAGCTCTTAATCAGGGTTATGATCTAGCTTGTAACTTAAATTAGTTATTTATATTTTATTCATATTTCATATTTTATAATTTTTATTTTATACTTTATATTTTATTTTATATTTTATAATTCATATTTCACAATTTATAATTTTTGTTTTATACTTTATGTTTTATGTTTTATATTTTATATTTTATATTTTCTAATTTATCTTTTATTCCATAACCGATCCAATTATCAAGCCCCTAACTGAGATCTAAACCTAGCTCATAACTGAGGTAATAACCGAGCTCATAACCACGGTTATAATTGAGGTCATAACCAAACCTTTAACCTATCCCATAACCGAGCTCATAACCAAGCACATAACCGAGCCAAAGTCAAACCCATAACTGATCCTATAACCTAGCCCATAACCGAGCTCATAACCAAGTACATGACCGAGCCAAAACCAAACCCATAGCTGATCCTATAACTGAGCCCATAACCGAGCTCTTAAACAAGTTTGTAATTGAATTTATAACTCAGCTCTTAATCGAGGCTATGATGTAACTTGTAACCGAAATTAGTTATTTACATTTTATTCGTATTTTATATTTTCTAATTTAGCTTTTATATTATCTCATTACCGAGGTTATAACCGAGTACATAACCACAGTCATAATTGAGGTCATAACCAAACATTTAACCTAGCCCATAACCGGGCACATAACCGAGCCAAAACCAAACCCATAACCGATCTCATAACGGAGCTCTTAAACATACTTGTAATTGAATTTATAATTGAGCCCTTAATTGAGGTTATGATTGAGCCTGTAAATTAAATTAGTTATTTATATCTTGTTAATATTTTATAATTTCTATTTTATAATTCATATTTTATATTTTATACTTTATATTTTGTAATTAATATTTTACATTTTATAAAATTTTATATTTTCTAATTTAGCTTATATTCCATAATCGATCGAATAACCGAGGCCATAACCAAAATCTAAACTGAGACCATAACCATGGTCATAATTATGGTCATAACCAAACCTTTAACCTAGCACATAATCGAGTCCATAACCACGGTCATAATTGTGGTGGTAACCAAACCTTTAACCTAGCCCATAACCAGGCACATACTTGAGCCAAAACCAAACCCATAACTGATCCTATAATCGAGACCATAACTGAGCTCTTAAACAAACTTGTAACTGAATTTATAATTGAGCTCTTAATCGAGTTTATGATTTAGCTTGTAACTTAAATTAGTTATTTATATTTTATACTCTATATTTTATAATTTATACTTTATATTTGATTTTATATTTTATATTTTATTTTATATTTTAAAAAACATATTTAATATTTTATAATATATAATTTATAATTTATTTTATGTTTTTAAAATTTTATTTTATACTTTAATTTTTTTATTTTCTAATTTAGCTTTTATTCCATAACCGAGCCCCTAACCGAGATCTAAACCTAGCTCATTACCAAGGTTATAACCGGGCACATAACCACGGTCATAATTGAGGTCATAACCAAATCTTTAACCTAACCCATAACCGAGCCCAGAATCGGGCACATTACCGAGCCAAAACCGAACCCATAACTTATCACATAACAGAGACCATAACCGAGCTCTTAAACAAACTTGTAATTGAATTTATAATTGATCTCTTAATCGAGTTTATGATCTATCTTGTAACTTAAATTAGTTATTTATATTTTATTCATATTTTATATTTTATTCTTTATATTTTATAATTTATACTGTATATTTTATAATTAGTTTTTATATTTTATATTTTCTTATTTAGGTTATATTCAATAACCGATCAAATAACCGAGGCCATAACCAAGATCTAAACCTAGCCCATAACTGAGACCATAACCACGGTCATAATTGTGGTCATAAGCAAATCTTTAACCTAGCCCATAACCACGGTCATAATTGTGGCCATGACCAAACCTTTAACCTAGACCATAACCGAGCCCATAACCAGACACATAACCAAGCCAAAACCAAACCCATAACCGAGCTCTTAAACAAGTTTGTAATTGAATTTATAACTCAGCTCTTAATCGAGGTTATGATGTAAGTTGTAACCGAAATTAGTTATTTATATTTTATTCATATTTTATATTTTATACTTTATATTTATAATTTATACTTTATATTTTATATTTTATTTTATGATTTATAATTTATATTTTATTTTATGACCTTTAAACTAGCCCATAACAGAGACCATAACGAGCCCATAACCAAGCTCTTAAACAAGCTTGTAATTTAATTTATTACTGAGGTCATAATCGAGTTTAAGATCTAACTTGTAACTGAAATAATTAATTTTTATTTTATTTATATTTTATATTTTATAGTTTCTAATTTATCTTTATTCCATAAATGTTCAATAACAGAGCACATAACCGAAATCTAAACCTAGCACATAACTGAGGTAATAACTTTAACCTAGCCCATAACCAAGACCATAACTGATCCAATAACCGAGCAGGTAACAAAGCCCATAACTAAGATTTTAACCTAGCTAATAACTGAGGTAATAACCGAGCTCATAACCATGGTCATAATAAAACCTTAACCTAGCCCATAACTGAGACGGTAACCAAGCCAAAACTAAACCCATAACTTATTCCATAACCAAGCCCATAACCGAGCTCTTAAACAAACTTGTAATTGAATTTACAATTGAGGTCTTAATAGAGGTTATGATAACATTAAGAAAATAATGTAGAACATAGCGCAACAACCTACAGTAGCCCACAAAGCCATAATTCCTTTCTCCACTTAAATCAAGAAAAAGTTCCAGTCTCTATTTAAGCCACGAAATATTCCAAATTTAAATAATCTTGGTAAATCAAAATTCACAATTTCAAAATTATAATCGAACTTTAAAATCGCACACCCATAGTTTGTTAAATTGTTGTTTGATTTGATGTGAATCAGCGAGAGGTGATCGCGACGGGAGATGATTTGGTAGGTTGTGGTTGTGATATGAGGATTCAAGGCTTAATGTCAGATTTGGGTTTGTCAATTGGTCATGTTGGTTGCCTATTCTTTAGTCTTTGGTCATGGATCTGGAGCTGCTTCAGTTGCGGATAGTGGTGAGGTTGCGTTCGAGCTGGACGATGTGATTGAGCTGTAATGACTTATGAAAAGGGAGATGCCTATGTTTGTAATGATTGAAGTTGGAGGGTATAGTGAAAAGGGAAATGCCTATGTTTCTTTCTTAATGTTATTTTTAATAGTACACAAGGCCTTGCGTGCGGAAGTCTTTTACGTGTCATAGGTACCCGATTAGGCCTTGCATGCGGAAGTCTTTTACATGTCATATGTACCCGATTAGGCCTTTTGTGCGGTAGTCTTTTGCATGTCACGGGTACCTACTCGGTTAAATAATTCCTACTGGGTGCAGAATCGTTGCTGGAGTACCCGATTAGGCCTTGCGTGCTGAAGTCTTTTATATGTCATAGGTACCCGATTAGGCCATGCGTGCGGAAATCTTTTACGTGTCATAGGTACCCGACTAGGCCTTGTGTGTGAAAGTGTTTTACGTGTCACGAGTACCCGATCGGTTAATTAATTCCTTTTGGGTGCAAAATCCGTGTTGGAGTACCCGATTAGGCCTTGCGTGCGGAATTCTTTTACGTGTCATAGGTAACCGGCTAGGCCTTGCGTGCGGAATTCTTTTACGTGTCATAGGTAACCGGCTAGGCCTTGCATGCGGAATTCTTTTACGTGTCATAGGTACCCGATTAGGCCTTGCATGCGAAAGTCTTTTACGTGTCATAGGTACCCGATTAGGCCTTGCATGCAGAAGTCTTTTACGTGTCATAGGTACCCGATTAGGCCTTGCGTGCAGAAGTTTTTTGCGTGTCACGGGTACCTGCATGGTTACCTAATTCCTACTGGGTGTATAACCATTGCTGGAGTACCCGACTAGGCCTTGCTTGCAGAATTCTTTTACGTGTCATAGGTACCAGATTTGGCCTTGCATGTGGATGTCTTTTGCGTGTCACGGGTACCCGCTCGTTTAACTAATTCCTACTGGGTGCAGAATCGTTGCTGGAGTACCCGATTAGGACTTGCATGTGGAAGCCTTTTACGTGTCATAGGTACCCGATTAAGCCTTGTATGCGGAAGTCTTTTACATGTCAAGGGTACCCGCTTGATTAACTAATTTCTACTTGGTGCAGAATCGTTGTTGGAGTACCCGATTAGGCCTTGCGTGTGGAAGTTTTTTACGTGTCATAGGTACCCGATTAGGCCTTGCGTGCGGAAGTCTTTTATGTGTCACCGGTACCTGCTCAGTTAATTAATTCCTACTGGGTGCAGAATCAGTGTTAGAGTACCCGATTAGGCCTTGCGCGTAGAATTCATCTATACTTTATTTAAATTTCGTATTTTATATTTTAGGTTTTATATGTTATATTTTTTAATTTAGCTTTTATATATATTATTTTCCTTTTTGTACTATTCAACTTATATTTAATCTATAAATCATTCTTAACTAGTTTCATAGGTATCCCCATAATTAAATTGAACTAAAGCAAAGTAATAATCGACCTTTTACACAACCGAATAGGTTATCGAGCCCATGATCTAATATGTTATTGAGCTTATACTCATATGCGTAACTAAACAAATTGCTACTAAGCTCATAACCGAGCTAATTACTATGCCTATAACACAGCATATAACCAGACTCAAAACAAAACATAGTATGCATAACCAAGCTCATGACAAAAGCTATAAAAATGCACATAAGAATACATATAACCTATAATCAAGCTTATAACCAAGCGCATAATCGAGCTCATTACCAATCGTAAAACCAAGCACATAATCGAAATCATTAATTTGTAATTCAATTTTATTTTTATTTTAACCTTTTTTTTTATTTTGTATTGTATGTTTTAAATTTTCCAATTTACATGGAATATTTTTAACCGAGCCAAAAATTGAACCCATAACCGAGCACATAACCGATTACATAATCAAGCCTATAAAAAAGCTCTTAACCTAGCTTGTATTTAGGTAATAACCCAATTCATAACCACGATCATAACCGAGCACATAACCAAACCTATAACCGAACCCACAACCGACCCTATAATCGAGCCCATAACCTAACCCATTACCAAGCGTATAACGATTCCATAACCGAGCTCTTAACCCAGCTTGTAACTGAGGTAATATCTGAATTCTTAACTGAGGTCATAACCGAGGACATAACTAAACCCATAATTGAACATAGTTCCCATAACCAAGCTCATAACCAAAATCGTAACCAAGGTCGAAACCGAGTTCATTACCCATAATCAAAATCATAACCAAGCACATAACCAAGCTTATAACTGACAGAATTTATTTATTTATATTTTGTATTTTATATTTTGTAATTTTTAATTTACCTTTTATATTTTATATTTTCTTATTTGTATTATACATCTTATATTTAATCTGTAAGTCATCCTTAGCTAGTTTTATAGGTATCCTCGTAATAAAATTGAACAATAAACAAAGTAATAATCCCCCTTTTACACAACCTTATAGGTTATCAAGCGCATAACCGAGCCTATAACCTAATATGTTACTGAGCCTATACTCATATGCATAACTGAGCAGATTACTACTAAGCACATAACCAAGTTAATTACTAATCCTATAACTGAGCATATAAACAAACTCATAACTGAACATTGTACGCATAATCGAGCTCATGACAAAGGCCTTAACCATGCCCATAAGCAAACATATAATCCATAACCAAGCTCAACCATGCACATAATCGAGCTCATAACCAAGCCTAAAACCAAGAACATAATTGAAAATTTTAATTTTATAATTCATTTATTTTTATATTTTGAATTTTTTATTTTTTATTTTTTATTGTATGCTTTATGTTTTCCAATTTAGCTGGTATATTTTAAATCGAGTTCACATTTGAGCCCATAACTGAATTCATAATTGATCCTATAACCGAGCTCTTAACCCAACTCGTAACTGAGGTAATAAACAAGTTGTTTACAAGGTCATAATCAAACCCATAATTGAACATAGTTCCCCATAACTAAGCCAATAACTGAGTCCATAACCGAATCAATAACCGAACCCATAACCAATCTCATAACCGAGCCCAAAACAATCAAGCCCACAAGCGAGCCCACAAGCATACGCCCAACTAAGTAGTAAAGATAAAGGACAAAATTTAAGTGAAGAAAGTATAATAAGAACTAATTATGTGAAAATAAAGAACATGAAGGATAAAAGACGAACTGAAATCAGTAACCAAATAAAATTTATTATTCTAAAAAATAATAAAAATAACATAGTTTATGTTACATGCATACACCCAACCATAACATGTTCCGATAGCCAAATCATATATATAAAATACATGCAAAGAAAGCATGGCAGTCAGTGTCTACAACATTATCAAATTCGAACAACGGTGCTTTATTAATGTTTGAAGCGTATTAATAATTGCAGCTATATTGCAAAGACAAAAAACTTATTGATTGCACATAAAATCAGTCTCCTATCATACCGATGGCAATAAGAGGTTACTGTCCAAATTGCACCAGCAAGACCTCTAAAAATAATAATAATAATAATAATAATAATAATAATAATAATAATCAAATCCATCATCATCATTAGCAATACATGTTTTAATATCAAATTTGTATAAATAACATCAACAAAGCTGCATAAAATTTAACTACATGTTTATATGATCATACAAGTTATCAAAAAAAATTGTTGATCGTGATTATCAATAGAAAACTGTGTTCGAATTTGTTTTACAACCAGCTTTTAGCACTATTGCCGAGGAAAGCAATTTAAAATTTATTTTACTCTTTGAGTTAATATTTTTATTGGTTGCATTAAAAAAGTTAAACTTCTTTTGTTTTGTGCATTTTGGTTACATTTGTTTAATTTTGTGTTATTAAAAAAAAGTCTATTACATTTGTTTAATTTTGTTTAATATACATACACACATATGTATATACATGTACATGTACGTAATGAACAGTTAGGGAACCGTAGCACGATATGCAAATCAAGCTAAGAGGTAAACATGCAACATTACAACAAAAATTAATAAGGTAGAGACGTCTATTAACACACAAGAATGGAACAAGGAGGAGCAAAGCATGTACTTCAGGTAAAGACAAGGTCAACATAGTCAAGGACTGAATAAGCATGGTCTAGCTTTCTTCGTGTACAAAAGCAGCAAAAAAAACAAACAAAACAAGTAAATGGAGCACATGCAGAAACATGCTATGTTTAGCAAGTGGAAAAGAAGTTATCGAACATGATGTACACAATATTAAAAAAAAATACATACATGAAACACTAAAAAAGATAATGGATATACATGAAATATTAAAAAAGATAATGGATATACATGAAACATTAAAAAAATACAAAACAATATTAGATCAATGCAAAATGAAGTTCAACACCCAAAATATGCATCAGTGTAAGGACATGAGTTCAGCTTTCCAAAACCCAAAAGTCAGAAAATGTCAAAAATATATTCAGATATTTAAAATAAAATATATTATATATATTTGGACAGTGAATCGGTTAGAAACTATAAAGCATTCGTTCAATGAGCAACTGTCAATGAAACTACCTTTACATTGCTTTGTTCATTGTTGATAGACCTTATAACGTATTTCATTGCTTTGTTCAATGAGTAATTCATTGTCAGCAACCTTGATAGTTTTGGTATTTTCTTTTCCCCATAATTTTGAGTAATTCATTGTCATGCCATCGTCGGAGTCGCTGTCTAAATCAATAAATACCCATGTATTTTGTGCTTCCTTCTCTGTCGCATCCTTCTAGTTGGAATTATCCTGATTATAAATTATAAATTATAACTGAGTACATACCATGACTGAATTCAAACATAATCCATAGTCCATATCCAAGCACCACAGTTGACTATATACCATGTGTTATCATCAAAGCAAGAATATTACCCGTCTGCAAACATATAATATATTCAATTAGTTCTTTGCGACTGTACAAATCTGAGATGGCCTAAAATTATAAAGCCAAATTAGGAACTCAAATTAGCCAAACCCATTCATAGCTAAGACACAAATTACAGAGCCAACGTCCCCTCCAGAAGTGGAGAATATATCTTCTTCATTTGTCTTCGTTCATGCCAGGCTGTGTTAGTTGTATTGTAAAATTTCCAGTTTCTTGTGTTTTATGTTTTGAAAATACAGTATGACTAGCATGGATTTTTGTCCTAGGCCTACCAAAAATAAGCCTATTTGAGAACTTGTACTACATAGTGCAATACATATCTTTTTTATAATAAGTTTCGAATGAGACCCAAAATAGACTTAAAAAAAATTGTATGCATAACTATTGTTTGGATGTTGTATCCTATGTCTTGCATAAGATATGCATGGAGTAAAAGATAACATCCTAAATACTTATGGAACTTTACTGACATAATGTAGAAAATTTTACCGGCAAAAAGCTTCTTAAGATCCGCCTGGCCAAAGCGTAACCTCAACTCCGGTGCACTTACGTACATAGGACGTAAAAATATAAATTAATATGTATGATAAAATCATGAGTAAAGAATTTAAAAAATGGTAGCAACGAAAAAAATTCAGATACACATCTTATGGAGCAATCACGATACAGTAAAGTGATCCAGTAAGTGTAGCGTTAATAACAGCAGCAAATGCTTGAGCAAATGGGACAAATAATGGTAGCATTCAACTCTACAAATATTTAAGAAATTAGAACAAGTTGATGTTAATTCATGGTATGGAAGTCTAAAATTGTTGTGTTGGATTCTTACACACGAGCATCTTTTACAAACTCAGTAACCCGTAGAAATGCATCGGCCAGTGAGCCCTACATTTTAACAAGTTATACAAAAATGCAATTGATGAATGTTAAGTTATTGGTAATTTTTCTTTTTCTTTTTAATCTGAACAGCAACACGATAGAAAATTTCCTTACCCACTAAACTTGCGATAACAATGAGAATGAACTGCTTGATTAAGAATTAATAAGCATAACGCACATGAAGATATGATGCAATATTACGAATTCTTTATTTATCATTTTATCATTGATTTCAAATATATGGCAAGTAACGAATTTAAATAATCATTAAACACTAAAAATTTAGGGTCTTAACCTTAATTGATTAGAAAAATAATTGCAGTTGATCTCCCAAATAGTTGAAATTACCTCAATTGTCACTAATTGCCTTATCAGTAGACTAGGAAAAAAATAACCTAAAAAAGGATAAATAACTCAAAATAAGTCCAGGAAACAGTTGGTAATATGTTAAAAAAGGAGATACATAAAACACTAAACGGAAATCAGGTATCTCAGAAAGATACTTATCTTCTAAATAGTGGAGTCGAGAAGGCTTCATTGCATCGTTTCTTATGGAACCAACACTATATACCAGAACTAGCTCTTGTATGGTTCTTATTATATGAGAACTTGTAATCAAGGTTTGAAATCCCGGTTTCCGGTTCCGTTCCGGTCATGTAGAAAGCTTAAAATTCCAGTTCCGTTCCGGAAATTCCGGAAGTTCCGGTTTAGTTCCGGTTTCATAATTCCGGTACTTCTTTTTATAAATACACACTAAATATGCAATGTTAATAATTAATTACACTAAATATAAATGTGCAACTAGCTGACGGGCTATCTTTTTTATATAAATTTTCATACAGTAATATTTCTGATTTATCCTTTGGGATAAAACGATTTGTGTTTGTTGAACATATTCTCTTTCTGATTTTTGATGGCTTTATGATTATTATTTAATCAATAATGAAGATTTTTTTTTTAAAGAAGCAAAGGGTACTTTATTACCAATAAAGATACAATACACTAGGCACGTCAAGAATAAAATAAATACACTAAAGTATTAAACAACTAACACCAGCATCAAAAGTATGCCAGAAAGAAAAGTAGACGGCGTAATAAAGATACACAGCAATCAAAAAAGAAAAAAATTAAAAAATTAAAAGGAACCGAGAACGCCAAGCAAAAAGCAACATACTGGTCTTCTCGAAACTCAAAACAATGGCAGCATCTTCTTGGTAACAACAAATCTCAATCTTACCAAGCTCGAAGAAAAAATCGTTAGATTGATGCTCCCAAATCGAAGAAGAAACCAACAGAGCGAAGCTTTTGTGCTTTTTCTTTCTTTCTTTTTTTTTTTTTGTGTGAAGAAAACCGGAAACGGTTTTTGGGTTAAATTCCGGTCCGGTCATCGCCGGAACCGGGCCGAGATGGCCGGAAATCCGGTGTGCCGGCCGGAATTTAATACCTTGCTTGTAATAGTAAATTTTTAACAGAAAAGAGGCAGACAAGGTACTTACTGGTATCCAATAAGCAGGATTCTTATCTTATTAATGGGGTCGATAAGGCTTCATTGCCGCTTACAATATGGAGCCAACACAATGTACCAGCAGGTTTCCTTAGTACCTGTATGGTTCTCATTATATGACAACTGGTAACCGTAAATTTTAAACAAAAAGAGGCAAGGGTGCTTACTGGTGCCTAGTGAGCAACATTCTCTTTAACAGACGGAATTTCATTGTAACACCAGAAAATTTACGCGTGTGGTTATTTTCTCAATTATCAATATTTCCATAGCCAATATTCCTAAAATCAAATATTACCAGAACCTAGCAACCTTCGAATTTCCAACGCAACCAACTCTTAGAGCCACCGCGGCATCACAAGTATCATCACCATATCGGACTGCTACCAAAATCACGGATTGAGCGGATGCGGTTGAGCAAAAGTCATAACTAGTTTCGATTGGGAAGAAACTAAAATGAACCCTAATTTTATGCGTTGAGCTAAAGCCAGAACTGCTTCGATCAATGAACTGAGCGTATGCGGTTGGAATGAACCATATGTTACATTGAGCTGATGCAGCTGAAACTGAATAAACCTAGTTTGGGGTAAAGAATTGAGAAAAAACGTTAACCCTTGTTTTTGGTAAAGAATTGAGAAAAAATGTTAACCCTTGTTTTTGAGCTTTAGCTTCGATCGAGAAACAGAACTAAAATAAAATTTGAGTTTCGTAGTTTCGAGGAAGGTTAATTTCGAGGAAGGTTAATGAAGTAATTTGGCTTAAATTGTCCTGCGAAATAATTTGTTAAAAGGATGATCGTGGAAACTAAATGGTTGCTTTGCGTGAGCCCTTTGAGTTAATTCCCCCTAATGGAATTGTAGTCAATAGAAAATATAATTTTATTTGACGCAAGCTTAATTAAAACTAACAAAAACTCATAACTACAACTTTTATTTAGAACAAAACAGGCATTTCTAGGATACACATGTACATCGACAAGCAGTGTTTTTCTCAAAATGTGGAAAGCTCTTTTGAATTTACTAACCACCAATGAAACTAGTGTCAAGTGATAACCCAGCCTGAAGCAACCTAGTTTCACAGGTCAAAGATGAAGCTAGTAAAAGTAAATAAAGCAAAGAGAGTAGACCCTTGAACTGCTCTGCAAAAATTAGCGCTTTTTTGCCGAAATCGAATCATGTTCCTAATGTGAGGAGGTTGAATTATACCACTAGGAAATATGAACTTATCGATTATATTCACTATCTTGATCTCTCAATTATAGGTGTGTTTGAGCACAAGCTCAATGAAAATGACATTCAGATTTAATAATGCATGGATAAATCATAAATGCAAATTGATATTGTATCATTATGGAATATACATGGCAGGCTATTGTTTTTTGCAATCCGATGTACATGATTTTGTTTCTTCTTTTCAATCCTTAAATGTTTTAATATAAGAAACATAGATAAGCTCTTGATAGTACGCACATTTACCTCAATCAATAATAAAATAGCAGCAGCCATCATTCCGAACACATGACCAACATTAACTTTGGGTGCACCCATTGTAAATAATATAAGAATGAACTGATCCTATCATAATATGGATAATTAAAAAAATTATGAAGACTCGAGATTTCTTTTAACATGAAAAGACCGGAAATGCAAACAACTTTAATTGGTACAAACCAAGGAGAAAAGGAGATGAGACCGGATCAACAGTTTTTCAATAATATCGGTTTGAAAATGGAACTGAGTCAATTCAATTATGTGATTGTAGGCTCCACCAACTGTTGGAATTTGGGAATAAGCCTGTATGACAACTATTGACAAGAGCAGCGCATATTGTTTGATTCACATGCATATATAGAAACGGAAATTTGAGATCCAAGTATGTAAAACCATGCACCTGAAAGAAAGTTGTATTATTCATATTCAAAGTTCAACTTTGTTCATATTCAGAAAAAAATTCATATGTTTCTATCTAGAATACCAACTAGTATGCTGTAGGAATTCTAAGCAAGAATTCAACAGTAAATCACCATCAAACATTGGCTATCAAGCTGTTAGAATGTTATCTTAAAATTCTGAGATCTACTGTAATTGTTAGTACTATAAATTTTTGTTTGAAGTGTTACTTACTAGTCTCCTAGATGACTTCAATGAATAAAAACTATGTATATTGTTAATAAACTGAACTGGACAAGTGTGTTCCTTCTTTTTTCCCCATTGTGTGTGTCAGTTGGTTCTTTTGTATATATGGGTCTTTATGGTATTTTCTATTGTTGGTATCCAGTTCAAAACCCATTGGGTTCATGTTTTGCAAGTTCGATTTGGATTGACGCGCGCGGGCGCACACACACAAGACGGGCTGTTATAATCATTCCGTTTTTACTATACAATGAAAGCCATTTGTCTTAAATTACCTGTAACCAAAATTTCGCAATTCAGGAAGGTCACAGAAAGCAGAGAAAACCATTCTAGAGGCTATGCTAAAACAAGCAAAGGGCCTTGTAATCCTTATTGTTGCAAAAGTTGGGTTGACGGTTACATATAATGTCAGCACAGGTTTAGTAATTGCACGTGGAGAAGATGATTTGTGGTCCGCACCTTCTGCAATTTCCACCTTTCGTCTTGGATGGGGATCTCAGGTGAAACTCATTTTTCCTTCCTAAAAAAATAAGATGAAAGAAAATACAGATGCTATAAGAACTTTTTGTGGCAATGCACATGTTTCTGTTGGAGCTGGTGTTGGTCCAGCTGCTGGGATAGGTGGACGAGCAGCTGAGGTTTATTTTCATACAGGTGACGATGGATATGATGCTTGTTATACTTACAGATACAGTAAAGGTATATGTTCTAAAAAAAAAAATCTTTTAACCCTGTCATATAATACTCAGCTAAGTATTTATATCTCTATAAAAATTAAACTCAAGACATTGTATTAAGAAAAAGGCAAGCAAAGCCTTATGATGAATTTGGATGATATCCATCCTTATTAAGTTCTAACAAGTATTCTATTTCTCTAGACAAACAATAACATGATTCTTTGAGCGAACTTAAGTGGATATGCAGTTGATTCTTCCTCTATGTAACTCTTTTTACATCACTTATAAAATGATATGCCCATTTGATCTTCATAATCATATTTTAAATAATCACGAGTCAAAGGATTCTTGGTACCAATACCAAAATAAGGACTAGATCAAGAACGTGAGCCAAGTACGTTAGTGTTGACATGTCTACTTCAGAATAGAACGTGTATTTCCTGGAGTACTTCATCTATCTTTCTTTACAACAAGTGTGTGGTTAACCCACCTAGTATACTTGATCCAATTTAACCGCTGATTTGAACTAATATAGATCTATCTTTTAAGATACATTATGATCCATTATGATAGATTAAAATAAGTTATTTTTTAGTACAAAGGAGTAGAACTGGACTGACCTAACCCAAGAAAAATAAACGTACGACTGGTATATCTGGACCGACACCTAACCCAGGAAGCAAAAAAAGCAAAACTGCTATATAATATACCTTATCCAAGCATATCACATAAATCCAATGTTTTAAAGAGCCAACACAACCTCGGTTCGACCGCGGTTAACCTTCGACTTTGGTGCGTCACGCCGCTAAAAGTGAAATAACCTTGCGTATGCACATACCCGCGGTTTAACTCTAAAACCTCACGGTTCTTCAAATACGATTTTTTTTTTTTACTTCACTTTTCATTTTCTAACATAATAAATTTGAGAAATAATGTCATAGCAATTGTCATTAAATTGTGGATGATATATTTCATTATTACGTACATTTTACGAACTATTGTTGAAGTAATCCTCTTTCACTATTAAAAAATTAGTAAATTTACAACTTTGTTGTGATTAGTTGTTACATAATTATTTCACTTAGGTAATATATAATATACTACATGACAAGTGAGTTGAAGACAATAATTGAACCCATGACTTATTGGATCATGTCAAAGTGTTCCAACCAGTTTGGACATGGATGTTTGTCATAATTAGTTAAATTTTATCTATATTTAAAATAATTTTGCGTTTAAATCAGAAAAATAAAAATAAACTATCAGTGCGGTTCTCACGGTCTTACCGGTTGAACCACAAAAATCTTGAATCTTACACTACCACGGTTTGATGTACGGTTTGGTCTTCACAACCACGAAATCCATTATGTATAACTGGACTGGCACCTAACCCAGGAAATAGAAAAGTACAACTACTATATAATATACCTTATCCAGGTATATCACACAAATCCCTGAAACGCGATCAAGTCTGTAAAAAATGTACATACAAGTCATGGACACACCTAGAGCTTAAGTCTTAACAATGAAAAAAATAAAGCTCAAATCACACTCAATAAACAAAAGTTTGATATTCATGCAATTTTTCTAACTATTTTCAAATCAACTTACAAACTTAACACATTACGTTTATTTTTCATAAATTCCAAAAAGGATAAATCACAAGTTTGCATGTGAATATTTTATTTCTGGAAAAGGTAGATGCATCATATTTTTGTTAAAAAATTTGGTATTTTCCGTGTTGTGTGTCCGTGCATCCAAGGCTTATAATTTTTCTACCATTATGGTCTAAAGTAATACTAATTGTACATGAACAAGTTGCTTGCCTTTAGAAACTGCGAAGCCTCTGCTTTTTAACTCACCTTTCTCCTGAAAAAAGGCAAAAGCATCCCAGCAAAAATGACTCGCAATATTCTTCACGTGGTAAGCTGTACTTTTTGCATGGTTTCTATATATAAATGCAAGAGTATGCCCAATGGGATTGGACATTATATAGTAGCAAAACACTCAAAGGTGTGTGCAACATGTTGTACATAAATAAAGATACGTACACAAAAATGGTTAATTACTTCCGTATTCATTATATATAACAGAACCTTGCCTTTCTAACGAACGACAATCTGAACCGCGATCGTAAGTAGGTAAGTCATAAGGAAGAAAAAACTGAACAAAAACAAATATTCTTAACGAAGAAGAGGGATGTGTTGTCCAGACAACCGGAAAGATGGATGTCTACAGAGTGCTGACAGAATAGGGATGTGTTAGCCGAACAACTAGAAAGATGGATGGCTACAGAGTGCTAACGAAAACAGGTTACATGATGGAAACCGCATAATCGAATGTTGAGGAGTAAATAGTTGAGGATTGAAGGAGAACCATTACCTGATTTCAGCTCGGAAGGCATCATGGGATGAGTTGTTGGCGGCGAAATTAGGGATGTGACGGCATGATAAAAGAAATGGCGAAAATGGTCGAGGATGATTAGGGTTTGTTTGGGAGAAGATGCGGCAAACACAACACAACGAGATTAATTCGGGTCTTCTGCTGAGCAGTTATTGATTGGCTAAAGACAAGTTGTAATGAGAAGACCAAGGAAGAGGGGGTACACAAGTAGTGGGCAGATTGCAGTCACGTGACGGATAAGGAAATAAAATAAATAAAATGGAAATGAATTACGTTTCAATAATAGAGAAGTGGAAATAGCAAAGGATTCCACGTCAAATTAGTGAAAGTCTTGTTATTAGATTTAAATAATAATAGATAATAATAATAATGCAGTAGTACAGATTTGAATTATGATTTACCTTCATATTTAAAACATATATGTTTCTATCTTTATTTCCTTCACAAATGAGATTTTGATTTTAACCAAAAATATTACATTATCTTCTGAAAAAGATAATTTAATTCCTCTATCACATAATTGACTAATACTTGATGAATTATATTTTAAATTCTTAACTAATAAAAACATTTGAAATAAGAGGTATATTAGATGTACCGTATTTGCTCACATCGTCTTTACTGATACTAAATCCCTTGGAATTATCTCCAAAATTGACAGAACCACCATCTGAGTAATATTTGTCAGCATATCTTTGTCTCCTATCATCAACCATTGTCAATTATCCATTTTCCTCTTTTCTTCGGTGACCTCCATAAAAAAAAAAAAGATGTTGTTAGCATCTATAAAAAATAAGAGTTAGGTCTTAGGAAACCAAACCCAAGTGGGTTCAGTATCCCTTTCATAAATATAACAAGTGCACACCCGTGCTTCGCACACAGGCGTTGCAAATGACATGTAGGTTCAATATTTCTTGTGTAGTATGGTATATAAAAAATGATTTAATAGCAATGGGATAATTAATATATAACACACGTAAGACAATGGATATGTGTAAAGGTAACATTATCGGGTAGTGCTTGGTTGATATAAATAAATTCATTGTACAAAAACTAATGTACAAACGCGGTTAAAATTAAACATGTAGAACAAATTCAAATATAATGTTTGTCAATGAGAGATAAATCAACAATATGTTAAAGAAGTGGAGACAAACTGTGACAGTCTAAGTTAAAGAGTAGTTAAATATAACACTATGTCAACTTAAAGCATAATGCAAAGTGGAAAGAATGATATGGTCAAATATTTAATTCATGCATGGTAATAGATTAAGTGAAGTCAGAGTTAAGGTGAGGAAAACTGATACAACATATAAATAACGAAGGTTAAGGAGAGCTAAAAGTATATTATATTTGTACATGCCATGTTTACCTTGTATAAAGAATATTGCGCTGTTATTTGGATACAACAGTTGGAATAGCGTACGAAAAAGCACAACCGGAGGTGGGATCAATTCAATGAGCATGTTTGCTTCAAACAAACATAAAAACACACATTTCTAATTTTGTGTTTGAATGTGTCTAAAATTGCATGATGGCTGCAGCCAAAAAAGGGTAGAACAATTCTAAACGGTGTATTGTAATATTTAGATGTTCAATAAAAATTAAATTGATATTTACGGTTCGGTACAAAAAAAAAACGCTATCGAAATGAAGGCTGTTAGAATGAAACAATTGCAAAATAATCAACTTGAAGCAATTTTCCTGTGCAGGCTTTAAAACCTACCGCAATCAACTTCAAATGTAATTCAGATTCCATGCACTCTAGTATAGCACACCAATCGTCCCACTCTGTCACGAAAGTTCTCTTAAACTACACTTTAGTTCTCTTATATTACCGACATAAGTTACTCTTCACCCTGGTTCAGTGTTTCAATCCACTTCACTTGCACTTCATATTTTAAGCAACCTCGCATACTATCAACCTCCACATGATAGTCTCTTTGAAGCCACGTAGCCATCAGTACAACTCAAGTTGGAAAACAACTGAAATTGACTTAACAATAATTTTATCAATAGAATGTTTCATAGCTATTATAACAACTAAATATTATAAGCACTATTATCAATAATATTACAAATTCCCTATCGGAGAGTCTTTCATGAACATAATGCTGAGTTGTGCATGAGCATAAGAAACAAAATACAATATGTTTCATTATTTCATAGCTATATTTATAACAACTACCTATTCCTCTAACAAAAGATTACTCGTTTAGTTTGCAAATGAAATCTCTCTATGATGAATATAAAAGTCTAAATATGACTGTATCCATACAATTTTCGAAGCTTTGTGCAAGTAGTTCCCCGGGTGAGTCGGACCTATCATCAGTATCGCTAAGGAAGTTCGCCAGAAAATCTGTAAGGCGCGGAGTGATTCGAACACCCTCACCGATGAAGAAGGGAATGTCTTTAAGCAAACGTTCCTATTTTTATAAACAAGTAAGCTACAACTTATAAGATCAATTTTTAGATAAAGAACATCAATGTTTAAACCACAGAACGACCTACGAAAGAAAGAAAATGTACACAAATGCAATTCGTATCCGTGCAAATTAACATCAGGGAGTGTAACAAATTATTTTCTCTCTCCAATACTCCTTTACTTCATATTACATATTAGTTTAACATGATGGGCCCTAAGATTCTTTAATATCGCCTCTCTATCATCCCTCAAGAAATTGAAAGATAGCTGAGGATACTTCATATAAATAGGCCTGACCTCTCTCAAAAAACGTTCTCTGCCAGATTTAAAGGAATGTTTCATGAGGAACTCCCTCCTCAACCTAGAGAGAGAGAGTGCAGATCATCCTTGGAGACAAGAATGGTTAATAGAAACATAATCTTCATCACCATAAGAATGAGTCATAAAAGGGTCGAGGCCCACAAGTAAAGAAGAAATTCAAGGATAAAAATTTACAAGAGGGATAGGAGAAACTGTATGTATTGTCTGATCTTTCTCACCATGTTTTGGAAAATCAATCCCTTCAGCAAACCCACCATCTCCGCATGAAGTAACTGAAACATGAGATGAATTAGCACACGAGAAGCCCAGGATGTCACCCAAAAGCACAAAGAACATACCTTCCTTCCTACCAGCCTTGTCTTGCCCACGTTGGAGGTTATATTTGTTATTGCAACCTCCTATGCCATCACTACCAATAAGTGAAGTAGGATTGTCGCCATTCCCAAGCGTTGGATAAGTAGGAAGCCCCTCAATAAATAAAAGAGCCTCAACCATATCCCTGTTCCCTTTAGAAGTTCCGACATCATGTCTGGACATCATAATTCTCCACAAGAACCGGCTCTGAAGGTGCAGAGGTAGAGAAAGAAAATCTATATCCAGAAACTTGCCACAATTATCAAGATAGACCAAAGAGATGGCTTTTTCATAATATTTAGTCGCTATATCTGGAAGGTGTACCTTCAGAAACGAGGAAATTCTGTCTTGAGTTTCATAAACTATCCATTTAGCATCGGAAAGGGTTGCCACCTTTACTCTCAGTTCCCTAGCATGCTCTACCAACATATCCGACTGTTCGCGCTTACGGGTCGAAACTTTGGCGATTAGGATCTAGTTACTAGTCTTTTCCCTCTCAAGAAACACTCTCAGCTGACTACAAGCTTCCTCGTTATGGCTCTTCGCTAAAGCTAAATCACGAATTCTAGACTCTAACGCGGACTTCTCTTCCTTCAGCACTCTTGTAACATGAGATAACGAAGCCGTCGTTGTCCCGGCGGCGTACCAACCACTAGATATCTGGAAAGGAACGATGTGATGTTATTACATGCATGAGGTAAGCAAATAAAGAATTTAGAGGAACAAGAGTATGAACCAAGAGTTGTCGTTTAATAAGATGAAGACAGAAACTAGACCAATCTGTAAAATTGAGCCCTGAAATATCAGACGCATCAACACAAGGTAAGGCAGATTTGATGATATCATCAAAGTTCGGAGTCGGTGGAAAAGAATTTACAGGATCGTATTGTCGATAAGAAGGGTAAGATGGTTCACATTCTCTCAAATCCGAAATTCCTTGAGAATTGGATCTTAGAAGGCCAGCAACAAAACTATTTCCTGCGGTATCCACTAAAGGACACATATTGGGGGAATCTCCAAGAAAAAGGGCGTGGAGGCTAGATGACAACCGACACCTAGGCAACCCAATGATCTCATCACCAAAAAGACGAGGGATTGAATCTGTCCTCTTATGTCTCTTGGTAGAACCACTGCTGGTGGCCGAAGCTGTCCTCTTTTTAGGTAAAAACCTAAGATGGGGAGAGGAAGACGAACATGAATCAACCCCGAGAAATGTTGAACGCAGGAGGAAAAGAACTTCGCCCATTGCACCAACCACTTGAAGCTCCTTCGCTCCAAGCCTAGTGGACTTGCTCAACCTAGAACCGCCCGATTGTGGTATTTCAGAAATAGTCCTGCCACGTGATATCATAATATAAACATGTGTTTTAATCTAATTTCTATTTAATAATTGCATTCAAACGACATACAGGTAGACAGGAGACATAGAATTTTGGTGTCCCATTGGACAAGTGATCTTAACTACAAAGATCGATGCCAACAGGTTAAATTACCCTCTATTACGAGTTCTTTGTTTGTACAAACCTTGTTTCTCAGAACCCTGATAATGAACGGGGATGGGTATAACTTATTAAAGTTACCATTAATCGTCATCTTGGACGATTGTTGAGAGTTTAATCTACACTAGGACCATCAATCTCCAATTCAAAACATAATCCAAATCAGTGATCGAGATTTAAACAAGAAAACTTACGATTAGTTAGATCTGAAATTTTGGGTAATAATGTGACAAGTTTCGATGAACAGTAACCTTGCTTGAGTAAAATGTTATGCAGGAAAAAAGAGGAAAGAGAAAAGGAAGATTCCTTTTTGGCTATGTTATATTAAGCGCTAAGCGAGGCAAGGAGATGGAAGCCTCGCTTCCCCTAATTGCGCTTAAGCGACGCTTAAGCACTGCTTACCCGCTAAATCCATTCGGATTCCAGTTATGCCTAATCGCTCTTAAATAGCGCCTAATTAGCGCTTAAGGAACAACTAAGCAATGCTTAATTATTATATAAGTCATTCATCACATAATACAATACGTAAATCCTGAAGTTTAGGCGAGGCGCTACTAAGCGCTGGAAAAAGCGTGCTTAAGCACTAAAAAAGAGAGCTTAAGCACTAAAAAAGCACGCTTAAGCGCTAGTCGCTATGCCTTCTGCTTTTTAAAAATTAAGCGATGTATTTGCCCAAATCGCTTAAGCGCGCTTTTCATAACATAGCTTTTTGGGAAAAAGAGATTCACTTTTCCTCTCAGACGTACATATAAAATCGGACTAATGAACAAGATTTATGTTTGGAAAGCAGAAGTGTTTTCCAGAGGTAAAAAGTAAAAAAATAAAAAAATTGCATTCAGGATCAATCTAGACCACACAGAGAGAGACCAATTAATGCTTCCGACTGAGGGAGGTCAAAAGACACAGAAATGGCACTTCGGAAAAGACAAAAAGATTGACTTGAAAAGTCGAAAACACCCCTTCACTATTGGGGGCCAAATGTTATTACCATAATTAACTCCGAAACCAACTGATGCTGAAGGGGTGTCGGAGGAGTACAGACACAGAAGAGCCTCCCCAAAAGCAAAAGGTCGAATAATAGAAAGATCTGAAAGCAAAAAAGATTGATTTGGGAGCAGCATTATCCAGCACCCCCCGGGAAGAAAGCAGTTCAAAGCCTACAGAATGCCAGCAAAGTTTATCCGACAGGGTCTACTAGGCGGAAATTTCTGTAGCGGAAGGGCACCTGAGTCAGAAACCAAGGAAGAAGAAGACATGAGCTCCACTTATTGAAATCCGGAAGGACCACCGGTATTAACCTACTTAGTACCAACACATCGGAAGGCGAAGACATCAAGGGCCTCAAGCCAGAGGGAACGGAAATATCACCGGAAATTGCCTTCTGGACGATCAGACAATCCCAAAAGCCCCACCAGAAGGCTAACCGAAACGCTAGCAAAGATACAGGCTACCCGTACTAATCTAGCTAGTACAGAGAACAACAATGGTTTCGAGCCGGCAGCTATCTACATACATTATGAGGGCAAGCTCCTCTAAGTATTAACGAGAAATCCGGAAGCCTACATCCGGAAGCTTACGTCCGAGAGCCAACACCCTTGAGTCGCTACTAAAAGCTCAAATGTCATCTGAAATCCACCGCATCGATAAGCTCCTCTCAATATCAAAGGAGCCTTAACTGATCGGGACCTTCCCTCGGGAAACTATGATCCGCACCACAAGGCGATCGAAAGCCAAATACCCAAGACCAAGGAAAAATTCTTTGATTGAGGTTCCTGTAGTCCCAATAGCCCAATAGCGGAAGGGACCCCAAATTCTCTATAAATAAGACCCAGGGGTCACATTTAACGGACCCTAATTCCAATTCTTATACTTCTTCATTCAAAAACCCTAATATTTAGATCAAATTGAGAATTTCTTCCATTTTGTTAATGTACTACAAATCAAAGATTAATAAAGAGTGAATCCATACGTAGCGTATTGCTTTGTGAGTTTATCATACTATTTCTTGACTATTGTTGTTTTGATTTACTATTTGCTTCCTATATATGCGCAGATCCTTGTCCAAGCCTTTCCGCAGATTGGATGAAACAGCTCTTCCCATATGATCAAACCCATCCTGCAAGCTTTGTCTGTAACGACCCGGATTTCTGGTCGATTAATTTTGAATATTTAATATTTATTTTAAATATTGATTTGAGAATATAAATGAATTTTTATATTTAGTTATCGATTTAAAAATCGAAATATGATTTATTTTGAATATACATAATTATCGAAATACTAAATTGAATTGATTTGAATTCAAAGTCAAAACTGAATTCAAAACAGTTTAGATGATCAATACAAACTCCTGTTTAAATTTGAATAATAATATTAAATTATTATCGAAGAATTTAATGGTTTGAAGTTTAATTTATGTCAATTTAAATTAATATCTGTTCCGGATGATCGAACTGGACTTCAATGCTTGTCCCAATGTGTTTAGAATAGTGTTATAATCCTAGGAATATCATTTGTTGGGTTCAGAGAGGAGCTCAGAATCATGAGGTATTTTAATTTAAGGATACCAGTTAAATTCATAGAGAAAAATAAATAAATGTGTGCTCGTTGGCCCTTTCCTCACCACTAAGAAAAACAACTCGTGGCTTTTTTGTATCCTTCCGTTCACTCAGAAATCAAATAAAATCGCAACCTCAGTAATTAAAATGTCATTCCCATTCTTACTTGGCAAAATCAAAACTGAAAGCTTCGAAGAAATTAAAATGGTCGATCCTTAATCTCACTCATTCCAATTTACTTAGGAAATCAAAGTCACCCCTTTGGAAATCCATTCACTTCACTTGCATATTTCTGTTAGAAGCTGTACTCATGAATCAGTTTAACATCGCTCAAAAGGAAATCGAACCAAAATCCAATTCGAAAATTGAAAATCCCTGAAACTCGATCGATGAAGACGCTCACGATTCAGGTGCGACAAAAAGGGTTTGAATGATCGATTATGAAGATGGTGGAGGCCGCGATTTTGTCTTGGGGCTCGACGTGATTCAACAGTGAAAGGGGAAGGGTCGCGGAAATCAATTACTGGAAAAGGAAAGGATCCGGTCTTGTGCGGTGAGGAAGCTAAAACCGAAGTTCGAACCTACTGGTGTTAAACTTGGGTAATTTTTTTTGGTGTTCGATCTTTATTCTGGGTTGATCCGTCACTAAGATGGAAGGAAAAACGAAGGGTAGTTTGGTATTATCAACGCCTACTGCACAGTTTTGGTTCACGGTTTGGGTTGTGATTTCGATTGTGGTGGAGTTTGAGGAGTAAAGCTACAGTTGTCTTCATTGTAATAGTAGTCCACCTCGTGAATTTACTGGGATGGGATGAGATTATTCAATGGTCGATGGTATAGTGTTTTGTAAAGATGAGATCGCTGAGTCATTCCATTTAGAAGTGAAGTAGCTAGAATCCTGGAGTATTGCAACTACTATGCTTGAGTTTCAAGTGGAAAACATGATTTCTGAAATGGTGGAAGAAAAGAGATTTTCATGAGAGGATGTTGAGGATGATTAAGGTAATCTACTAAGTAAGTTAATTTAGTTATTAATGTATCTAATGACATTTGGAATTATTTAAAATGGTACCAAAAATATAAGTACATGTATATATTTATCTAAAGTGATGCTAACTAAGGAATTGTATATTAAAGGGAATGTGGTAATTTAGTTTATGCTACTTAAGATAATTTTTGAAAAATTACAAATACAATATTATCTCATTTTAGATCCAATCGAGTGCAATCAGAAGCGTGGGATTCGTATTGACGTAGACTTCACTATAGAGTCGATTTGGAGAGATTGGAAGCCAGTTGTTTATTTTTCGATTAAATTAAACGTCAGTTTAATTTAATCGGAAATAAATTCTACTTCGACAAATAAAATCAATGTGAGTAAATCTCACTCACCTGTTATTTAGAATTATTTTTATCAGTTAAAAATAATTGTTTGTTGCGTGTTTGGTTGCAATTAATACTATTGTGCATGTTTAAATATATATATATATAGTTATTTAGGCTTGAGTATTATATATATATATATATATATTGGTTTGGTGGTCGGATTGTTCCCGCAGCATCATTAGCGGATGCCCGCAGTACCATTAGTGGATGATTTCCCTATGCGCCCCACGCTATGATAGTGGATGACCTTCATACCGCGATTTCCTGCCTCAAAGCAGGGTGGGTATTATTTATGTTGACTAACATCTGTGGATGCAGGAAAAACAGGTTGGAGGGATCCAACTGGATTCCTCAAAAATATATTATCTGTTTGTTTATTTGTTTGCATATATACTGTCATATATTATGTGTTAGAAAAACTGAAATTAATAATTGGTTGTTTTGAGTGTTAAATTACCACTGGGCCTAAATGTTGATATTTAAAAATATCGTAAAAAGGAAATCTCGGTTTTAAAAAGGAAATTCTATTTTTCTAAAATAGAATTTGAAATTTGAATAGAACAAAAATATTAACTAGCTTTGAATAATTAAAACAAGCAGTTCATTTATAAATGAAGTTTATAAAGGAAGTGAAATGAATTATCATTGGATAATTCAGGAAATATAAATACAAGTGTGAATTTGAAAAGGGAAATTTGTTTTTTCAAAGTAGAAATATTTATTTCAATGAAATCTGAAATCGAGACTTGTTTAAATATATAAACAAGTAAAATAAATTGTGTTTGTAAACAAAAAGGAAGAATCATAAATTGGATAACATGAATATGAACTCAAGTAAAGTATATGGATTTGTTTGTGAAACAAAATCAGATATTTACTATTTAATAGGATTAACCAAGTTAAAGGATAATTGGTTAATTGAGTTATGAATCAAGTTCGATCATAGATAAGTAAACTGGACTAGTAAATTTATATTCGAAATCGAATATGACACTAGAATTGAAAATGAAATTTCAATTAGTTTATAAACAAGTTAAACTCATACTTGAACATGTTATATTCAAATAAAAAAGGTGAAATAGGCAAACCGGTTGATTAGCAAATCAATTAACTAATTAAGTTAAAACGATTGGATCAAGTTGAAATGAATTAGAAATGTATGGATATACATGAGACAGGTTTGGAATGAAGTGTTAGAAGAGATATAAATAGAATGCTCGACAAAAATGTATGTATTTAAATTGAATATGAGATTTTATGCACCGTATCGGCAAGCCGCTTGGCTTTTTGATTTTCTTTTTGAATGGAGAGGCCTGTGTGGCAAGGTTTGACTTTTTCCTGTAACCCCGTACAAAGGAGGTTATGGCGAATTTTTCCGGAAATTTAAGGAGTTAGAATATTTTTAAGAAGATTTGATAAACTAGAAATCGATATATCGATAAATGTAGAATTCGATAATGAAACGAACTTAAAATAGAATATTATAAACGAAAAAGAATTTTATAAATGAAATCCTGGGAGATATACGTTTTAAAGTGAACGGTGATTTAAAAGCAAATGATTTGCTGATTTAAAATGATCGTGTTGATAGGAAGTTAATCAAATGGAGTTAAAGAAATAGAGTTAAGCAGAATTAGAAACTGACTGGAAATTAGTTGAGTTGAACGACTTTTTGAGTATCGATCTGATGTTGGTTTCGGCCTTCGGGGCTTATATTTAGGAAGTTGTTCTCTTACTAGTTTACAGTTAAAGTCAGATAGATGTGAAAGAATAGTAATATGTAAATATGCAATGGGAATGTTTTCCAGAGTTAATAACATATATTTTCTTAATATAGAAAATAAGGAAATATGAATATGAATATATATATATATGTTTGATGATTTGATCGATAATTCCATTTGGAAATAAGATCGTTGTGTGTACACGGGCATTTTTCATTTGATAGTTAAATCATCGACTATCAAAGTTTTGACCATTTTAACGTTGTTAATATGGAGAGACCGGTTGGATTATTATCCGAAGCACCACTCCGTATTGGCATAAGCATTGCGAATCATGTATGCCAAAGATAATTGAAGACGGAGTAAAGTGCAAGGGCTGTTGTATAAATCCTAGGTAGAGATTGCCTAGGATGGATGTACGGAATAGTGCCTTCGGTTTCGTTCCGTCCCAGAACGAACGTGTATGGACGAATGTCTGACAGAATATTTCCAATGATCGCATTTTGGACTGTACAAATATATATGGTGGTAACGGATTTATTCCCTTATCATAATATCCAGAATATATTTGTGCAAATCAATTAGTGATTTAACGGATCTGATAATGTGGCATTCAAAGTAATTGTGTTATCAATAAGAGAAGTAATCGTAGCCTCAGGCCTCAACAACCGGGAAATGACAAAAATCGGGCAGGCAGCATGGTTATGTGGTTAACTCCCATTAGGGTGTATCATCACCTATCTAGAGAAATTCCATTTTTATTCTTAAATCTATCGATGTTGTCCCATTCGAGAAACGGTTGCTGATCCCAACCGTTGGTGAAATACATTCGATATACTCTAGCGAAATGAGTGGTCGGTCATGTGTGGCCTGGTTGCAAGATGTTCTTGTTGAACCCAGTGTATTCTCCTCTAGAGATACACTAGCGGCAGATGGTTCCATACCTTGTCATAGTTGGAATTTTATTACCCAATAAGTGCTTGCGGTTTTGATTGTATATTATATATGTGGAACATGAGATGCAAACATTCCACTAGATTGTTATTTATTGATTTAGACACTATCATAATATCAAAAGAGTTTTGATATAAAGATTATCGTTTCTTTCAAAAGGATTCTTAAAGTTAAATCAAGTAGTTTGGATTCTCATAAGGGAAAAACCCGTTCCGTGTTATACGGTGTGGTCTTATGAGATATCATTTAGTTTCTGAAACTGTTTTAAATTGTTTACTCATACCAGTCCCATGACTGACCCAGAGTTTATTTTGTTTTGTTTTACCTAAACTCTTTGGTGCCTAAATTTGTACGGGCCGTCAAGTAGTTCAGGATTTTACAGATTTATCCAAAGGAGCTTGGAGCAGGAGGCTTCAACGTTATCTAGTTATTGTTATTTTCGCTGTGTTGTAAGTTGTACTCTGATAGTGATACTCTGATAATGATATGTTATACAGTTAGAATTTTGTATTCAAAAGTTATGATATATTATATTTTGTTCCGCTGCGATGTGAGATTTTGTGTTATTATTTCTGTTCTTCTTCTTCTATTCTAAGTTTCTTTCTTTCTATTTCTCATCCTCTAACTTCTTTCAATAATGATTCGTATTTCTGTGCAATTTGGGTTAGACGTGTAGTGTATTTAGTCAACTCAGATAGTACGGATTTGCGGGACATTACACTGCCCCTCCTTACGAGCTTAGATCTTCCAGCGATCTTGGTGCGGAATTCCCCTCTAATATCCGACAAATCCTTTATCAAGGGTGTTGTTCAGTCATCCTTCTCTTCAAAGCTTCATTTCCTAAGAATGGTGATCTAACCCAAACTCATGAAGGTTAAACAACCTATTCTTCCCCTTTAGGTTCATTCCCATTGACCTATCTTCGATGTTGACGAAAAATATCGTTAACACAACCCAAACTCACGAAGATTAAACAACCTATTCTTCTCCATTAGGTCATTTCCCATTGACCTATCTCTGGTGTTGACGAAAAATATCGTTAACAGCCACATGTCTACCTGTGTTGTTCTGTCTCGGATTGGACTAAAGCTTTGAAGAAGCAAAGTTACGGGTAAAAGGTTCCGGCAAAATTCTTTGGGATCTCGAATGGATAAGTCGGAAAACACTGACCCTGGAGTGATAGAAGAGCGGAGGTTGAGAGCGGAGGCCTTACGGATAATAAAGCGGAAAAGAGGAATGGAACAATATGCTTCCGACACTGAGGATTATAATCTTTTCCACATAAAACAAGCATGACCACCTCCTCCAAATGGTTTTACATCAGAAGATACTAGTGTTTTCTCTCACCTAAAGAAAACCCTCTACAAGCAGATCAGAGGAACGACGTTTGAACAAGAAATATTGAATGATTTTGACCACTCCACCAACAAATGGTCCGAAGGAATAACATCTCAATCTCGGAGTGCTTTGGGAAGTAGGAACGGAGATGTAGGTAAAACAACAGGGTTGGACCACAAGAAGGTTAAGCCTCGGCGACAAGAAAAGAAGTTCACGACAAGACCACTCAAGGAATATTACCTTACTACCTCGATGGAGAATATTTATTTCCTTACAAAAAACGAACTCAACTATTGGCCGTCCACAAAGAAAAATCCCAAATACGAAAGGAAGGCAGGAGGACCCTATTGTCATTACCACATGAGGAATGGACATGACACTAATTATTGCAGAATCCTTGAGGAAATGGTCATCAAATTCATCAGCCAAGGCCAATTACAAGAGTTTTTGACAAGATCAGTTTAAGTTCAGTAAAAATCCTTAGGAAAAGGATTATCGGACACAACGGGGGGTATGGAAAACCCTTCATTCGAGGCTTAAAGAAACCCAAAGGGGTCAAACCATAAGTGGGTCAAACCCCTTGTCACCACCAAGGTGGTTAGAGCAAGGCATCCTCCGGAGGGGGATGGTGTGTTGGTCTTTCTCCATGCCCAAATCAGAGGGGGTTAGGTTAATGCATCAAAAGCGTATGCCTTCGTTTCACACCAGAAATGGTCATGGCGGTGCATCTAACATTAGCATGCCTTTCCTCTGCTTGTAGAAGAGTACGCACTGCCTTTTCTAGAACTAAACACGTCCTACCACTGCTCGCAGAAGAGCACGTACTACCCCTCCTTATGTTCTGCGTTACCTGGAGAAGGGGACGTCAACCCCTATCATCACCTACAATGGTCAGGATAGGGAACCCCCTCGGAGGAGGGTGGTGTGTAAGCCTCTATGAATACCTACAATGGTCCGTATAAAGCAACAAAAAAGTAATCCTTAGTTCTGTGTCTACAATGGCCCCATCTAAGTTTCTAAGACCTTATCATCACCTACAATGGTCAGGATAAGGCGCCTCCTGGAGGGAGGTCGGTTAAGTCCTTGGGCCCTGTTTGTGGATACGCTAGCCAAGCGCACCGGACGCACAGGTCCCGGGAGTAGCCAACAAAGCACGTACATCCTCTGCTTTGATATCAAAAGCCCAGAGATTGGCTCAGGAAGCACGTACAACCTCTATTTCACAAATCCAATCCCAGGGAGATGCCGAAACACTAATACCGGAAGGGGGTTCCCGGTCTTCAGTCTTAAATTACCTGGCTAAGGGTTGATTCAGGACTTCTATCAATATCGGAAGGGGGTTCCCGGTCTTCAATCTTAAATTGCCCAGATAAGGGTTAATTCAGGATTTCTATCAATACCGGAAGGGAGTTGTCGGTCTTCAATCCGTAACTACCTGAGCAAGGGTTGGCTCAAGACTCTCATGCTAATATCCGAATCTGGGTTGGGATAGTTTCTCGCAAATACCAGAAGCGGGCCCCGGTTTCCTATTCTTATGACCAGAATCTGGGTTGGAGCTGCCTTTTACAAATACTGGGAGGGGGACCCCAGTCTTGTCTCAATACCAGATCCAGGATTGATTCAAATCTCAGCAAAAGCCAAAAGCGAGCCCTCGGCCTTCCATCTTAATGCCCAAATTTGGGTCGGCTCAGGTGTGAATTACAACCAGATATGGGGTTCCAGTCTCTTTACCAAATGTCCCAATTTGGATACCTTTAAATCGTCAAAGCTGAATAAGGAGCAAATCAACCCTCTCATCAACTCGAACCTGGCTTGGAATCTCATTTCCGCTATTACTAGGTGGAAACTCATGGCTTTCTTACTCGCCCAGGGAAGTGCCTTTAATTTATGCTTTCATCAATTCATTACCCAAGTATACCAAATGTTTGCACTAGCGCACACAATGCAAGTAAGCACTACAGATATTTCGCACCTTCTACATCTCATTACTATTAACCCTACTGAAAGCGAATGACACTCTAAGAAAGTCTATAAGACAAACTCTCAACGAAGTATACTGAAGACATGCACCCTGTCATAACAATAATAAAAGAAAAACGTCTACGTTAAAATACATCATCACACGTTAAGTAATATCATTGTAGGTCTTGCCTCCGTTCATAAACACCATTATCATAAAATATTACAAGTAACAGATGATATATTATGCACTTCGTATCTTACATAGTTATTTACAAGAAAGGTTGTGAGATGAACGTATCTCCTTTGGAAAGGACATCCATAACCCGATACTAAAGCTTCGGTATAAACAGTAGTCTAGTTCCTAATGAAAGTTTCTTACTCATTAGACAGGGAAGAGGTTGCAGAATAATGAATCACAGTACGTAAAAGTCCATCAATCTTTCACATCTTTTCTATGACCAGGCATGAACCATTCGAGGGTTTAGGCTGCCACTTTAAAGCTTGACTGAAAACCTTTCCCATTTCATGAAGGTTTTTGTTTTCCTTCTTCAAGACAAAAGCATATTTGTGTAGGGACTGTTTCTCCTTTTGCAATTGCTTAATTTTGGAAGCATAAAAATCAGTACAATGAAACTTGACCTCAGCACTCATCCTATCATAAAAACCTTTCATGTTGGCCTTAACATATCTATGCCACCTAGCGATAAGGGAATGATCGATTCCAGGAGGAAGGTCCCTTATCTCAAGCCCGGATGATTCGGACCCCATCAGGACCTGCAAGACACAAGGAGTGGAAGTTTCGAGAGCACCTTCAAAGATAGATTCTCATTATCTACATTTTGTCAATACATCATCACGTCCCGCTACTAAGTCAATGACTTGACGTTGGAGTTCATCTAAGGAAGGAGAACATCTGAGACATTGTCAAATCCAGATTGGCTTTCTCCATCAAAATAGATGGAAGGATTTGTCTTCATATCCCTCTTCGCTTCAAGGTTGTTTTTGTCCTTTTGCGTTAACTGAGCCTCCAATATACCTAGTTGCTCTTCGAGATTTGTGCAAGTAGTTCCTCGGACAGGTCAAACCTATTTTCAGTATCGCTAAGGAAGTTCTCCAGAAAATCTCCAGGGCGCGAAGTAATTCAAACACCCTCACCAATGAAGAAGGGAATGTCTTCAAATGAAACATTCCTTTTTTTGTAAAAAAGTAAGCTACCAATTATGGGATCAACTTTCAGATAAAGAACATCAATGTTTAAACCACAAAACGACCTACGAAATAACGAAAATGAACACGAAAACAATTCATATCCATGCAAATTAACATCAAGGAGTGTAACAAATTATTTTTTCTCTCCAATACTCCTTTCCTTCATATTACATATTAGTTTAGCAGGATGGCCCCTAAGATTCTTTAATATCACCTCTCTATCATCCCCAAAGAAATTGTAAGATAGTTGAGGATACTTCACATAAATAGGCTTGAGCTCTCTCAAAAAATGTTCTCTGCCAGATTTAAAGGAATCTTTCGTGAGGAACTCCCTCCTCAACCTACAGAGAGAGAGAGAGAGAGAGAGTGTGCATGTAATAGCCCGCATTTTACGTATCGAAAGATCGTAAAATACTTTTATTTTATTCCTTGAGGGTTGGATCATTCTCATCTTTTAATATGTTGCTTATGGGGGTGTGAGACATGTCCACAATTTTTATCAATTTTGTTTGTGACCATTTTGCCTCTATCAGTCTTGTACAAGGCATAACTTTTGACTCAGGTCGAATCAAAAGGTGAGACCTGCGCCATTGGAAAGGGATTGATGATTGCCTTTCCGTACAGTGTTTATATTAAGAATTTGGCTCAGCGGTTTAGGAGAAATCGTTGTTTTAAAGTTTTTGGGTTGGCTGTCCAGGTCTTGGGAGTCTGATGGGCTGATTTGGGGTAGGCCCATTAGTGGGCTGATGGAAGGGTATAAATAGGGGTTGAGGGATATGGGAAATGGTTTTAGTTTTCCATTCTCTCATTTGGTGTCTTGTGCTTCTCCTTCCTTTAACACCTTTCCACCATTAAAAATCATAATTCAAGGAGGAAAATCATTGATCTACACCATTGGAGGCTAGATCTACATCAATTGAAGCAAAGATTCATCCGATCATGGTGTTTGGTGCGAGGTGCTGGCTGTCCGGATTCTTTTTTCATCAATTTTAACTTGTTTTGGAGAATCGGTGAGTTATAGGCATCTCTCACATGGATCCAATGAAGTATATGAGTGTTGTGCATGTTTTTCATTATATGTATGTGTTTTTCCATAGAACTATGCATTGGTAAATACATTTTCATATAAATCACCCTATGATCTGATTTAACAAGTTTAGATTGGTAATTTCTATGCTATTTCATATGATTATGCAAGTTAGATCCACAATTTAGATCATATGTTCATTTATTATGGTTTTTGGTGAGATCTGCATAATATGATGATAATTATCATTTTCATGATGTTAGTGGTTTCATAACATGCTTATGATTGTATTAGATGTATTGGTTTCTTCGAACGAATCGTTTTGACGAAGTTTTGGTCGGAAATTGGAGTTGCATTGAAGAATGCATGTTTTGGGTTGAACATGGAGGATCGGACATGGTGGATCGAACATGGAGGGTCGGTCGAACCATGGGGAGGTTTTCTTGGAGGAAAAGAAATGGTTGGGTCGTCCAAGCATGCTGGGTCGAACAGGTTGGAACGAGCAAGCCCTGGTCGGTCGAACACAATGGGTCGGTTTACTTATGTGGAGGTGGGTCAGTCATTGGTTTCTGGTCGGGCCGGTCTGGATGTCGGTCTGGTCGAGCAGTGGCTTCGGTTGAGCAACTAAGGTCGAGCAGCTTAGGTTCGGTCGAGTAGTGAGTGGCTCGAGCAGGGTATGGTCGACCAAAAGGGTCGGGCGAGCATCCCGGGGAGGGGTCGGTCGATTGTGCATTATGGGCTCATTTCTGAAAATTTTATTTTTCGGATACGACTCGGATTTGAAGTAAAGAGCTTGAAAGATTATTTTTCGTGGGCAACTCCCCGAACCTTTGCCGCAGCGCAGTGGTGTAATTGGCTCGGTGATGATGTGACTTCGAAGTAAATTCAAGTTGGAAGAATTGAAGTGTTGAAAGGTGTTCGTTGATCGGTGTAGAACAACGAATGAGGTGACAACTCAAAAATCGTGGGTTAGTGGATAATGTTTGCTCGAGAAGGTTACTTGAGCTATGAAAATTCATTGAGTTGGATGACGAGATGTGAAGGCCAAGAGATTATCATTGTCATAAGTTCTAGCAGGCTCAAAGGAAACGTACGATGGGGGTACCCAAAAGACCGGTTGTAGGTCGAGTACTTTGGGTACCATTGGAAGGCCTAGTTGTCAAGGTTGGACATACATACGTATCATTGAAAAAATATGGAGTTTATGTTGGAACCGGGTTTACCATTAACCCTTGACATATGGCAAGGTTGGCCGTCATACGATTAACATTGGTTTCAAAGCAAGATTGACGGTGATAGCCAGAGTCAGTCATGGATGATTGGTTGTTTTATTTGTACCGTCTCATGTAGATTGTCCAACGTCGAAGGAGATGTTCCTTGGGTGCTTGCCTGAGTAGTAGGTGATAGGTTATGCTTTAGCGAGTAAAAGGCTACATGAGACGGTACAACATAAAACAACCAATCATCCAATCATCATGAGACGGTTATGCTTTAGCGAGTAAAAGGCTCACGTACCAGTTTGCCCATCCAATCATCATGAGTAGTAGGTGATAGGTTATGCTCTAGATGAGACGGTACCAGTCATGGATGGGCAGACTGAGTAGTAGGTGATAGGTTATGCTTTAGCGAGTAAAAGGCTCACGTACCAGTTTTACCACTATCTAGTATCTTTATTTCTACTGTTTGAGTTGCTCTATGAGTGCTATAGTGAGGCCTTATGTACATACTTGATATTTCCTATGATGTTAGAATAATCTTTCAGGATGTTGTGAAAGTTTGGAAAGTTTGCTATATGATGCTTCACTACTATTACCTGTTGTATATGTTTTATTATATTTTACCCTGCGCTGTGAGTTCTACGATATGTTCCGATGTGTTTACCTACTTTGATGATCGTCCATAGTAGCCTGGCACACCTTTCAGCGCATTATTCCTCTTGTATAGTGCAGGGGTTGTGGGCAGTCGTCACATTTGGTATCAGAGCTAGGTTAACAATTTTAGCCAAAGTTCAAGAACGTAATCACGTATGAGAGACGTACTTGTAGATTTCAGTTGGATGTTTACTATATATATTAGCATATATAGTAGTAGCAGTGGTTTTCCTTTAGCATTTTTTCTTGTAAGTAGCTAATCTTTCTAATTTACAGATTTAGAATGAGTAGACGATATACGAGACATTCTGCTAGGGAAGAAGCGGTGCCTGGAGGGGGTAATGGCGAGGCACATGATTACTCGGCCATGTTTGAAGCCACGATGGAAGCATGCCTTCGAAGGAACTTCGCTCCAGTGGCCGCCACGGTTGAGGTTGGAGTCCCAGTGCCTATAGCTGTGAAATTTGCAAATCTGTGCAAAGACTTTACATCTTTGGGAGGGAAACAGTTCAAGGGCACTGAACCAGTTGAAGAAGTCTTGAGGTGGCTGGATACTTGTGTTCGAATCTTCAAGGACTTGGACGTTGATGATGCAACAAAGAGGAAACTTGCATCAAGGAAGTTAGAAGGCAATGGACTGGTGGAACTCTGTCACACTTGAGACTCCAAATGAAGAGATCACATAAGAGCAATTTCGAGCTTAGTTTGAAGCAAAGTTTATCTCCACTGTGCAAAAGTCAATTCTGTTTAAGAGATTCATGGAGCTTAAACAGAATGGTCGCCCAGTTCTTGACTATATTTCTGACTTCGAGGCTTTATCGAAGTATGCTCATTCCTATGTGGATACACCTTATCAAAAGAACGAGAAGTTTATCTTGAGGTTGGATAAATATCTTGGGAATTAGCTTGTGGATCGCCTCGATTATAGCTTTGAAAAGATCATCGAGAAGGCTTTGAGGCATGAAGTCTGTTTCCTAAGAAGATGTATGTTGTTGCACCTAAGGAAGAATAGAAGCCACGGCCGGGTGGTAATAATAAGAAGAGGAAGTAGCAACAACAGAAAGGAAAGAATGGCCAAAAGAAGCCCAAAAGTGGGGTGGTTTGCTTTAACTGCCAACAGAAAGGCCATTTTTCTAGTGAGTGCAAGAACCCCAAAGCTAAGAAGAAGTGCTTCAAGTATGGAAAGCCTGGGCATGAGAAGAAAGACTGCCCAGAATCAGCTAAGGGAAAGCAAGTTGTGAAGGCATATGCTTTGGAAGCCGTGCCAACTTCGTCAAGAGCTCCTACCACAGATGAGAAGGGAAAGGGTGTTGTGGTGCAAGGTACTCTTTTTGTTAATATTGTTTCCGTTCGAGTTTTGTTTGATACTGGAGTATCGCATTCATTCATTTGCAATGAGCTTATGTATCGCTTGGGTTTGGAACCCAAGATTTGTGATAGACGATTAATCGTGACTAATCCAGTTGGGGGTTCGTCCAGTTTGTGCAAGATTTGTCGTGGTCTAGTGTTGTCGAGTCATGGTTGCTCTTTTGTATGTGATTGCTTTGTTATTAACTTCGTTGGGTTTGGGATCATCTTGGACATGGATTGGCTCAAGAGGTATGTGGCATGGGTGAATTGCGAGAAGCTGGAGGTGAGGGTCGGGGATGTGGAAGGGAGAAAGGTGTTGATTAGATGTAAGCGCGAAGACAGGGTCTTCGTGAGTTATTTATATTCGCTTGGGATTCCACAAAAAGACCTATCATCAGTGCTGATTGCTAATGAGTATGTAGATGTCTTGGACGAGGTCAAAGGGTTGTCGCCGCATGGTGAGATCGAGTTTAGGATCGATTTGGTCGAGAGTGTTAGACCAATCGTTATGTCTCTTAGGTGGATGACACCTAAGGAACAACGAGAGTTGGAGGTGCAAGTTAGAGACCTTTTGGGAAAAGGATTCATTCGGAGGAGCGTTTTCGAATGGGGTGCACCAGTGGTGTTTGCTACCAAGGCAGATGGTTCGTTAAGATTGTGTATGGACAATCGTGATATGAACAAGGTGATCAAGAAGAACAAGTATCTGTTTCCATGGATTGATGACTTGTTCGATCATCTTCACGAAGCCAAAGTGTTTTCTCAGATGGATTTGGCAATGGGATTTCACCTGTTGAGGATGGCTAAGGATAGTGTGCCAAAGACTGCTTTTAGGACACCATCCGGGTTTTTTGGATGGTTAGTGATGTCATTCGGGTTGACTAACACGCCAGCGTATTTCATGGATCATATGAATAATGTATTCAAAGATCAGTTGAACAAGTTTGTGCTTGTGTTCGTGGATGATATTCTGGTTTACTCCAGAAATGAGGAAGAACATATGACGCACTTGAGAGTTGTGTTAGAGATCTTGCGAAAGCATCAGCTAAGAGCTAAGTTTTCAAAGTGTCACTTCTAGAATAATGAAGGGAGGTTCTTAGGTCATGTTGTTTCTGGAAATGGGATAGCGGTCAACCGCTAAAGTGGCAGCAATTCAAGACTGGGATAGACCTAAGAATGCGACAGATGTTAGAAGCTTCCATGAATTGGCTGGTTATTACCGACAGTTTATCAAGGATTTCTCCAAGATAGTTGCACCGTTAACAGGATTGACGAAGAAGAACCAAGTGTTCACATGGGATGCGAAGTGTGAACAAGCGTTTGGGATCCTGAAGGAGAGATTGACGAGTGATCCTGTGTTGACCATTCCAAATGGGAATGAAGAGATGGTGATGTACACCGATGCATGTGGTACTGGACTTGGAGCAGTGCTAATGCAGAAGGATAAGGTTGTGGCTTACGCGAGTCGACAGCTAAAGCTGCATGAGAAAAACTATCCAACTTATGATTTGGTGTTGGCGACGATTGTGTTTGCTCTGAAGATGTGGAAACATTACGTATTGGGGGTTCGGTTCGAGTTGTTTACGGACCACAAGTTGTCAAAGTATCTTTTCTCCCAAAAAGATTTGAATCTTCGGCAGCAACGATGGTTAGAGTTTCTAGCATCGTATGATTTTGGTATAGCCTATACTCCTGGCAAAGGCAACGCGGTTTCAGAAGCGTTAAGTCGAAGACACGGGAGTTTGGGAGCGATGTTTTTAGAATGGAAGAGCCTCGAGTATTTGGCAAGATTAGATTTCAGGCCAATGAGTGAATTGGAACCTGAAATGTTGGCAAGCTTATCAATAAGACCTACACTTGTAGAAAGAGTTGGCCAAAGCCAAAAGTGAGATTCTAAGCTTGTCGAGTTTATTCAGAAATTGGAATCAGGAGATAAAGAGTTCGAAGTCGATCGAGAAAGTTGGCTTCGAAAGCAAGGGCGATTAGTTGTTCCTGATATTGATGAATTGAGAGATGAGATTCTAAGAGAATGTCATCACTCGAAGTTGACGATTCATCAAGGTGGTAACAAGATGTATCAGGATATGAAGCGAGTCTACTGCTGGGAGAGGATGAAGAGAGATATTGGAAAGTTCATTTCCAAATGCATGAACTGTGAGTTGGTGAAAGCTGAACAGAAGAAGCCAAGTGGTTTGCTTCAGCCATTGGAGGTTCCTATGTGGAAGTGGGAGCAAGTATCAATGGATTTTATCGATAGACTACCTAGAACCAGGGCAGGAAATGAAGGGATTCGGGTCATCGTGGATCGCTTAACCAAAAGTGCGAGGTTCATTTCTGTCAAGTTGACCAGGATGGCGTCGAAATTGGCTGAACTTTATGTGAAATGGATAGTTCAATTCCATGGTATACCAAAGAGTATAGTGAGTGATCGAGATCCGTTGTTCATTAGCGGATTTTGGAAAAGTTTGCAAGAAGCTTTGGGAATCGAGTTGTGCTTGAGTACGGCTTACCATCCCCAAACTGATGGTCATACTAAGAGAGTCAATCGAGTTTTGGAAGATCTCTAGAGGGCTTGTGTGTTTGACTTCGGTGGATCATGGGAGGACCATCTACATTTGGCTGAGTTTGCTTATAATAATAGCCACCAGTCGGGTATTGGGATGACACCATACGAGGCGTGGTATGGGAGACCGTGCAATTCTCCAGCTTGATGGTTAGAAACTGAGGAAAAATTTATAATTGGGCCTGAGATGATCAAAGAAACCTCAGATTGTATTGAGATCATTCGACAACGAATGAAGGCAGCCCAAGATTATCAGAAGAGTTATGCTGATAAACGTCGTAAGGATTTGGAATTCAACGTTGGCAATATGGTTTTCGTGAAGGTTTTGCCATTGAAGCATGTGGTTCGATTCAGAAGTAAAGGGAAATTAGCTCCAAGGTTTGTTGGACCATTTCCGATAGTCGAGCGAATCGGGAAGCTCGCATATAAACTGGAGTTACCTGAGAAGATGACGAGCGTGCATAATGTGTTCCATGTGTAGTTTTTACGGAAGTTCGTGCAAGATTCAAATGTGGTGGTATCTCCAGAGCAGTACGAAGATCTAGAAGTTGAGACCGTAGTTGCAAAACCTCGTAAGCCGCTTTGTATTATGGGAAAATGATACGAAACAGCTTAGGAGGAAAATGGTTAAGATGGTCAAGGTACAATGGAGTGAAGATGGCGATGATTGTACGTGGGAGGCAGAAGAGAGCATGAAGGCGACTCATCCAGAATTCTTCATCGGTAGGACCCTTTGATATCGTATCATCGTTATATCGTTGCATCTTGTTGTTGTTTGGTAGAATTACGCGTGCTAGGATAAGGCTATGGATGCATGGCTTGATAGTTGCTAGTTTGGATGATAGAATTGGCTTCTCATGGATGATAAGCATGCAGAATTGTTTCAATTGCTCGGAATTTCGGGGGCGAAATTCTTAAGGGGAAAAGAATGTAACAACCCGCATTTTACGTATTGGAAGATCATAAAATATTTTTATTTTATTTCCTGAGGGTTGGATCATTCTTATCTTTTAATATGTTGCTTATGGGGATGTGAGACATGTCCATAATTTTTATCAATTTTGTTTGTGACCATTTTGCCCCTGTCAGTCTTGTACAGGGCATAACTTTTGACTTAGGTCGAATCAAAAGATGAGACATGTGTCATTGGAAAGGAATTGATGATTGTCTTTCCATAGAGTGGTTATATTAAGGATTTGGCTCAGCGGTTTGGGAGAAATCATTGTTTTAAGGTTTTCAGTTGGCTCTCCAGGTTTTAGGAGTCTAATGGGCTGATTTGGGGAAGGCCCATTAGTGGGCTGGTGGAAGGGTATAAATAGGGGTAAGGGATATGGGAAATGGTTTTAGTTTTCCATTCTCTCGTTTGGTGCCTTGTGCTCCTCCTTTCTCTAACACCTTTACACCATCAAAAATCATAATCCAAGGAGGAAAATCATAGATCTGCACCATTAGAGGCTAGATCTACATCTAATGAAGCAAGGATTCATCAGATCAAGGTGTTAGGTGCGAGGTGGTTGCTATCCAGATTCTTATTTCATCAATTTTGGCTTGTTTTGGAGAATCGGTGAGTGATAGGCATCTCTCACATGAATTCAATGAAGTATATGAGTGTTGAGCATGTTTTTCATCATATGTAAGTGTTTTTCAATCGATCTATGCATTGGTAAGTCCATTTTCATATAAATCACCCTATGATCTGATTTATTAAGTTTAGATTGGTAATATCTATGCTATTTTATATGATTATGCAAGTTAGATCCACAATTTAGAACTTATGTTCATTTATTATGGTTTTTGATGAAATTTTCATAATATGATGATAATTGTCATTTTCATGATGTTAGTCGTTTCATAACATGCTTATGATTGTATTGGATGAGTTGGTTTCTCCGAACGAATCGTTTTGGCGAAGTTTTGATCGAAATTGGAGTTGCATTGGAGAATGCAGGTTTTGGGTCGAACATGGAGGATCGAACATGGTGGATCGAACATGGAGGGTCGGTCAAACCATGTGGATGTTTTCTTGGAGGAAAAGAAATGGTTGGGTCGTTCGAGCATGTTGGGTCGAACAGGTTGGATCGAGCAAGCCCTGGTCGGTCGAGGTCGAACACAATGTGTTGGTCTGCTTCTGTGGAGGTGGGTCGAACACAATGTGTTGGTCTACTTCTGTGGAGGTGGGTCGGTCATTGGTTTCTGGTCGGGCCGGTCTGGATGTGGGTCGGGTCGAGCAGCAAAGGGTCGAGCATCTTAGGGTCGGCCAAGTAGTGAGTGGCTCGAGCAGGGTATGGTCGAGCTATAGGGTCGGTCGAGCATCCCGGGGTGGGGTCAGTCGATCATGCGTTATGTGGTCATTTCCGAAAATTTTATTTTTTGGGTACGACTCAGATTTGAAGGAAAGAGCTTGAAAAAATTATTTTTCGGGCGCAACCCCCCAAACCTTAGCCACATCGCAGTTGTAACGACCCAAGGATTTTCGGCCTCGAAAATCGACATAAATACCTTTACCGTAACTCATGCCGACCTTCCATCACCGAAAACACTGGAACGTTTTATAGAAAGATATTAGAGGGTGAGATAAGAAAGAAAGAAATATTAGAATAGAAGAGGAAGAAGAAACAACACAACCCAGAGTCTCACATCGTAGTGGAACAAAATATAGCAGAAATAAAACTTTATTGAGAGCTTTCAAAATACTTACAATAGCAGAGTACATCACACACTGGGACAGTTATAATAACCTGTCCTCAGATACAACACACAGCGGAATAGTAGCTATATAACATCACACGTCTGGACTCTTCTAGCTCGTCTCTTCACATTATTCGATAACCTGAACCTGTACACCCCAGACTAACCCGAGCATTTACAAAACACCGGGTCAGTCTGGTGAACCCGAGTGAGGAAACTCGCACAGTAATAAGGGGAATCATCCAACTTGATTTTTAAAGTTCAAAAATCTTTTCGAAAGAAAAAGGTAATCGTAAGACCAAATCCACACATAAACACGGAGGTTTTTACCTTACGATAACCCAAAACATTTTTGAAATCCATATCTATTCTGATATTATAATAATGTCTAAATACAAGTAAATAACAATCTAGTGGAATGCTTGCATCTCACGCTCCATATATATAGTATACAATCAAAACCGCAGGCGCTTATTGGAGATTGGATTCCGACCTTGACAAGGTATGGGACCACCTGCCGAAAGTGTATCTCTAGAGGCGAATACACTGGGTTCAACAAGAACGTCTTGCAACCCGGCCCTCACATGACCGACCTCTCATTTCGCTTGAATGTATCAAATGTATATCACCAACGGTTGGGCTCAAACCACCGTTTCCCAAAAGGGACAGCATCGAAATAGATTAAAGAATGAAATAGATTTTCTCTAGATAGGTGATTATACACCCTATTGGGAGCGACCCACATAGCCATGCTGCCTGCCCGATTTTTGTCATTTCCCGGTTGATGAGGCTTGAGGCTACGCTTACCAGCACTCCACATCCACTTCGAATACCACATCGTCAGATCTATCGACCATCACTAATTAATGTCCCCAACAATACATTATGTGTTAGCTAAAAGAAGTTTCCTTCTCCGCTTCCACTCTTGGTACGGTTGAAGAAATCAGTGTTCGTGACCTTTCTGGAAATACTCTGTCAGACATTCATCCATACAAGTCACCCAGGAACAGGATGAACCGAAGGCACTCTCCTACTGCATTCTAGGAATCACCCTGAGAATCAGTAGCGAGAAGTCCTTGCAAATCCTTAGATTCCAACCATGACAGAATCACAGTATATCTCTGCTTGCAATCAGAGATTTTAAGTAATCCTTTCGCTTATGAAAATCAACGGTCTTCAATAGCTCCGTCTTGAATCAGCATCTTTAACGTATTCGTATTTGCTGGGCGGAATGGTTTCAAATATATATTCGATCCCGGTCTTTCAGTACCAACAATCGTATGGCCAAATTTGATAGTTGGTTATTTAACTATCAAATAAACAAACATTCATCCATAAAAGAAAATGGATTCACTGATTCAATACTCAGTATCATTAAGCCTCTTTAACAAACCGTCTGTTAATTATATTTTCCAAATTTTCCAATATTTGAACATCGCTTTTACTTCTTGTTATAAAATAAGAATATTCTGCAAGTTTATCTTATTCAACTTATCACTTTTCAAAACAGTTTATAATATCATTTACGGAAATCATAGCTTATGTTTTCCTCACTACTCTCGTTTATAAACTAATATCGTTCTTGGATAATTCTGGAGTCGTTCAAGTTGGGGTATTTTATTTACCTCTCAGACCTTGACCAACAACATTCATATCTTCAGAACAAATAGAAGTTTATTATCCACACGTTTTCCTTTGAAAACCTATTTAAATCTCAGCATGTTTACTTAATTAATTCTTAAGTAAACTCTTTCTTTTGCCCTATTAATTCTTTACAACATCTCATACTAGCCTCGACTTGATAAATATTATAAATCTCTCAAATTATACTTTTATATATATATATATATTTCAAATCATATGTAAATATCGTTACAATCCTTATATAAATATCTTTACCATTTCAAATCTTATATTCTATTAATCCCAATCATTTCCATTAACGTCTGTAACAACGTTACCAAAAATACCCTTAGTCTTTATTTATCATATCCTTTCGAATTCAATTACAATAACTTATTCATGGTATAATTCATATAACGATCTTTATAAAGATCTTCTATTTATTAATCAAGTAGTTCAATTTATTATTATTGGTAACAAGCGTTACAAATCTTATTTCAAAACCTTTCATTTCATGTACAAATACCATTTAAAATTTATTAGCGACAACTAATATTCGATCTCATTCTAAACTCTTAACTTCATTTGAAAATCCCATTTTCAATCCATTTTCGACAACAAAAGTTCGTTGTCGTTTCAAATCTTTAACTTAGCTTATATTCTCAATCCCGATCCCATTTATAAACTCATATCCAATTTAAAAATTCAAATCCCCTTTATAAATCCAAACCTTATTTATTAATCCAAATCTCATTTGTAAATTCAATTCCATTTATAAATCCATATTTATAATTTCAAATCTGACTTCGTTTTAAAACTGAAATTCATTTCCACATCAATACTCATTTCCACAACCATCGATTTGTTAATCTTATTCACTAATTGTTATCTAATCACATTTCATAAAATCTAAAACAACGTTTGTTAAAAACGATCATTTATTTCAAAAATATCACTTCTTGAACCCTTTTATCCATTCTTGTATATCTATGATCAATTATTCCATTTCACTACTTAAAAATCAATTTAGAGCTTCTTTTACGACCGTTAAGGCTTGTATAAAACCATTTCAACATTTAAATAACCAACACGATAAATTATATCGTTTAGCCACTTATTCAATACATCTTGCATCTCTCTTAGTTATAATATATATATATATATATATATAAATTGGTAATTTTAACTTTGACCATTATTTTTACCATAAAATCATAGTTTGAATTCACATAAAAATACATTCATATCTTTGAAACCATTCAAAATCCATTTAACATTGTTTTCGACAAAACATTTCTTTTGATTGACCGTACTAAAGAGGCAAATGACTACTATAGTACCAAACCGTGAATTATAAACTAATTTCACATTTCATAACAACCAATGTAATCATATTGACAAATATTGTCACTATCAGTGAGGAATCCAGTTGGATTCCTCCAACCTATTATTCCCTGCAAAACAATAGTTATCACAATTCAAATCATTCCTTTTAATATGGCAAATCATTGATCATTCCCCATCTAAATAGATGGCATAAACCGTTTAATAATAACGGTTGATAATAACTGTAACAGTCTATATTGTGCAAGCATTAAATTATTTATTTTTAACGTTTATAGTGTTATAAACGTAACCACTGAGGTATGTTACCTCACTCGGATTTAATCGTTAAAAATAACGATTTGTTTTCAATTAAATTAAACGAACGTTTAATTTAACTGTTCAGTCCATACATGAATATAAAAATCAATAGGGAACAAACAAACTAACAACCATTAACAAGTATAGCATATAATTATAAAACCTGACTTATATAAAATATAAGTAGGGGAAAACTGAGTGAGTTTAACTCACCTTGATTTGTTATCGCGGAAACAGTGCGTTTTGATTAAATTAAAAGTGTTGTTTAATTTAATCAGAAATCACAGCGATTGCCCATTCTGTCCAAATCAGCTCTATCGCGCTGCACTCGTTCCCGACGTCATTTAAATAATCCAACTCTTGTTCAACCCAGCTTGGAAGTGTTGCGCTCGTCGATGCGGTTCCCCACTCCTTGCTTGGTCTGTTTCTGTGTATGTATGACACGGATATAATTTAACACGATATTCGATACTCAATTACTTTTATTTTTAACAGTTAACAAATTTACTTAGAGATCTAACGTTATATATTCTTATATCGTTTATATTTGGACACGGTAATAATATGACACATATTTTACTAATTACTTCATTTGGCAACTTAAATTAGATTAGGCAAATACAACTAATCAGGTCCGCTCAACTATACCAGTCCATGTTATACTTGATGTGTGTGTGTATATATATATATATTTTAATTAACCTACGTTAATACCTTCTCGTTAGGCTCCTTTAATTCTTTCTAACGTCCCTTAATACTTCGCATGTACACAGAAGTTCCGCCCTCCCTGCTCTGTCTTCTTCCCAGCGCAAGTTTTCTTTTTTTTCCTCTTTTTTTCTCTTTTCTTTTTTTCGTTCGCATATCCCAAATGCATGCATCGCATCCGTCTTCCTTCCACGCTTAGGCCATCCACGCACAACAGAAGCTACGGCTTCTCTCAACCATTTTTTTTAAAATAGAACCCAAAGTCCAACTCTCCGTTACAGCAGGTATCCGCTCCCCACTGCATACATGCTATCGCTCCAACCAACTACCTCGTGCCACCATGCCATGAATTCCAACGTCCTTCTCCCCTTCGAAGTGCTCGACAGACCGCACCCTGCTCCCTTTGCTTCCAACCGTTCCTCCTTTTTTTTATATATACCGAGGAAGGCTTGCGTTTCAGTTGGGAATTGAGAAGAGGAAGCAAGTGTTTATATAGAAGAAAGTTACGTGGCCACCACGATAGAAATATATATAAATATATAAGAAAATAGGTTTGTACAAGTAGGGTGCTGTAGTTAAAGTAGAGTAGCTGTGTGGCATGATGAGGATTCCCAAAATTTTCTTGGGTATTACGGTATGTAGAAGGATTGGCAATCAAGGAACTAAATGCTTTGGGACGCACGGAAATGGTTTTGGGATGCAAAGCTCCACAACGTGTTCACAACTTGGCCACGCAAGAAAATTGGAAAGCAAAATGGGATGGATTTTAATAATATTATAATGCGTGAAACTTCGTTATGGAGAAATCATGTTAAAAACCATCATATAAAGTTTCTGTTTTCTGATAAAAAGGCTAATCTTAGTGTAAAAAAATATTACGGACCCAATGGGACAAGTTTCGTTGAAATCCGACATCGTTTGAAAAAAATTCCTTTATAAAACCGGAAATCAACACTCGTTTAACTTTTTCTCGATCACCAGATAAATCATATCAACTTAAAACCTTGCAATCCTATAATAATTCTTCAATACGAACCCAACGGCACTAGTTTCGTCTCATTTTGAGACTGTTTCCCTGGTAGGCTATTTTTACGCGCACCGCAATACCCTTTTTAACGCCAAATTATCCGGTCTCCAAAAATAACAAACTATATACCTATCCTGACTCTATTCGACGATACGAACTCAATGGAATTGGTTTCGTGGCTTAATTCGATCGCCTGCTCAAGTTATCCCCAAAAAAATCCCTTTATTAATTTAACTACGTGCTATAGAAATTGAACGGGCGTTTGTGGCTGCCGTGGTCACATACGACACCGGTTTTCCATACAATTCAACACCGTATAATTGTTTAACGATACGGTCCCAATGAAACTGATTTTGTTGAAAACAGAGACTATTTGCAAAACGGCTATTTTAAAGGCCTATAATTAAATAACGATTTCCATAGCGACTATTTCAAAATTTGATTTGGCCATAAATAACAAATTATAAAACGAAATCTGTATTTTTCTCTTTCATATGAAAATTATCATCCATACGGTTCCAACGTTTCTCGTTTCACCGAAATCCGACTTATATTAGATCCTGTTTATTAAATTGAATTTCAAAACTCCATATTACGAACTGCAGCGCTATTTCGAGCTCGGTTTATAATTATATAAATATATAACGTTCAAACTTCGTTTTAATAATGAATTTAAATATTAAAAATTCATTAATATTCCAAATAAAATATTTAAAATAATAAATTAAATAAAATATTTGATTGCCAAAAACACGGGACGTTACAGCAGTGGTGTAATTGGCTCGGTGATGATGTGACTTCGAAGTAAATTCAAGTTGGAAGGTTCGAAGTGTTGAGAGGTGTTCGTTGATTGGTGTAAAACAACGAATGAGGTGAAAACTCAAAAGTCATGAGTTGGTGGATAATGTTTGCTCGAAAAGGTTGCTTGAGCTATGAAAAGTCATCGAGTTGGATGACTAGAGATGTGAAGGTCGAGAGATCATCTTTGTCATAAGTTCTAGCAGGCTTAAAGCAAAGGTACGATGGGGGCACCCAAAAACCGGTTATAGGTCGAGTACCTTGGGTATCGTTGAAAGGCCTAGTTGTCAAGGTTGGACAGACATACGTATCTTTAAAAAAATATGGAGTTTATGCTAAAACTAGGGTTACCGTTAGCCCTTGGCATATGGCAAGGTTGGCCGTCATACGATTGACGATGGTTTCAAAGCTGGATTGGCGGTGATAGCCAGAGTCTGTCATGGATGATTGGTTGTTCCATTTGTACCGTCTCATGTAGGTTGTCCAAAGTCAAATGAAATGTTCCTTGGGTGCTTGTCTGAGACCTTTGGGGCTTGTGCTTGAGGGATGTTGAATTCGATTAGTATGCTTTACATGAGACACATATAATCTGGATGTTATGAGTGCTTTACCATGATTGAATAGGTGTCCTAGTTTCCATGGATGAATTGTTGAATTGTTTATCGTAAAGGCTATCACTGTCCGATGTGGGGAAGACGGGAGTTGAGTTCTTCTTTGATGTTGTGGATAAATTAATTAGTTTATTTACCCATTCTCATATACCTTATTGATGAAGTTTGTTAGTTGTTTTATCGCTCACTAAGACTGTTGCCTGACTCAAGGTTTTATGTCTCCTCTTATTACCTTGGGCTGTTCATTCGATTGTGGATGGGCAAACTGAGTAGCAGGTGACAGGTGATGCTTTAGTGAGGACGATGATGCTGATCAATGGCGAGCAGGAGGCTCACATACCAGTTTTACTACTATCTAGTATTTTTACTTCCGCTGTTTGAGTTGCTCTATAAGTGCTGTAGTGAGGCCTTATGTACATATTTGATATTTCCTATGATGTTGGAATAATCTTTCAGGATGTTATGAAAATTTGGAAAGTTTTCTATTTGATGCTACACTACTATTACCTGTTGCATATGTTCTACTATATTTTATCCTTGCGCTGTGAGTTCTACGACAGGTTTTGATGTGTTTACCTACTCTGATGATCGTCCATAGCAGCCTGGCACACCTTTCAGTGCATTATTCCTCTTGTACAGTGTAGGGGCTGTGGGAGATCGTCACAGAGAAGATCATCCTTTGAGACAAGAATGGTTAATAGAAACAGAATATTCATCACCATAAGAATGAGTCATAAAGGGTCGAAGCCCACAAGTGGAGAAGAAATTCAAGGATAAAAATTTATAGCTGAGGGATAGGAGAAGCTGTATGTATTGTCCGATCTTTCTCACAGGTTTTGGAAAATCAATCCCTTCAGCAAACCCACCATCTCCACATGAAGTAACTGAAACATATGATGAATTAGCACATGAGAAGCCCACGACTTCACCCATAAGCACAAAGAGCGTACCTTCCTACCAGCCTTGTCATGCCTACGTTGGAGGTTAAATTTCTTAATGCAACCGCCTAAGCCATCACTAGTAATGGGTGAAGTAGGATTCTCGCCATTCCCAAGCGCTGGATAAGCAGGCATCCCCTTAATAAATAAAAGAGCCTCAACCCTATCCCTGTTACCTTTAGAAGTTCCGACATCATGTCCGGACATCCTAATTCATCCTACGATCCGACTCTGAAGTTACAAAGGTATAGAAGGAAAATCCATATCCGGAAACTTGCCACAATTATCATGATAGACTCAAGAGAGAGCCTTTTCATAATATTCGACAGCTATATCTGGAAGGTTTACCTTTAGAAACGAAGAAATTCTGTCTTGAGTTTCATAAACTATCCGTTTAGCATTGGAAAGGGACGCCACCTTTACTCTCAGTTCCCTGGCATGCTCTGCCAACATATCCGACTGTTGGCGCTTAAGGATCGAAACTTTGGCGGCTAAGATTTGGTTACTAGTCTTTCCCCTCTCAACAAACACTCTCATCTGACTATAAGCTTTCTCGTTATGGCTCTTCGCTAGAGCTAAATCACGAATTCTAGAATCTAACGTGGACTTCTCTTCCTTCAGCACTCTTGTAACATGAGATAACGAAGCCACCGTCGTCCCGGCGACGTACGAACCACCAGATATTTGGAAACGAACGATGTAATGTTAATACATGCATGAGGTAAACAAATAAAGATTTTAGAGGAACAAGTGTAACGATCCAGAATTTTTAACCAATTTAAAATTGGAATTTTTATTACTTAATTTGAATTTGATATAAATATATATGGTTAAGAGTATTTAATAATTTTGATAAGTTATATGATAGATTTTACTTGAATTATAAATGAGAATGATTATTAATGAGTTTGGATTTATTGATACTATTTGTCGTTCAATCGGATTTGTCAAACCATAGCACGAATTAGAAGCGTTAGAATTAAGTGTTGCCTTTAGTTTTCATAACATTTAAAAGAAAGTGCTACCAAAAGTTCTTTTTTCTTTCTTAAGACAAGTGTTAAGACACATGTCTTTATGCATGCTCCCTTTCATGCATGACTGCCACTTGCCCCCTTATGTATCTTTACCTCCTTACTCCTCCTCTCCTATATAAGGAGGCTCTTTCTCCATTTTTTACCGTTCCATTTCCATTTCCTCCTTTCCACCTACTTCATAAAGCTTATGACCATGATTTCCATGGCATAAGTCTTCCTCTTTTCCACCACCACCTTGCCAAAGTTCGTCGTTCTTCTCCTCCTCTTATAATATAAAGAGAGATTAGTGTATATTATATTATATATATTTTGGTGAAGAAGACGTTGCGCTGAAATACTGTCCGACGGTTCGCTTAGCTAGGCTCGTCTACCGTGAAGATTTGGAAAGCTGTTAGGTGAGAACTCTTTAACCACGGTTTATATATTTAATTAGTATCTAGACTAATTTAAATATAGTGATGAATTATTATTGGTTAATGATGATTGATATTTGTTGTGATGGATGATGGATGCAAAGTTTAGAACACACACTATTAAGCGTGTTGGTGTTATGACGCTTGTGCACAATCATGATTTATTGAATCATGTTGATGATGGTTGTTATGGATGTTTAAATGGTTGTTGATGTTGTTTTGCACACACTATGACACAACAATTATGATATCACATTAGTGATCGACAAATCTCCTTCATAATTAAAAGCAATATCATTCTTAAAATTGAAAGTTAATAATTGGAAAAGACCATATGTATGAATTCATATATTGTTAAAGTCCTTTAAATGAATAAATAAATACCAGAACATTCTAGGATGACAGAGAGGATAGTGTCTAGGCTTGGGTTTGGAAATAAAGTTTCCTGCTTTCCCTGGCTTATCCCTAACTGATCCGACGAATGAGAAAGTTAATTTGAAGTTGGAAATGAATTGGAATTTATGAAAGTTGAATTTTAGATCCAAAATAATTTGGAAAGTAAATTTAAATGATTTAAAAGGGTTATATAAGGATATAATGGTTTTCTAAGACATTTTGAAGTATCATAGAATAATGGTTATTATGGTCAAAATAGAGCTTGTCGCATAACGGCAATTTACGTATTTTAGATGAAAACTTTAAACGCTTATAACTTTTGCAATCTAAATCAAATTTCCATAAAATGAAAAACGTTTGATTTCCATTAACAAGAACTTTCAACTGAGTGAAAGCAGATTTTAAATTCGAGTTATAATTTTCAAGTTATGTTTAAAACCATTTTGGAAAAGGTCGCTATAAGAGAAGTTATCGACCATAACCATAAACATCCATTTTTTAACGTTTCTAAAAATATGGAAAAAATGGTAAAATCATTATAAATTATGTAAAAAATGTTTTGAATTGTAAAATTTAAGTTTTGACTAAGAAAAGCGATGTTTTGATCGAAGTAATTAAGATAACTGTTTTGTAACGCTTTTGAAAACACTATTGTAACGCTTTCTTCGAAAACAATCTATTTTGAAGTTTTTAACCCGCAGACTATTTTCCGAACTATAAGTAATCATTTTTAAATGATTTGTGGAATGTTTTCAAAGGTTCAAAAGTATTGGAAATATTTTATATGGAATTTAAATTGATATTAATATGGGTTTTCAATTTTAAATAATTGGATATGCTTGAAGATAAATCTTCGGATGTTTAATATTACTCTGGTAGATGATGATTCTTACTATTTGAGGAATTTAAAAGGTAGTTCACCATTATTCCGTTTATAGTGTGAGTTGGATATCGAGATTAATATTAAGTATAAGTTGATGGTATTTCTATCCCGATCTAATGTTAAAGAGTTGAATAAATCTTTTAATTAAGATACGAGTTTCCTAAGTTGACTGGGATAAGTTGGATAGAAATAATCTTCAGATATTTGATATGAAATTCTGTGGTGTAAATGTATACTATTTGAGGAATTTGGAAGATATCATTATATCGTTATTCCACTTATAGTATTCGTTGATTACGAGAATTGGTATCGAATATAAGTAGATATAATTTCTGTGTAACTTATGTTCAATATCAATTGATTTGGGTTTTGTCGTGAATCATATCTTCAATAATATCATTTTTGAAACCTAATGAGATTGAGTTATGAAAATTCATATCGTAATTTGAGGATTTAATCAAATCTTTGATTTGAGGAAATTAAAATTGAGGAATTAGACAGAAAGTATGATCTTTTAGTTAAGATTAAAGAATGGAATGTTGGAAAATCAATTTAATTGGAAACTAGGGTTGAAATGTGGGGTAAGAGTTTTCAAAGGAAACTGGATTTTTGATAACGAGTTATCAAACGGAAAATTAATTAAGGCTTTAGGGCTAAATTATCTTGGATTTAAGGGATGTGTTTTAAAGAAGAAGGGTTAAATATGGATTTTGTTAAAGATAATTTGAGAATAGATTTAAAGAAGTTTAATTTAACGAAATCCAAAATGGAAGGAGATTTAGTAGAAAGCATGTGTGTTCCGTGATTGTGTTTTTAGTTGCGCTTATTATTTGGAAAGACCGGGATAGGAATTATGTCTGATAACCATTCCAAGTAATAATACGACGTTGTGGAGCAATTGAAGACATTGGAGGCGGCATTGAAGACCGAGACCCTTCGTGTCGTAAGGGCGACTTGCTAAATGTCTCGAATGGCTGGCTCCCATTCGCAAATGGATTTTATATATCGGCTAAGTGGCAAGAAGCCCGAACATATGTGAAGGAATTCCGGATTGTTGTTTCATTCAGACCTAGAATGGACATGTATGGATTGTGTGTCTGACATTGTAATTGACTGCGTAGCACTGATCTTTATTAGTATATATTTTCTTGGTGGCGGAGAATTTATTCTCTTGCTTAACACCCTTCTCTAAAACGTATGAGCTTAGAGGTTATATATTGATAGAAATTAGTGATGCGTAGTGAATGGACAATGTGACATACTTAAGTTATGTGATGATCTATGGATGATCAAAGCATGGCTTATTTAAGCGTAGCTTTGTGTATATCATGACCTCGACGAACCTCACACCCCGGATTGATGGTAAACTGGTGGTCAGATTTTTATGTTCGTTTTGTATGTTCGGTGCACCGGGATGTTATGATGAAAGGGTATTGCGAAGTCCCCAGTCTGGGACGCTATTTGTTGGGTACTCTGATTCATGTATGGTGGGTTAGTATAACGGAGTCCGAGTCTGGACGTTATCCGCAAGTACTAGGATGATGCGCGAAAGAAAGTTTGTGAGCCCACGAATGATCTTTCATACCAGGAACCATCATGTTCGAAACCCAATCTCCACTACGAGCCCGTACGGTTTTGATTGTATAGCTTGCTGGTTACCGGTAGGATTGTCAGTATAGTGGGATGGGGCATTATGCTGGCTAGGATTAATACATTTATTTGCGAAAAGGTTTCACACTTTATATAGTAGTAAAAGAGGATTTTCACGTATGAAGGCATTTTTGGTTATCATGAGGCAAAACTCGCCTATTTGGTGTGCGCTTGCATTGTGTGATGTGGGACGAGCTTATGTTAAATTCATTTTTTCAAAGAGTCATTGCGGATTTCTATGCACTGATATTCACATGGAGTAAACTCGTTCCGGATTAGCGGCATGGTCCGATGAATTACCTAACTTTAAAATATACCTTAAAGACAACTGTTTTGAGTTTTCACACCAGTCCCGTGACTGACCTGGAGTTTATTGTTCCCACACCTAAACTCTGGATGCCCATAATTTTTACACGGGCAGCCTAGTAGTTTGGTTCGCCGATTTAGCCTAGGAGTTAGTTGGAGCAGGATTCTGGTTAAACTAGAGCTATTATGTTTGGAGCATTCGCATTCTTCCGCTGAGTTTAGTATCTTTTCCGCTGTGTAACCGATGTACTCTGATGTACCTCTTGTAACTCTGATGTAATATTATTTTAATGATAATGGAAAAGTTGTTTTTATTTTGTGCAAATTTGTAAGTTCCCCTAAAAATCCGTCTTTATGAACGGTTTAAGTTGGTTTAATTACTGGTGAAAACAGAGTAAAAAGCCGGGTCGTTACAACAAGACTATGAACCAAGAGTTGTCGTTTAATAAGATGAAGACAGAAAATAGACCAATCTGTAAAAGCGAGCCCTGAAATATCGAACCCATCAACACAAGGTAAGACAAATCTGACAATATCATCAAAGTCCGGAGTCGGTGGAAAAGAATTTACAAGATTGCATTGTCAATGGTTCACATTCTCTCAAATCCGAAATTCCTTGAGAATCGGTTCTTAGAAGGCTAGCAAAAAAACTACTTCCTGCGGTACCCACTGAAAAAGCAAACATATTAGGGGAATCTCCAAGAAAAAGGGCGTGGAGGCTAGATGACAACCGACACCTAGGCAACCCAATGATCTCATCATCAAAAAGACGAGGGACTGAATCTGCCCTCTTATGTCTCTTGGTAGAACCACAACTGCACTACAACAAAAACACCATATTACAACTTTAATTTTACAACTGTGGGAAAAACACAGTTGTAATAAATGTTTTTTACAACATTCAATTCCCAAAAGTTGTAATAAACATATTTTTACAACTTTTCATTTTGTTAGTTGTAATAGATGCCTATTGTAATGAACCAAGATTTTCGACGTTTTAAAATTATGAAATTGATTTGAATTTGGTATTTAATTTTTTTTTAGGAAATTTATAATTGTCATGATTCTACTCTATTTTTGAATTTAATTTTAATTTTAATTTTAACTTGAGATTTATTTTAATTTATGTAGATTTAATTAATTTTATACATGTTTAAAATTATATTTTGGAATTAAACTTATATTAAGAAATTATTTATAATTTTAGATTTAGTCTATTTTAAACTTAGTTTTGAATTAGTTGTATATATGTGTAAATTTAGAAATTGAAATATTTAATCTAAGTTGTTTTGTTAAATTTAAACGTTAGTAATGTTTCAAATCAAATTGACATATACTATTAATGAAATTATAATTTTTTTTATTGAGAAGTATAATGTAATTTAAATAAATTTGTTTGGTTAAATTTGGTTCAAATTAAATTTCATTAATATTTCCAAAAGAACAAATTAATATATTGTTGAGAAATTTTAAATTTTGAAATATAAATTTAGTTTTGAGAATTTTAATCTAATTTATTTATTTGAAAATTTATTGTATTGAGTTAAAACTTGTATTTGAATGGGTATAATTTCATGTACGTACATTGGACAAATTATTGGTATCCATGCTTGAAAAAAATTATTTGTTTGATAATTTTGCCCCTTGTTTGTTGTTCTGATATATATCCGCACATGTTCTCATCCTTCTGATCCTGGTTCCACCTGTTCTTTTCCTACGCATCTGTCCCTTGGTTATCTTACCATGTAATCCTTCCCCATTTCATTTAATTGCCACCGTAATAACTTTTCCCCAAAATCCTTTTTTCCCAAACCTAATCAGTAATGGCCTCCACGAAATCCTTCCTCCTTCAATCGGAACAACGTCCCTCAACCACCGCCGTAGGAGGCGCACCGCGTTCTTGCTTTTCCGCTGCTCCAGGCGAAGCCAGCTCCTCCACCGCTTCTTCGAACCTGCGCCGCCTCGTAAGGCCTAAAGTTACCCTCCGCACTACACCTCGTCACCACTGTGAACTACGCACCCGTGCGGCCGCAGGCCAGCAGTCCGCCGTCGCTGATAGGAGATCCAATTCCAGGGCCTTCTTCTTCCTCCAGTTCTTACCAGTTAGTAATTTATTCAATAACTTGAGTTGAATTGTTGAATTAATGATTACGCAGCCAGTTATGCTCAATCGAAAGGAAAATTGGTGAATTGGTCACGGTGAATTGTTATTTTATTTATATAATTATATTGGGTGAAAAGTTGAATTAATGAGCTTTACTGTATAACACGAGCTTTACTGTGAATAGGTGAATAGTTGAATTAATGAATTGGTGAACAAATGAATAGGTGATTTGGTGAATTGTTACTATTTACGCTTTACTGTGAATCGTTATGCTTTACTGTGAATTGTTTCATTAAATTAATTCACCTATTCATTAACAAGCTTAAACAATAAAAGCTTTACTGTGAATTGTTATGCTGGATTGATAAAGATGTCATATTAGGTCACTGATATTGCCATTAACATTCATGTTCATGTCTGTAAATATTTATCAGTAATAATACATATTATCAAGCATCAAGCTGTGGAGCCCTTGATGCAAATGTCTCCCTATGTATGGCTTATTCTACTATAATACATATTATGTTGTGGAGTGGGAAGGTCGTGTACTGAATTTTGTTTAGTAGAATTCTACCTTTGAATACTATATGAGTTGCCCCTCTACCACAAAGTCAGTTTGCTAAGTTTTTACTGACCTATTCATATATGGTAGACAAGTCCACATTGGTTAAATTTTGATGTGAAACTATTCAGTAAAGCACTGCTTATTTTGAAATGTAATATTTTCAGTCTTTACCCTTGTGTTTCTCCAGCCAAAGCTCCTTCAGCTTTGATGCTACGATCATAGTGGTTTACGGTAATCTGTTACTTTTACTTTATCTCTCTTGCATTTATATTGAACCATTTATTTTAATTTGTCTATGGTAAGCTGGTTTCATTTTGAGGATTAACTTTAATCGATTCCTCTCAGACCATGAATAAGGTCTTTGAGCATGCAGGCGATCTTGTGAATATTAGGGTAGCACACAATTTGATGCAGTTGATTGCATAAGGGTTGGGGAGGATGATGATAGCACAGATGTGCAATTAAGATCTTCCACGGTATGTACTTCTAGTTCACTTGGTTTCGCAGTGTACATAACTATATAAACAGTGTTTGGTGCAAGTACAGAGTTTAGTATGTTAGTCATGAAAGAGTATAAATCATTAAGACGTGGAAGGTTTGGAATCTAGATGCTTGATTTCAGGTTATCTAGACCCAAGTAAGATAGTTTAAATCTTACAGCAATCACCTGTTGGTTCTAATCACTTGTATATATGTTTTCCAGTTTTTAACATCTAATGATAACAAGAGAAGATACGGGATTATGACATGCATCACTATGTAACATGATATGCAAACTTCCATATATGATAGTACTGCTTGTATGGGTAGTGCATGTACATGTATCTTGTATGTTTCTGTAAGAGGTGGAACGCATTTTGATATCCGAACACAAGTTCTCACATTACCTGTTTTGGTTTAGTGTTCATACATAATTTCTTACATTTACCTTTTTTTGGTCAAGTGTTCATAATACTAGTTTGTAGAATGCCTTATTGTAGCGGACGGATAATATTTACATTTTGACTTAAAATTAGGCATAGCAGAAATAGCAGAGACTCCCATCTTAGGAACTTTTAACTCCTCATCCAACTTAGAAGAAAAGTACATGTCCATCATTTTATGTTTACTACAAGCTTAAGGTTATGTTTATATATATGCATGTTTGTGATTATGCAGGTGGTGTCTTGTGGTGGTGGGGATGTTGAGGAACTGCAAAGATGAAGCATGCTGATAGTTGAAGCAGAGTTTTTGGATGGTACTGATTTGTAATCATTGTTCGTAATGAAGAATTGATATACTACTGTGATGATGTATGATTCATTAGTTTTGTATTTTGAATATAAAATGGTAACGTTTTTTGTATGAATGGATCCGTTGCTTTGAATTTATATCAATTTGTTTTCTGTTTATCCACCTTTTGTTGCATTTGCAAAATTTATTCAATTAAAGTTATAATAAAGTATATTACAAATCGATAGAAATAGTTGTAAAATTACAAAGTCACAACGGTGCATAAAAGTTGTAGTAGGTATTACTACAAGGGTGCATAAAAGTTGTAATAAAGTTTATTACAACTGTGGAAAAGAGTTGTAAAATATACAAAGCTACAACGCTGCTGCAACGGTGCAGAAAAGTTGTAAAAGATTTTTATCTATTACAACTTCTTAATACACGACGGTTGCATCACCGTTGTAAAAAATATATTACAACGGTGTTCCACCGTTGTAATAGGGTCATTTTGTTGTAGTGCTAGTGGCCGAGGCTATCCTCTTTTTAGGTAAAAACCTAATATGGGGAGAGGCAGAGGGAGACGAACGTGAATCATACCCGAAAAATGTTGAACGCAGGAGAAAAGGAACTTCACCCATTGCACCAACCACTTGAAGCTCCTTCGCTCCATGTCTAGGGGACTTGCTCAACCTAGAACCGTTCGATTGTGGAATCTCAAACATAGTCCTGCCAGGTGATATCATAATGTAAACATGTGTTTTAATCTAATTTCTATTTGATAATTGCATTCAAACAACATACGGGAAGACAAGCGACATAGAATTTTGTTATACCATTGGACAAGCGGTCTTAACTACAAAGATCGATGTCATTAGGTTAAATTGCTCTTTATTACGAGTTCTTTGTTTGTAAAAAGCTTGTTTCTCAGTACCACGATAATAAACCGGGATGGGTACAACTTATTAAAGGTCACCATTAATCGTCATCTCGGATGATTGTTGAGAGTTAGTCAACACTAGGACCATCAATCCCCAATTCTAAACATAATTCAAATCAGTGATCGAGATTTGAACAAGAAAACATGCAACTAGTTAGATCTGAAATTTTGGGTAATAATGTGACAAGTTTCGATGAACAGTAATCTTACTTGAGTAAAATATTATGCAGGAAAAAGGAGGAAAGAGAAAAGGAAGATTCCTTTTTGGGAAAAGGAGATTCGCTTTTCCTCTCAGCCGTACATCTAAAATCAGACTAACGAACATGATTTATGTTAGGAA